>CAUYUJ010008848.1:0-37753 GCA_963575745.1 Prorocentrum cordatum | reverse complement strand
GCACTCGAGGTTTCTTGGGGGGAAACACCCCCCTCTCTAACTGTTTCAAGAACTTTCTTTGAGGGGGTCTCCTTGGGGAAAAACCCACCACCCGCCAATCCACCCCAAAACTCCCCCTTAGGGGGCTTTTCCAGGGGGTGGGTGGGTGGGGACAAAACACTCCCTGAAGGTGGTTGAGGGGGGGGTTCAAGGGGGTTTTTGATTGTAGCATTGTTTTCTGTTTTGGCGCCTCGGACCTTTCACAAACCTCCCCCCCCACCTGGGCCCAGGAAAACCAGCCAAATTCGCCTGGCGAAGGGCCCAAACATATGCAGTTGTGAGCACCGCAGTTGTGGGTATCGCCTTCGGTGGAGCTCCCTATGGGCCACGAAACGCGGTATTGGGCGGGGGACACGCGTGCGAACTTTGCCATTGGGGCCTTCGGTGGAGTTCCCGATGGGCCACGAAACTTTGTACTGGGTGGGGGAGACGCATGCGAACTTTGCCATTTGGGGCCTTCAGTGGAGCTCCCATTTGGGCCACGAAACGTTGTACTGGGTGGGGGAGACGCATGCTAATTTTGCCACTGGGGCCTTCGGTGGAGCTCCCTATGGGCCACGATGCGCTGTTCGGGGTGGGGGGACGCATGTGACCTTTGCCACCTTGGCCTTCGGTGGAGCTCCCTATGGGGCCACGAAGCGCTCGCTGTATTGGGTGGGGGGACGCATGTGGACGGTGCCATTGAGTCCTTCGGTGGCGCTCCCTTTGGGCTGCGAAAGTTTTATTGGGTTGGGGAGACGCATGTGAACGGTTTCACTGGGGCCTTCGGTGGAGCTCCTTATGGGGCCACGAATCGTTGTACTGGGTGGGGGAGACTCGTGCAGGCGGTAGCACTGGGATCTTCGGTGGAGCTACTTGTAAGGCCACGAAACGGATTATTAGGTGGGGGAAACGCATGTGGATTTCGCCACTGGGACCTTCGGTGGAGCTCCCTTTGGGGCCACGAAGCGCTGTATTGGGTCAGGGGGGGCGCACGCGGGCGGTAGCAGTGGAACCTTTGGTGGAGCTCCCGATGGGACCACGAAGCGCTGTACTGGGTGTGGGGGACGCATGCGGGCGGTAGCACGGGGACTTTCGGCGGAACTCCTTATAAGCCACGAAGCGCTGTACTGGGTGGGGGGGACGCATGTGGACTCTGCCACGGGGGCCTTCGGTGGAGCTCCCTATGGGGCCACGAAGCGCTGTACTGGGTGAGGGAGACGCATGTGGACGGTGCAATTGAGTCCTTCGGTGGAGCTCCCTTTGGGTCACGAATGCTTTATTGGGCGGGGGAGACACATCTGCACGGTTCCACTGGGGCCTTCAGTGGAGTTCTCTATGGGGCCACGAAACGTTGTACTGGGTGGGGGAGATTCATGCAGGCGGTAGCACTGGGATTTTCGGTGGAGCTATTTGTAAGGCCACGAAGCGGATTATTTGGTGGGGGAAGCGCATGTGGATTTCGCCACTGGGACCTTCGGTGGAGCTCCCTTTGGGGCCACGAAGCGCTGTATTGGGTCAGGGGGGGCGCATGCGGGTGGTAGCACTGAGGCAGTCGGTGGAGCTCCCGATGGGACCACGAAGCGCTGTGCTGGATGGGGGGGACGCATGCGGGCGGTAACACTGGGACCTTTGGTGGAGCTCCCTATGGGCCACGAAGCGCTGTACTGGGTGGGAGGGGCGCATGCGGTCGGTAGCACTGGGACCTCTGGTAGAGCTCCCTATGTGGCCACTAAACGCTGTGCTGGGTGGTGCGTACGCCTGCGGGCGGTAGTACTGGGATCTTCGGTGGAACTCCCTATGGGGCCACGAAGCGCTGTACAGGTCGTGGGAGGGACGCATGCGTGCGGTAGCGCTGGGACCTTCGGTGGATTCCATATGGGGCCACGAAGCGTGTGAGGGGTGTGCCAGAATGGTTGATTGGTGCGAAAGGCAGAGGCAGGGTTGGGAGGAGGGAACAAAAAAGGGCAAAACGAGGACTCAACACCACAGGAGGATTGGGGAAAAACCCGCCCTTGGGGGGGTTCGAGAGGGGGTTTTCCAGAGGGGTATGGGAACTGCCACACTGGTGGTCTGTCTCCACCCGCGATGCCGCCGTCGGGATTCTTTCTCGGCGCCAGGGGGGGCTGAGCCTCTCCCGCGCCGCCCAGGTAGTCAAGGCCTTCACCGTGGCGATCGGCACCTTGCTCTCCATCCGCAGGGGCGCAGGCGGGGATGCGCCCGTGGCGCCCCCGCCCGCTCTCCGCCGGCCCCGCCACACTCCCAGCCTTCGGCTCGGCTTCCCTGCACACTTACACAATATGAATACTACTCTCCTCTCTCCCCTGATGACGTCCGGAAGATCTTCCGCCCCCTCGGCGTATTGTTTTTTGTGCACAGGATTCCCGTTTTTGTTTGTCTTCCTGTTCTCCCTACATGTTGTTCCCGCTGAAGCGCTGGCCTCATTTTCGGGTTTCCGCTCGTTCCGAATCGTGTTCCCGCTGCAGCGCTGGCCTCATTTCCGCACTTCCGCTCGTTCCGAATCGTGCTCCCGCTGCAGCGCTGGACTCATTTCCGCGCTTCCGCTCGTTCCGAATCGTGCTCCCGCTGCAACGCTGGCGTCATTATTTCCAGTGCCATGCCACGGCATGGTTTTCGGTCCTTCCAAACAGGCTCCAAAGTTTAGAAAATGCCCCCCCGAAAAAAACATCGGAAGTGATTACACATTCGGTGTCAATTCGTTGATTTTCTGGGCCGCAGAACCCACTTGGGGCGTCGCCACGCCATGGTAATAATGACATGCTAAGCGTTGATCTGCAACTCCATGCTATGCCATGTAGTGCTATGTCATGCTACGACGTCCGACTGTGCGAATAGAGAGGAGATCTATTCCATGGCAAGGGATGGGAGGAGGAGCAGGAGGAGCAGGAGGAGCAGCAGGAGCAGGGGGATGAGGAGGAAGAGGAGGAGCAGGGGGAGGAGGAGGACCAGTGTCAACCCAAGTCATCAGCGATGTTGGAATCAACTCACCCTCCAAGCTACCTCTTCATAGGCCCCTACATGGGTTCATTCCGACTGCCTCGTTGGGAGTCAACTGCTTGAAGACTCTGAAGCGCCCCAAAACACCATTCTCGGGACTCCATCGCCACGAATCAAAATTACTGTTGCGTCTTGACGATCCGCAATCGTGCCACCGCTTCTGGGACTTCAACACCGCGAATCAACGTATCTGTTGCGCCCCCACAATCCTGAGTCTTTCCAACACACTACGTCTGGCACGTTGACCATGGGAATCCGCGATCGTGAAACTCTTGCAAATTCTTATAACGAATGTGCGCGGCGCGGCGCTACGCGAGAACCGCATGTTGTTAAAGAGCCGCCCACAATCCGTGAAGTTCTTGAAATCTATTTATAACGAATGTGCGCGGCGCTAGGCGAGAACCACTTTTTGTAAATGAGCCGCCCTCAATTCGTGAAGCTCTTGCAATTTTGTAACCAACGTGCGCGGCGCTACAGCGAGAACCACATGTTGTAAAAGAGCCGCCCTCAATCCATGAAGCTCTTGCCATTTCTCATAACGAATGTGCGCGGCGCTAATGCGAGAGCCACATTTTGAAAACGACCTGCCATCAACATTTTTTTTGAAACGACTGTGCGTGGCGCTAATGCGAGAACCACTTTTTGAAAAGGAGCAGCCATCAATCCGTGAAGCTCCTGCATTTTTGAAACGAGTGTACGCGGCGCTAATGCGAGAGCCACATTTTTTGAAAAGACCCTCCTTCAATCCGTGTTTCTTCGAAGCGACTCGCCCTTTTTCAAGCTTCAGTTTCATAACTTGTGGACGCCCGGCCCGCCCTTCCGACTGGCCCCAGGGTGCGACAGGTAGGATTTATATACACATGCGCACACACACATCTATATATATATATACATATATGTGTGTGTGAGGAAAAGGAAATGGAATGGAGGCGCAGGAAGAGGAGGAGGGGAGGAGGAGGAGGAGGAGGAGGAGGAGGAGGAGGAAAAGGAGCAGGAGCAGGAGCAGGAGCAGAGCAGGAGCAGGAGCAGGAGGAGGAGGAGCAGGAGCAGGAGCAGGAGCAGGAGCAGGCAGCAGGAGGAGGAGGAGGAGGAGGAGGAGGAGGAGGAGGAGGAGGAGGAGCAGGAGACAGGAGAGGAGCAGGGGCAGGAGCAGGAGCAGGAGCAGGAGCAGGAGCAGGAGCAGGAGCAGGAGGAGGAGGAGGAGGAGGAGGAGGAGGAGGAGGAGGAGGAGGAGGAGGAGGAGGAAGTGTTCACTCCTGTCTCCTCTATCTCCCACCTCCCACCTCCTGGTCTCCCCTCTCCTGCCCACCTTCGTGCGCCCTGCGCTCTGCTCTCTGATGCATCCTGACCGAGGTGTAAGACCGAGGCCGGCTCGGGGAGGGCACCGTAATGTTTTTCGCGTTCGTTGGATGTTCTTGTGCATCCTGGGGGAAGATACCCTCTGACGGCCAGGCTTATGCTATACGATGCGACGCCGTGCTATGCCATGCTATGCCACAATTCAGATTCTACACAGGCTCTGCGCACTTGAGGCTCCACACACACAGGCTTCTACACACGGACGCGCAGGGATCCAATCACATGGGGTTCCACACATGGGTTTCCACACATTGCTGCCATATCGGTGCATTTCATTGCCGTGGGACGCGGACGGCGCGCAAGGCCAGAGTGTTGTTGTCGCTGCGGAACATGGATTGCAATTGGTATGTCTTGGTACCCTCGAAGGTTCTTCAGTTTGGGCCGGCGGAGGGCCTCGTGTTCTTGAAGGATGTTCTTCTGTCCTGGGTCCGGCCGTAACTCGTCACCGTTGTTCCCGTTCCCTCGTCCCTCTCCTCCTCTCCCTCCTCCTCGGGGGATCCCTGCGGGCACTCCTTTCGATAGTCCTCGAACATCTTCAGACACCTCCCCCCCTGCACCCCGCAGAGGCGCTTGCCTGCGCGCCGAGATCCGCGAGGCCGGGTCGGGGCTGGCGGCGGCAGTGGAGGCGGCTGGGGTGCAAGCTCTCTTGCCCGCTCGGGTCGAGGAGGGCACTCGGAAGTATCGTGGGCACTCAAACCTTTGGATGTAGTCGAGCTTCCCCTGCAGTGGCAAAGCTCGTCCCCGAAGGCCGTGGCGGAGGAGGTCTTCGCCTCCTGGCCGTAGACTCCGCATCCTCCGCGTTCTCGTCCTCCGGCACTGCCTCCTCCATTATCCTCCTCCTCCCTCCCCCTCCTCCTCGTCCTTCTTCCTCCTTCGCCTCCTCCGCCTCCTCCTCCTCCGCCTCCTCCTCATTCCTCCTCCCTCCTCCTCCTCCTCCTCCTCCTCCTCCTCCTCCTCCTCCTCCTCCTCCTCCTCCTCCCTACTACTCCTCTTCTTGACTGTTTCCCCTGGGCCTCCCCACGGCGTACTCGGGACGTCTTCAGGGTCGAGGAGGTGGGCAGAAGGCGGGCAAACGGTGCAGCGAGGTCGGCCTATGAAGCTGCTTGCGCTGCTTGCGGGAGGAGTTTCTTGTGCAGCCGCAGCCCGCCTCGGACATTGATTGTAGCAGAAACCTGGATTCAAACCTCCGCTGACTGGCCACACCGTTTGCTCAGGATGATGATCATGATGACGATGATGATGATGATGCTGATGATGATGATGATGAGGATGATGATGATCATCATCATCATGCTGATACGGAGCACGAGTCCAATGATAATGACTATGATTGTGCTGATGACGATTTTGATGATGGTGATGGTGCTGCTGTTGATGATGATGCTGATAAAGAGGATGATGATGATGATGATGGTGTGATGATTATGCTGATGGTGGTATGATAATGCTGACGTCGGCGATGATAACGTTGATGATGATGATGATGATGATGATGATGATGATGATGATGATGATGATGGCGCTGGCGCTGGCAATGATGGTGATACCGATGAGTGTGGCGGTGCTGATGCTGGTGATGATGATGCTAATGATGATGATGCTGATGATGATGGTGATGCTGATGCTGATGCTGATGCTGATGCTGATGCGGATGATGCTGACGATGCTGATGATGAGGATGTTGATGCTGCTGCTGCTGCTGATGTTGTTGTTGTTGATGTTGATGAGGCTGATTGTGCTCATGTTGCTGCTGCTGACGATAGTGCTGCTGTTGATGCTGATGCTGCTGCTGCTGCTGATGATTATGTTGATGATGCTGATGATGCTGCTTCTGATGATGATGATGATGATGATGCTGATGAGGGTGATGATGCTGATGATGTTGATTCTGCTGCTGATGATGAAGATGATGATGCTGCTGCTGATGAGGATGATGATGACGATGATAATGCTGCTGCTGATGCTGATGCTGCTGATGACGATGATGATGATGATGATGATGATGATGATGATGATGATGATGATGATGATGATGATGATGATGATGATGACGTTGATGATGATGATGATGATGATGATGATGATGATGATGATGATGGTGATGATGAGGTGGAGAAGGAGGTGCAGGAGGGGGCGCCGCAGGAGGAGGAGGAGGAGGAGGAGGAGGAGGAGGAGGAGGAGGTGTTAGAACATGGCCGTGCGACGGGGTGAGGGACACTGCCATGCGCTTCGCTGTCAAGTGTTAGCGTGACCGCTGACATTTGGCTCGAATGCTGTATGCCCTCTCAGCGCGAATGACCTGCCTGGTAGCGGAGCCCGTGGATCGCCCCGCGGGTTCCAGTGCAGAGATGGCAGCGTTGGCCGCCGCAGCGACCCCAGTGGCCCCTGTTAACCACAACTTGGGTTACAATGTAACGTTGCGTCATGTCCGAGAGGCTTGGTGCAACTTGAGCAGGAGTCGGTGTGCGGAATTGTGCGACTCTGGTTCTGAAAACGGAGAGATCAGGTATGTTATGACCGCCCTCGAGGCCAGTCGCGCAGGGATGAGACTGTTCTTCGAGCGAAGCACCACACTGGGCACCAGGACGGTTGACGACGATGAGGCGTTCACGATGTTACATATGAGCTACAAAATGGATGCCCGTCTGATCTCGGCCATCAGCCGCAACATGTATTTGAAATGACGCATCAGGACGGGACTCCAACGTCAAACGAACGCTCCGGAACATGTTGCCCACATCGCCGAAACTGTACATTCCGCTGGAAGGCACGGGGGCCATAGGTAGAGGAAACAAGCCAGTCAGCGAGTACAAGGCCGTTCAACAGTTAGGTCTGGTTCCCGGTGATCGGACCAAGTTCAGGGAGTGGAGCTGGAAGTTGCTGAACGCGCTTACCCAAGTGGTGCCCGTGTATCGGAATGCCGTGAAATGTTTAAACAACAAATTCGAAACCATGGATGGGGCGTTGCCCGATGACTGAGAGGACGACCAGATACATATTATGAACGGGATGTCCGCCGTGAGCAAGTAACCAAAGCGTCACCAACCAGGAGACAATACTATTATGTAAAATAGCACGAGTTCGATGAAGACGACTGCGCAAAGTTGGACGAGGTTTTTTTGGTATTTGTTAAATGACACATGGAAGTGGCGGCACCACGGGGAAAACTCACGGGTTCACACGGGGGGGGGGGATGGCTTAATGGTTCACCAGGAAATTCAGACTTGTTACTGGGCCGTGGCCAGAAATCCAGAAAGCTCAATCAGGTTGACGACGTAGCGACACAGCTGGATCAGCGGAGTGCGCTGGTCGATTCCCTTGAGAGGTACGGGAGTGCATGCTCGTTACTTTTGCCGTGCAGGGTCATTGCCTTGAGGATCATCCTGGCCCGCGCAGGTGATCGGTGCGGCGACTGGCAGAAGGGCTGCTTCAAAACGCCAGAAATGTTAAACATTGTCACTTGCCCCCAACTCCTCATCGAGCGAGAGGAGGGCCGGACAGGAAAGACTTGACGCCGGCGCGAAGGACAAAGACTCCATGGTTAGCAGACAAGTTAACGATGGAGATTCCAGGGCGTGGGGCACGAACGTGAACGAGTTCCGTTGCGATTGCGACGGTGGGTGCTGGTGGGCCTGGAATGGGGAAGACGTGAGTGGGGGCGGCGACGCGAACGAAGCGACGGAAGGAAAAGGTGAAGGTCAGGGGCCCATTGTTGCGCGTGTATGGACACATTGCCCCAGACTGCTCCATGAAAGGCACCACCAAAGGACAAGGAACTGAAAATGGAAATCCACGGAGCGCAGATAGGAGGATGCAGAGGAGGGTGCCAGGTCGTCAAAGGTTACGCAGGAGTTAGGTCAAAGTGGGGGTCCCTCAGGTGGCCGAGGGAACCGAGCCCCAGGATGGACAGGAGGAGGCGTGGGGGGGATTTGTGCCGATCAGTGAGAGGGGGCGTTGCGAATGCGGCGAAGAGGGTCACGTCGCGAACCGCTGCCCCAGGGGCGCCAACGAGGTCGCCCCGGGTCAGTGGGGGGGCGGGGGGCAGAGGGGGGCCCGCTCAGACGCTAGAGTGGCCGCGTGCCTGGGCCAGGATGCTGCGGCGTCGGGGTGGGCGAGACCATGGGCGCAGGTGGAGTTGCGTGTCATGCCGGGGCTGGTGGGGGGGCGCAGGCACTGGGAGTGGCTGCGGCGCCAGGAAACAAAGAGAAGAAACGGGGGGGCGAAGGTGGGGATCGAGAGGCGGTGCGCGCCGCTGGAGTGCAGCGCTAACTGCGATCATGGCGCCAACTGGGGTAACCGAATCGCATATTGCATCGAGGCACGCGGCATCCAATGCGCCGAACAACGGCAAGTGGAACTGGATGGGCCCGACGAGGGTCAAAAACTGGGCGAAGGCTGGCAAGCCCGTGGCCGCTAAATCGGAGCACTGGGATTCGTTTTTTTCTATTGGGAAGCAGCCCGTTTATTCTGTAGTGCGCTGAGCGTGATTCCTGGAATTTGTTTTCTCTTCTGGGGATGCCGTTTCAGCAGCCGCGAATTTGCCGGCCTTTGTTTAGCTTCCAAGAGGAAGCGAGTGTAGTGCGAGTGAGGGGCCGGGAGGGCGGCGTGGAAACAGTGACTGTTGCCGTGGACTCAGGGGCCCGCGGCGCGGCTCGGCCACCGAACGTGGGGGCCCATTTCGCCGTGAAATCCGCGGGGGCCTCCAGGAGCGGCGAGCGCTGCTGCGCCGCCGGTGGGTCAGTTGTCGCGGTCCACGGGCAACGGGCTATTGCGGGTACAAGCGAAAAACGATCCACTGTGAGATACCCCGCGCAGGTAGCCGACGTTGAACGGGGTAACCAGGTCTGCGCGCGAAACGGTGGTGGCGAGAAATCGCGCAGTGTTTGATCGACAAGGATGGGCCATCCCGCAGTGGCCATGGGCGCGGGGCAACGGGGCAAAACAAAGCCGACCCCCGAGGGGATTGGTGATTGACAGTTCACTATCCGAGCCCCGAGGGCGGCCGCGAATCGAGAGGGGGCGGGAAAGGTCGAGGAGGTGCGTGCGTGCGTGCGTGCGTGCGTGTGTGTGTGTATATGTGTGTGTGTGCGTGTGTGTGTGTGTGTGTGTGTGTGTGTGTGTGCGTGGTGTGTGTGTGTGCGTGTGTGTGTATGTGTGTGTGTGTGTGTGTGTGTGCGTGCGTGCGTGTGTGTGTGTGTGTGCGTGTGTGCGTGCGTGTGCGTGCGTGAGAGAGAGAGAGAGAGAGAGAGAAAACAAGAGAGAGAGAGAGAGAGAGAGAGAGAGAGAGTCTGTGTGTGGGTTGTGCGTGCGTGCGTGCGCGCGTGCGTGCGTGCTGTGCGTGCGTGCGTGCGTGCGTGCGTGTGTGTGTGTGTGTGTGTGTGTGTGTGTGTGTGTGTGTGTGTGTGTTTGGGGGTGGTGGTGGTGGTGGTGGTGGTGGTGGCGGTGGTGGTGGTAGTGGTGGTGGTGGCGGGGGGTGCGAGGGTTCTCCCGGACAGAGGACTGCCGTGGTGGACCTGCTCTACCGAGTCCAGCTGAGCCTGTGGGCCCCCGTCAAAAGCCCAGTCATCCTGGGTGCGGGGGGGGGGGGGGGCGACGACGAGGGCGAGGGCGAGGGCGGTGAGTTATGTGACGTCGAGGATGCGCTTGTAGGAAACGAGGTTGAAGTGCCGAAAGGGTGCACACCGCAGGCCGGGCAAAGAGGACGTCGGGTTGCGCGACGAAGCTCATCTACCATATCGGAGTCGGGGCCCCCGTTCCGTTCGAGGGGGGGCGAGGGGTAGGGCGCGCGAGCGGGTGGTGGGATCGTGGGGGGAAGGGGCGCCTGCGATGTCGCTTGACCGCGCGTGGTAGCTGGCAGATGTGGAAATTGCGAAGAGGAAGTCGACGGGGCAGCGGCCCGCGGGGGGCGCCATGGCGCGCGCTCGACAGCGCGTTGCCCGAGTTCGGGGAATGCGTAATGTATTGGGATATTCCCCCGACAGAGGGAAGCTGCGATCTCGGCGCGAGATGGGGTGGGGGTGGGGATTTTTGGGGGTGCGCAACGCAAGCCTGGCGTTGATCGTCGGCGCCCAGGGCGGGGTTATCAAATCCCACGAGTTCCGGCGTGAAGGAAGTGGGGATGAGAGGTGGAACCTGGGAGATGCCCCCCCTTGCAGCCATGTCCCACGCATTTGAAGAAGGGGTTGAAGCCAGGGTGATGTTGCCCATTCGCTTGGAGCGACAGGGGTTGGCGAAACTTGCGTGCGCTTCGGGGGGAATTCTCCGAGTCAGGTTTCAGCTGGCTTTGCCGCGCGCGCGGTGCATCCTGTTCCGCGTGCAGCTTCAGGGGCATGCAGGTTGTTGATTGCTTCGATGATTGCTGTGCAGTGGCTACGTAGCTACAATTGAGAGAGCGAAGGACTTTCCATTGAAACAGTGCTTCCCATTGGCTTTAGCCTGGGTGGCGTACTTCGAGGTGTCAGCGACGATGCTCGCGCTCGGTGTCGTCTTCTGCGTGGCGAGAGGGATCTGCTGGATGAGGCGAAGGGGCGCGCGTTCTGGAATCCATCGCGCGTCGAGTGGGTTGGGTCGCGCAGGCGGGCGCCGTTTCGCCGCGCGAGCAAAGGTGGCGTACGAGGTTTGCCTGTTCGTTCTTGCGGAGTTCGCAGCGTCCAGGATTGCCGGCGACGCCCTCGGGATCGCCCCAAGATGGCCACGGGGCGGCCCCATGGCGACCCAAGAGAGCCCTAATATGGCCCGAGGCGCGCCCGAGACGCTCAAGCAGCGACGCATTTTTTGTGTGATTTGTTTCTCCAGATTTTGGTTTTCCCGAGGGGCTGATTTTTCCTCCCCCCGAAGGCGCGACGCGCCCTGGGAGTGCGCCCAAATCAGCCCACCGACGCGGGCTCATGGACTGGGCGTTGGGGGTTCAATGTCAGTTTTCTGGTCACCAAGACGCGATCCATGTGAGTGGTGTGCCGAGATTTTGTGGTTGGTCAGTCGGTTGGGTGGTTGGTAGGTCAGTCGGTTTGCTAGTCGGTTGATTGGCCAGTTGATTTGAGTGTCGTTTGGTTTGTCGGTCGGTTGGTGGTTTGCTTGGTCGGTCGGTTGGTCGGTGGGTTGATGGGTTGTGCGGTTGGTTGCTGCGTCGATTGGCCCTTTGGTAGATTGGTCGGTCGGTTGGCTGGTTGCCCAGTCGGTTGGTCGGTCGGGTGGGTCGGTGGCTGTGAGACGGGGGTCGGTGCAAACGGGGGTCAGACAGTGCGCCCGTTTTTCCAGGATTCTGCAGAGCCAGGGCTGCATTAATCCGGGTTTGGGTGCAGGATCCTACAGGATCTTGCAGGATTATGCATGGCCTGACTGACCCAGTTTTGGATTGGCCCGGGCCAGTGCGTCCCCGAATGGACGGTTGGTCGGTTTGTCAGTCGATTGTAAGGTTTGTTGTTTGGTCGGTTGGCTGGTTGACTGGTTGCGTTGTTGGGGTGTCGGTTCGTTCGCGGTTGGTGGGCTCGTTGATTGGCGGTTGTCCTAAAAACCATAACCGCGAGACCATAATTTTTCGTTCTTAACTAACAACCTGACCTTCTTACTTGAGCCCTCAGCCAAAGACCCTGGCCCTAATGCCCAATTCCTAAAGACCCTGGTGTTCGTATCCAAACCTTGGGGCCCTAGCCCTGAGATCCAAACCTTGGGGCCCGAGCCATCAGACCCTAACCCAAATACCCTAACCCTAAATGCCTCATCTCTAAGACCTGAACCCGAATGCCCAAATCCTAACACCGTCATCCCCAATACCTGAACCCTAAGACCCCACTTTCAATGCCTTGACCCCGTGACCCTAGTCCGTAATCCTCTAAGGGGCCCTAACTAAAGTCCCCTCCTGATCCCAGGGCCCGAACGGCACGGCCCTATCCCTGAGACCCTATCTCTAAACGTCAGGACTCTAGTGTAATGGCGCATGGTTTGGGGCTTGGGCTCAAGTAAACGGTTGGGCTCGAGTAAACGTTTGTTCGCAGCCGTCGAGCGCCAGTGCGCCGATGGATCGCATGGGGCCTTCTCCCGCCGGCGGCGCGCAGAAGCAGGCGCGCTTCGTGTCCCTGGGCAATGCGAAGTGGGGCGGCGGGATTGAGGTGATTGCGGAAGAGGTGGAAGAGGTGGAAGAGGTGGAATAGGTGGAGGTTGACGAGGGTAACAGCGTGACCGCGGAGAGCATGATGAAGGCAATGGCGAGGAACGTGAGATAATCTACCAGGAGGTGCGCGACGAGGGGGTCCGCGGAGCAGGCCGCGCTCGAGGTAAATATGACGATCGACAGCATTGAGGTGGACGTGATAAACATGAAAGGGGGGATGGGGGCTAAGGAGGACATGGAGGAGAGGATCAAGGCAATCGGAAAAATCACGACAGAGGAGAAGGTCGTGCAGATGATAGGAGCCTTTGCGCAGCTTCAGCGTTGCTCCGATCGGCCCCTCGGCGTGCGCAGTGGCGGCAGAATCGCGCGCGGTGGTCGTGGGGGTCTCGAGCAGCGCGCTTTCGAAGCGACGGCCGACTGGGCCCGCGAGCTGGTCGAGCCATTTGATGTGTAGAACAAAGGACTGGGATGGGGGGAGTTCAAGCGGATGGTGTTCGCGAAGTTTGCGAGTGCTATCGGCGCGCCCATGGGCCTGAAGGCGTTGAGAGAAGGTGGTGGGGGATAATGCGGGGGAGCAGTGTCCGAGCGCCTGCGGTGCGACGTCGAGGCCCCCGTGGAGAGAAGCGCGCGCATGGGCCTCCCCCGCGCGCTCCGGAACCAGCTCGTCGAGTGGGAGTTCGCGGCGTCTTCGGTCAGGGTGGACAAGGACATGTGCGCCTTGAAGTTTGAGCGCAAGCCTGTGGTGAAGGTCAACGTCGCCGCCGGCAACGAGTCAGAGGCCAGCAACATATGTACACGTACGCGGTTAGCTTCCCCTGGAGTGCGCGTCAACGCGGACGTTCGTGCAGGCAAGACCGCGGAGGGCGTGCATGTACATATGTCGTTGCTCGCCCAACGAGGTCGACGTCGACTGGATCAGCGAGGACTGGGAGAAGCGGGATAAGCTCCGACACCCCCCAGAGCTAAAGGCCATCCGCCAGCGCGCGCGTGATCGCCTGGCCAAGAGCAGGGAAGTGATGCCAAAGGGGGCGGGCAAAGGCCCGTCAAGGTGATGGGGCCGAGGGTGCGTGTGCGCAGTTTCACCTTTAGGTGCGGGACTTCGTTGTGCTGGTGCTGGCCCTTCAACAAATTCGCTTGCGACGTCTTCGTTTGCGTGGATGTTGGAACTTAGAGGGCCTCGCAGGCTTGGAGCTTCATGAATTTATGCAGCATGTGCGACAACTTGACATGGGCATTCTGTCATTACAACAAACGTGGGTATCATCGAGCAGCATGCGATTTGAAGCTGGTTGCAGGATCATTTTGTCTGGGAGCGACTCCAGTGACAGTAGCTGGGCTGGGATTGGTTTCATTGTATCCCTCGATGTGGTTCCGCCGTGAAATCTTACAGGTGAATCTCTGATCGTCTCTACTCTCTGCGGCTTCGAGTGCGGGGGGGAGTTCTTGGTCTTGTTTGTGCGTGCGCTCCGCCCAGCGCGGGGCCATTCGACGAGACATTTCGATTCTTCTGTGAATTAGATTTGTTTTTTAGGGCGCTTTCTGCGAGCGTCGCTAAGCTTGTCTTTGGAGATCTTAGCGCTCGCCGTGGGCCGGGCCTGCCCGACGAAGAGGAAATCGTGGGCTCGCGCGCCTCCTGGGGGCGCGCGGCGCGACGGTGGACGTCCAAACGGGGATCTACTTGTGGAAGCTTGCCCGAGCAATTCTCTCCCGTCGCCGACGCCGTCGTGCCTGGAGAGCCGAGCGAGAAGGCAACGTTTGTGGGGCCTGGCATCTCGAGGACAGGAGAGGTCACTGAACGAGGTTTTTCACTTGATCGATTTTCCTCCGCGCGGCCGCGACGTGCTTCCCGACGCCCGCAGTTTGGCGGCAGTCTGGAGCGCCGCGTTGGCGACGGACCGCTTGCCGCTGAAAGCGGGGCCGGCGATCGCGACCGCGGGGTATCGAGAGAAGCCGCCGTGGAAGAATGCGGGGGCGCTCGAGCTGCCGGAGATCCGAGATGCCTTCGCAATTGCTTTCAATCAGGACTTGGGCGACCGCGGCGGCTGGGAGGGGATTGCCGACGAAATGTGGCGGACGAGGGGGGCCGCTGTCGCGGCAGCTGCGGCCATCCTGCCAGAATGGCAGAAGATGCCAAACAAGCCGTGGATTTTCGATGCTACTTTGGCTTGGCTGGATCAGCGACGGCAGGAGAGAGGGGCCGGCAACCGCGATCTCGAGCGAGATCAGCGCAGGCGCGCCAGGCAGCAAGTCGAGCTGGATAGGGTGAAGTGGGCCGACGAGCTTCTCGGCGCTGGCTGCTGGAGGCAGATCGGAGAGCGAGAAGGCCCAGGCGCGCAGATGGCGGCGCGTTGCGGGGCCGGGACGGCGACCTCGTCGACTTTGATTTGTGGGCAGACGCGATGGCGAAGCATCCGGGGGAGGTCGCGTGACACGTGCGCCCTGCGGGCCTCGTCGACGGCCCTCCTCTCGGGCCAGAGCTCCCGATCAGCTTGGAAGCTATCAGCGTGGAGGCGGTATCCAGTGTTCTGAGGGGGCCCAAGAAAGGCGCGGCTTCCGGCCCATATGATATTCCCGCGCAGTTCCGGCAAGCCGCAGGCAGCGCGCAGCGAGGGATTCAATGGATGGTTGGTCTGTGCAACAGATGCTGGACCACAGAGCAGACGCCTGCAGGTTGGCAGGGGGCTTCAATTTGCTTCAATGCACGAGAAAGGGACCGTGCAGGAATGTGACAATTAGAGGCCACTTGGTCTTGTCTGCGTGGCGTGCAAACTCTTTGCCGCAATCCTATGGCGGCGATTGAAGCGCGGAGGCGCAGAGTAAAGGCTGACAAAAACGCAGTTCGGCCTCAGGACAGGGAGGGGCGCTGAGGGTGCTGTCTTCGCCGTCAGAAGACGCGCGGGCGCAGGGCCGGCGCGCCGAGGTGGCAAGGTGGGCGCGGTCGCGTTGGATTCCAAGAAGGCTTTTGATTCCATCGACGTCGACGCGCTCAGCGTCGCGCTCAGACGCGTCGGTATGCCGCCGAAGATCCTGGGGGTGATCCAGCGCCTCTGCCGGGTCCGCCGCTTCTCTGTTGTCTGCCCCGCGGGGGGGGGGGGGGGCGGGCGAGCGAGCTCAGCTGTCCGGCATCTCACGAGGGTGACCGCTATCGCCTTCCTCGTAGTCATGCTGGCGACGGTGGTCGTCGAAGATGCGACGAGGTCGCTGACTGCGGAGGCCCAGAAGAACTGGGGCGACGATTTGCTCGATCTTCTCCTAAATGCAGATGGCGCTCTTCTCATTGGAGCCAACGAGAGCCATCTGCTGGAGCTGTTGTGTGCCGCGGCCAAGGCGGGTGCCCATGGTGACATGTCCCTCCACTGGTCAAAATTCCAGTTGATTTCTGTTGGCCGGAGTTGCAGCTTGAACACACCTTCGGGTGAACCAATCCCGAGCGCGGAGTTGATGCATTATCTTGGCGTCGACATCGGACCAGATGGCAGCGCCGAAGGAGACCCCCACCGCGGAATCGGGAGGGCCTTGGGCGACTTCTGCCATGTGAGCCCGTTTTGGAGGCACGCGCAGCTAACGATTGCAAGGGGCCTTGAGGTGTTCGAGGTCATCATCGTCGGCCGGCTGCTCCACGGGCTGAATTCTGCATGTCCGAGGGTACTTCAGCGCATTCAGCCTTCCTCCATATCGTTCGTGTCCAACGAGGTGGATCTGGCCAGGGCTGGCAGGCAGCCAATTTCACAGAAGCTGTTGCGTCAGCAGTTGCTTGCTTACGGCAGGGTGGTGAGAGCCCCCGATAACGACTTGCTGAAGTGTCGAACATTTTGCCTTAGGAATCTTGCTCCAATCACGTGTGAATATGTGAGGCGTGCAGGGCGCCCTAGAAACGAATGAACCGGGCAAGTGCAAAAGCGCGTTGCTAAGGCACCGGCAAGCGTTCAGGATTGCAATGTTTGGGCGAGAGGGGTTGCCCAGTATTGTGCATGCTAGATATGTCCACGCGCTTTTCGGCGTATGACTTGCGAGTGAGCGAGCGAGGAACACTTTTTTTGTATTGGCCTTTGGGATGCCATCCGTGTGAGGGGCGTGCCCAAATTGGTTGATTGGTCCGTCGGTTGGTTGGTTGGTTGGTCGGCTGGTCGGTCGGTTGTGCGATCGGTTGGTTGGTTGGTCGGCTGGTGGGTCCGTTGTTTGCTTGGTCGGTCGGTTTGTTGGTCGGTTGGTTGGTCGGTTGGGTCGTTGGTTGGTTCGCCTGTTGCCCAGTTGATTGGTCGGTTGGCTTGTCGGTTGGTTGGGCGGCTGGTTGGTTGGTCGGTTGGTTGGTTGGTTGGTTGGTTGCTCGATTGGTTGGCTGGTTGATTGCTTCATTGGCTGGCTGATTGGCTCGCTCATTGCTAGATCAATCATTCGTTCCTGGGGTGATTTGTTGGTTGGTGTGGTGTTTGCCTGTGTGGCCAGTTCTTCTGGTTGCCCTGTGCACTGGTTCGTTGGTTGGCTGGTTGATTGGGCGCTTGGTTGGTTGTGCGGTTGGTTGGGCGGGTGGTTGGATGGTTGGCCGGATCGACTTGGGCTCAGTAAGTGGGGATGATCGGGACGGGACGATCGGAACGGGTACGGAAAGAGTGGGTGCAAAGAGTGACAGCGTGTCTGGTTTATTTTGAACAGGACTCGTTGTCGGTATCGGCGCGGCTTTATCCATTTGAGACAGAGGGCTGCCTTCCCAACAGCGTCCGCTGCCGGTGTTGGACATCAAGTATTATTGGGCATCATGTCCGTTTCTTCCGTACCCGTTCTGGGCATCCAAGAAAAAGGCGAAGAAATATTCAGTGGTTCAAAGATGGGGTCCCGAGGGATGGGGTCCTGAGGACAGGAAAGGATCCAAAACAGGACTTACGTTGCTTGAGGACCCAATCCTTCAGGACCCCAGCTTTGAACCACCGAGTTCGATTCCTGCTCCCCAGATCCCCGACTTCATGTTTTTTTGTTTTTTCTCACATGACGTCGACCCCAGAATGTCTCGAGCCAATCCCCCAGACTGGCTTTTCGTCCCGAGTCGCTTTGAAGGTCTCTGGGCCCACCAGAGGCCCCTGGAAGCCGAAAAACCTTCGTTTCGTCCCGAGTTGCTTTTGACGGCCCCTGGGCCCGGCAAGGGCCCCCGGAAACCGAAGATAGCAACACACCTCCCTTCGTGATTTTCTTCGCAGCGCGAGGGGGTCTGGGAGAGGTGCTCCCCTCCGCAACGCTTTTTGGGGCGTCCCCTGAGGTCGCCGCGCCCGCGCCCGGCGCGCGGTACCGCGCTGCCCAGGGCCGATGCGGGACCGAAACCTTTTCCAGAGGTTGGGAGGAGGGCGGGAGGGGCGCCCACGCCCCACCCTACATATCCTAAGGCCTCCGAGGGAGGGGGGAGGAGGAGGAGGAGGAGGAGGAGGAGGAGGAGGAGGAGGAGGAGGAGGAGGAGGAGGAGGAGGAGGAGGAGGAGGAGGAGGAGGAGGAGAGGAGGAGAGGAGGAGGAGGAGGAGGAGGAGGAGGAGGGAGGAGGAGGAGGGAGGAGGAGGAGGAGGAGGAGGAGAGGAGGAGGAGGAGAGGAGGAGCAGGAGGAGGAGGAGGAAGAGGAGGAGGAGGAGGAGCAGGAGGAGCAGGAGGAGCAGGAGAGGAGGAGGAGGAGGAGGAGGAGGAGGAGGAGGAGGAGGAGGAGGAGGAGGAGGAGGAGCAGGAGGAGCAAGAGGCGGTTGAGGAGGAGGAGGAGGAGGAGGAGGAGGAGGAGGAGGAGGAGCAGGAGGCGGAGGAGCAGGAGGCGGTTGAGGAGGAGGAGGAGGCGGAGGAGGAAGAGGAGGAAAAGGAGGAGGAGGAAGAGGAGAAGCAGGAGGAGGAGGAGGAGGAAGAGGAGGAGGGATAGGACATCCGAATCGGAGGGGCATGTCGTAAGGAGGGAGTTGCCCAGGGAAGGAGTGAGCGCGAAAGCTACTCCCCTCTGCACCCCTTCAGGCGATCGCGAACATGGATCAAGGGAGCGTGGATTAGCGACGGGTCTTGCTTCCAAGCGGAATCGCTGATTTCCGCGGCCGAGCGAGGCGGCACCGGCCGCATTTTGGGAGGGCTCCTCCCCCGATCCATGGATTTGGCGACCGCGCGTCAAATACAAGGATCGCTAATCCATGTTTCAGGAGGGAAAGAACACACAAACACAGTTAATCGTCGATTCCCAGGAGAAAATGTTGGAAAGTATGGGAAATGTGGGGGGGGGGGGGAAGACGAAAGTCCAGAACATACGGGGAAACATGGGGAATCCTGTGATTTGTGTCCATTCATTTGTGTGTCCCAGGGCCTCTTCAGTGTCTGCGCGGCCCCCCGACCCCTCCGCCTGCCGCGCCCCCGTGACGCAGCGCCGAGAGGCGAACGCCCCCCCGAGCGGACTCCCCGGCCTCACTCCCCTGGGGCCTCGGGAGGCGCCCCCGCTCCCCGAGCTCTCCCCAGGGGCTTCCCCTCAAGTCGGGCCTGTCCCTCTACAGGGGGAGTGTCCCAAAAAAGTTTTAAAAATAGCCTGGGGACTATTTGTTCCAGTATGTTTGAGCATCTTTTTTTAGTATTTTTTGAGTGTTTGTTTTTTTTCGTCCAGACTCCCCCTGTAGGGGGACAGGCCCGACCTAAACCTCCCCTTGACGCAGATGTTCCGGGGGCAAGGATAGGAATACGTCGGTCATGTCCCAGAGGAACATTCGGGTAGTGACAAAATAGTCCAGGGACGATGTTTGGTGCTCTTTTGACTCGTTTTGAACATTTGTGGGGATCTTTTTGTCTCCTGGAATCCGCCTGTAGGAGGCCATGTCCGACCCAACGATAGGGGGAGATAGGCATAAGGGGGGGGGGTACAGGCTTGAGGTTTTGCGGTTCCAGGCTCCGGGTTTCGGGTGTTTTCGTCGGTCCGCGGCTGCCATCCAGCCTCGGGGTGCTCTCCAGCGGCAGCGCCTCGCCGAGGGCGTTCCAGAGGTGCCAGAGTCGTTCCCAAAAGCCACTGGGGAGTCGAGTTATGGCTTGAAAACCAGGAGGATGATTAGGCTCAGGGGGTGAGACGTCGACCCCCAATCGCCCATTGATCGCCGACAGGGGCCCGATAGCCCCAGCCTGTCCAGGAATGTGCGGGTCGACCATCGGGGCCCTATCGCCGATCTATCCGCCATGTATCACCGATTCCAGGTCGATGTGCCCCCCCCTAATCTGCCAGTGCCCCCCTTTCGTCCCCTCACAGATATTTGATGCTTTGTTTTTTCCCCCAAACAGCTGACACAAGGTTGAAGAACAGCCGTTGCTTTGGAGGGGGACCCATCTGTTCTTAGTGCCGCCAGATCTCAGAGATCATCGATTTGTATTTGTCTGATTCTGTCCCTGTCGTGTCTGCGTCTTAGATTTCCTCGCGCCGCCCTCGCGCGGCAATGTTTGGACGTAAGTCCGACGTGAATCCGACGTAAAGCCGACATGAATCCGACGTGGATCCGACGTACGTCCCACAGGAGCTCGACGCAACTCCGACGTGGATCCGACGCTAGTTGGGTCTCAAGCGTGCCGCGCGAGGCCTCCTGGCTTGTCCTCGGAAGGCTTGGAATCTGGGAATTGCCCCGCGCTGGCCCGCCGCCCCCGACGTCAAGTCGGGCGTGTCCCTCTACAGGAGGAATGTTCAAAAGTGAGAATAAAAGATTGTTGGGGGACAAGGTTTTGAGTTTTTCATTGTGACTACCTTCGACTAGTATTGCAGACTTTTCGAGTCTCATTCATTTTTCGTCCACGATCCGCCTGTGGGGGGGACATGCCCGACCTGACCCCGACGGCTGCCCGACCCGCCTCCCCCCCCCCCCCGCAGACGCTGGGCGGTTCCGTGGGCGCCGAGGCCATGTCGGTGAGCGCGGGCAAGGCTCGGCCGCGCCCGCCCCCGGCCTCGGCGGCAGGCCCGCGCGCTCCTCGCCGCCCTCCGCGCCCTCCCCCTCCCTGCTCCTCCCGAGGGGCCTGCTGTCCACCGCCGCCGCCACGAGTTGGAGGGGGGGAAAGAGGTGGAGGACGAGGAGGAGGAGGAGAAGGAGGAGGTGGAAGAGAAGGAGGAGGACCCCCTCCCCCTCCAGCTCCTGGCGGTGGTGGTGGTGGTGGTGGTGGAAAACAGGCCCATCGCCTCCTCCCCGCCAAGGATGCACCGACCGACCCCGAGGTTTCCTGCCGCCCCGCGTGGAGGAGGAGGCGGAGGAGGAGGAGGAAGGGGGAGGAGGAGGAGGAAGGGGGATGATGATGATGATGATGATGATGATGATGATGATGATGATGATGATGATGATGATGATGATGATGATGATGACGATGATGATGATGATGATGATGATGATGATGATGATGATGATGATGATGATGATGATGATGATGATGATGATGATGACGATGATGATGATGATGATGATGATGATGATGATGGTGGTGGTGGTGGTGGTGGTGGTGGTGGTTGTGATGATGATGATGATGATGATGATGATGATGAGGATTCCTGTTATTTGTGTCTATGTATTTGTGTGTCCCAGGTCCCCCTTCAATGTCTGCGCGCCCCCGACCCCTCCGCCTGCCGCGCCCCCGTGACGCAACGCCGAAAGGCGAACGCCCCCGAGGAGGAGGAGGAGGAGGAGGAGGAGGAGGAGGAGGAGGAGGAGGAGGAGGAGGAGGAGGAGGAGGAGGAGGAGGAGGAGGAGGGATAGGACATCTGGATCGGAGGGGGATTCGTAAGGAGGGAGTTGCCCAGGGAAGGAGTGAGCGCGAAAGTTGCTCCCCTCTGCACCCCTTCAGGCGATCGCAAACATGGATCAAGGGGGCGCGGATAAGCGACGGGTCCCGCTTCCATGCGGAATCGCGGATTTCCGCGGCCGAGCGAGGCTGCACCTGCCGCATTTTGGGAGGGCTCCTCCCCCGATCCATGGACTTGGCGACCGCGCGTCAAATACATGGATCGCATCCATGTTTCAGGATGGGAAAAAACACAAACACAATTAATCGTCGATTCCCAGGAAAATATGGGAAGTGTGGGGGGGAAGACGAAAATCCAGAAAATACGGGGAAATCTGGGGAATCCTGTTATTTGTGTCTATGTATTTGTGTGTCCCAGGTCCCAGGGCCCCTTCAATGTCTGCGCGCCCCCGACCCCTCCGCCTGCCGCGCCCCCGTGACGCAACGCCGAAAGGCGAACGCCCCCCGAGGAGGAGGAGGAGGAGGAGGAGGAGGAGGAGGAGGAGGAGGAGGAGGAGGAGGAGGAGGAGGAGGAGGAGGAGGAGGAGGAGGAGGGATAGGAGAGGAGGAGGAGGCGGAGGAGGAGGAGGAGGAGGAGGAGGAGGAGGACGAGGAGGAGGAGGAGGAGCTCTCTCGCGTTGCTCTCTGCGGCACCTCCCCTTCCTTCCCCTGGGCGCGTGCCCGCTCGCGGGGCGCTGGCCGCCACGGGCTCATTGACCAATGGACGAAGGCGAGGGTCTGTGCGGCGAAACTCCTCCTCCCTCCTCCGCCTCCCTCCTCCTCCTCCTCCCTCCTCCTCCTCCCTCTCCCTCCTCCTCCCTCTCCCTCTCGTCCTCTTCTTCTTCCTCCTCTTCCTCCTCCTCCTCCTCCTCCTTCTCCCCCTCCTCCTCCCCCTGTCCCGCGTCAGCTGTCCTGTGCCCAGGATCTGGGCCTCGCAAGCGCCAGCTTCAGGACAGCACACTGCGTGTGCGAACCATTCGATTCCCTTTTCTTCGCTCTCCGCACTGTCACGTGTACGAGTGATGACATGTGGCTGCAGCAACAGCGCGCGTGGTGGACTGACGGCAGCGAGGGAGTGCGCGCCTCGTGGCGTAGCCAGCAGCAGGCGCCCTGGGGTCGTGGTCGGCGCAGTGCAACGGGTTGCAGCTCTGGCCAGAACGCGCCCGGCATGCAGCAGGCGCCCCAAGGCACCAGGCGTCCGACTCAGAACCGGGCTCGGTGATTTTTCAGTACGGCCAGCCTGTTTGGTGGTCCGCTGGTGGAGTCCGGCATCCTCTTCTGGAGCGTTGTCCCCTCCTTCGGCGCCGCATTATTGTTTGGCCGCCTGATGCAGCAAATGCTTTCGCGACTTCAAGCGGCAAGCCGTGCTCGCAAATGTTCTGTATGTCTCTTTCCTTGGCGTCCAGTGGATCGGCGGCTGGCCGCGCCGGTCTTGGGTGATGGGTGGCCGTCTCACCTCGAGCTCGTGGCGAGTCCTCACGATGGCTGTTCGCCCTTGATTTCTCCTGGAGGGTGTGGCTGATGGCCCGTCCGCCCTTTATCTCTTAATTCTCTTGCACAGCTGTGCTCTAGAGCTCGGACCTCTTTATTTTCGTTCGTCGTCGTCATTGCTTCGTTCGTTCGTCGTTCGTCCTCCCCCCCACGGCCACAAAAGTAAACTCATGGAGGAAGGAGGCAAAAGCCTCCTGTCTCTCGCAGCTACTTGGTGCAAGAGCCAGGGCACGCGTGCGACTTGTTCTGTCGGCAGGCTTTGCTGACGTCGCGGCAGGTTGAGCTTGTCTTTGGTCGGCCGCTTTTGCCTGCACTCTCGTTTGTGCATCCAGCTTGCAGTTGCGGCTCTGTCTTCCGAGGTTGCCGTGTGTTCTCGCCTCCTCGCCAGTTTGACCGCGGCAGGTGGATTAATTCTGCGGTGCCGTCGCAGGTCAGGATTCCCTGGCTGGCCTCTCCTCCTCCCCCTCCTCCCCCTCCTCCCCCTCCTCCCCCTCCTCCCCTCCCTTGGGCTCGAGGGTGGATCTCCGGAGTGGCCGCCCTGCCGCCTCTCGGCCGCGGCACGGTGGGCCTCGCAGCAGGCGCGGCCGGGGGGGGGGCGGGCGGGGACCACCGCGCGGCGAGCAGGTCCGCACCCGCGCCCTCGCGGACTGGGCTCCGGTTGGCGGCGAGCCCAGGGGGGGATTGTGGAAGCCCCCAACCCAGACATGATCGCGTCGTAAAAAAATCAGGACGGGAGGTTTTTGGTAATTTTCGGCCCCGAGGGGGCCCTCGCCAGGCCTCGGGACCGCCAAAAAACGACTCAGGACGAAAAACCGGTCCCGGGGAAAGGGCCGGGACTTCCATGGACGCCGTCCTGAAAAAATCAGGACGTCGCATGTCTGGGAAACCAGGTGGTGAGATATCAGGTGGTGACCTGGAATCCGCCGAAAGTTGCCGCCGGGGTTTGAGACACGGGGTCACCGCTGGGCTTTTGTGACTTCTGGACCAACCAGCGTTCGGGACATCAGCGAAAACCACACGAGTGCCCAGACCGGGTGGTGACACCAAATCGCCCGAGACTCACCGCTGGGTGTTGTCACCACAACGTTCGGGGACTACCACGGAATCGGCGTCACCCCAACATGCTAGTACTGTGTGTGCGTCGCCCCCCCCGTGGGCGACGCGCGGGGGCGACGCGCGCACCAAGAAATCTCAACAGCATGCGCTCCGTGGCGGGCGCTCTCTGGCCACCCCGCTCGGGAAACGATCCAGTTCCGAGGCGGGAATTGCTACATGACCTCCTGGAGGGTCAGGTTTCGGAGCTTCGGCAGGCGGTGGATCTGGACATATTCGGGTCCCCGGGGGCCGAAAGGTATCCATATCCACCGCCCGCTAGGGCACCAGGACGTCGGTTCCCAGGCGGTGGATATGGATAAATCTCCGCCTCGCAATAGTTACTGCAAGATGGGTAAACGAGATGTTCTGGTCGGACGCACGCCTCCGACGAGGACGTTTACACTGGCATGTCTCTGTGCGTCCCGGGGAAGCGAGAGGGGGTGGGCCTCCTCGGAAGGCTCGGGAGGCCTCCGGCCTTGGAGGAGTTTTCGGAGCCTTCCTCCTCCTGCTCCTCCTCCTCCTCCTCCTCCTCCTCGAACCCAGACCCCCGACGTCGCAATTTTCGCACAACGTCGACCCCCAGAGGTCTGGACCTCTTCTCAGGGACCGGTTTTTTGTCCTGAGTCTTTCTGTGACGGTCCGGGGGCCTGGTAAGGACCCCCGGAGGCCAACAAAAATTGGCGACAAACTTCCTCCAGCCGTGTTTTTTTCACAACTCGCAGGGGCCTGGGAAAACACAGACAACTTCTCAGAAGGCCGAAGTGCTTCTGAGAAGCCCCGCCGCCTTTGATTCGCCGCCCCCCACGGATGGCGAGGTCCCGCTCTAATCTGCGTAGCGCCGCACTACGCTTGCCCCCCCCCCGCAGCCCCCGAATGTGGCGTCCGTTTCGCAGATCGCCGCCCCCCAGGGATGGCGAGGTCCCGTTCTGATCTGCGTAGCGCCGCGCTACGCTGCCCCCCCCCCCCCCTGCAGCTCCCGAAAGTGGCGACAGTTTCGCGGATCGCAGCCCCCCCAGGATGGCGAGGTCCCGTTCTGATTTGCTTAGCACCGCACTGAGCTGCCCACCCCAGCAGCCTTCGAAAGTGGCGGCAGTTTCGCGAATCGCAGCCCCCCAGAGATGGCGAGGTCCCGAACTCATTTGCTTAGCACCGCACTAGGCTGGCCCACCCATCAGCCTTCGAAGTTTGCGACAGTTTCGCGGATCGCAGCCCCCTAGAGATGGCGAGGTCCCGCTCTGATTTGCTTAGCGCCGCACTGAGCTGGCCCCCCCTCCGGCAGCCCTCGGCAATGGCGACAGTCTAGCGTGTCGCATCTTTTCACGGATGGCGAGGTCCCGCTCTGATCTGTTTAGCACCGAACTAAGCTGCCCGCCCCCAGCAGCCCTCGAAAGTGGCGGTGGTTTCGCGGATCGCAGTCCCCCAAGGATAGCGAGGTACCGTTCTGATTTGCTTAGCGCCGCACTGAGCTGCCCCCCCCAGCAACCCTCGAACGTGGCGACAGTTATGCAGATCGCATTCCCCCAGGGATGGTAGCCTCCAGGGATGGCGGAGTCGGAGGCAAGTCGGAGAGAAGTCAAGAGAGAAAGAGAGAGAGAGGGAGAGAAAGAGAAGTATAACGAGGGAGGCGGGAAGGAGGAAGGGCTTCGAGCAGTGCTCTTCTCAAAACGAGTATTGGAGGGTTGGGATTACAGCAAGAGGCAAGTGCAGGAGGAGGCAGGAAGAGGAGGAATCTGATCGACCCACGAACCCGGAAAGGAATCAAGACATGTAAGGCATGGCAACGTTCCAGAGACACCTTATTGGGCGACGGGCAAACGCAATGCTGAGTGTATCGATATTGTTGCACCGAGCCGAGGGTTGTGCTGTGCTGCGCCGTGCTGAATTGCGGTGTGCCATGCCGCGATTGTGCTCTATAGCGTTGTGGGTCGAGTCCTCCTTTGCATCCGAGTCCTGACCGAACTGATCTGGATCTTACGTAAGCTCGAGCTGCCTGAGCACATAGTAGCTGCCCCAGCGCTAATCGACAGGGGAACACGTCAGGAGGACGCGCCGCGGAACGTCCCAAGGGACGCGCCAGGCGACGTGCCAGGGGACGTGCCATGGGGACGCACCGCGGGACGTGCCGAGGGGACGCGCTACGGAACGTGCCAATGGACGTACCACGAGACGTGCCAGGTGACGCGCCGCGCGACGTGCCAGGGGGACTCGCCACGGGACGCGCCACGGAACGTGCCAAGGAGCGTGCCAGGTTGCAATGCTGAATGTTTCGATCTTGATGTACCGTACCGAGGGCCGTGCTGTGCTGCGCCGTGCTGTACTGCGATGTGCCATACCGCGATTGTGCTCTATAGCGTTGTGGGTCGAATCCTCCTTTGCATCCGAGTCCTGACCGAACTGATCTGGACCTTAAGCTCGAGCTGCCTGAGCACACAGTAGCTGCCCCAGCGCTAATTGACAGGAGAACACGCCAGGAAGACGCGCCGCGGAACGTCCCAAGGGACGCGCCAGGCGACGTGCCAGGGGACGTGCCACGGGGACGCACCGCGGGACGTGCCGAGGGGACGCGCTACGGAACGTGCCAATGGACGTGCCACGGTGCGTCCGCGCTCCCAGGGCCACGATCCCTTGTAAATTACATTTGGGTCGCCCTCCCAGGGCCCCGACCCCTTGTAAATTGCGCTGCGTCCACGCTCCCAGGGCGACGATCCCTGGTAAATTACGCTGCGTCCGAGCCCCCAGGGCCCCGATCCCTCGTATTTTACGCTGCGCCCGCGCTCCAAGGGCTACGATCCCCCGTAAATTACATTGCGTCCGAGCTCCCAACGCCCCGACCCTTAGTAAATTACACTACGCCCGCGCTCCGAGGGCCACGATCCCTTGCAAATTCCGCGTGGTCTGCGCTCCAAACGCCACGATCCCATGTAGATTACGCCGCGTCCGCGCTCCCAGGGCCTCTTGGGGCATGCTGGGGTGCGCAGGTCCCGCAAGTTTTGCAAAACAAGCGTTTCGCTTGAGGCATCCTCGATTTTTTGGCGCGGGGGGCGCACCATCCTCGAGCGGGCACTCAAAAAACTCAACATTTTCATGCTTTCCGCGCCGCGCTGTATTTTTTTCTAGAGGAAAGCGGGGGTCCGCGGACCCCGTTATTTATCGAGGATCCGAGATGGGGGTTCGACTTTTCTCGAGCGGGCACGCACAAAACGCACTTTCCGCGCCGAATTCGACTGCACCTCTTTTTTATTGAGGAAAACGAGGGTCCGCGGACCCTGTTATTTATCGAGGATCCGAGGTGGGGGGTCGATTTTCCTCGAGCGGGCACGCGCGAAACGCATTTTTTCACGCCGAATTTGACTTTACATGGTTTTTTATTGAGCGGAAATACAGCCGGCCCTACAGCCGTCGAAACCGGGGGTAAACAAAACTAAAAGAAACCCCTAAGCCCTTTCCGGAAAAAGGGGGGGAGGAGGAGGAGGAGGAGGAGGAGGGAGGAGGAGGAGGAGGGGAGGAGGAGGAGGAGGAGGAGGTGGAGACCACAGTGCAGTGCTCTAACGATACCCAAACAAGGAGGGCTGGGGGGACAAACAAAACCGTCACTTCGTTGTGCGTCCAGCCGCGGCGACGACGAGAGCCCCGAAAACACAACATCGTCGGACCTCGATCCTCGCCCGGGAGCCCAGCGCCTCACTGCCATCTCGCCCCCTGTTTTGATGCCCTCGGGGCCTTTAAGAGGACTCCAGTCGGCCCAAAGAGGCCTCCAAAACAGTCTAAGATACCTGCCTTGAACGTGCGTGGTGTGTGTGTGTGTGTGTGTGTGTGTGTGTGTGTGTGTGTGTGTGTGTGTATGGGGGACATGGCAATCTTCTTCTCTGGCAGTGGGCATCGGCGGGGCCGCGAGCCACCCGCAGACGCTTTACAAACAGCTTCAGGGCCACCCGCTTGTGCGGAGCGCAGCGGAAGGCGCGAGCGTGCCAGCCGATGGTTGTGCAGCATTTGATTTGTACTATTTGCCAGTGCTCTTGCCGTTTGCCAACGCTTGTGCCACGCAGGAGCGCGGCAGACCGCACAGGCGCACGGCAGAGCACAGGATCATGGCAGATTGCACAGGAGCACGGCGGAGCCTTGAGGAGCACGGCAGACCATGCAGGAGCACGGCAGACCCCACAGGAACAGGGAGGCGGAACCTGGAGGTGACCGAGGCCTCGGGCTCGCGCATCGGGGCCCCGCCGCGCCTTGTAGGGCTCCAGGCGACCCGCCTGGCTCCACACCGCCTGGAGGAGGCCAGAGGAACAGAACGGAGCATGGGCTCTACGGCGTTCCTCCACGTGTCGGCGTCCACGGACAAGGAGGGCCAGCTGGCGAATTCAGGCGGCGTCGCAGGCTGGAGGCAGAGCTTGTGTGGGGTCACAGTGTCCACTGCGTCAGGCCTGCAACTGCTGGCATGCTCGCTGGGACCCAAATGCTTCGACCGCGACAACCTCGCTGCCTTCGGCGGCACGGTGCTCTACCAGAGACCGCGGTTCGTTTCCGTCGTGGGCCTGGCCACCGAGACGTTCAGCACCAACGGGACATGTCTGGCGGGGTGTGCGAGTAGCCTCACTGTAGCCAAGCCGCCTGGGCTGGCAGCCCTCTGCGCCGCCCCAGCGGGCGGCAGGCCGCTGGGCGTGGCTCGCTACGTCGACGGCGACATCGCGCTGCAGGCCGTGGGCACGGAGCAGCTGGTGGCCGCGTGTTTCGACGGAGCAGGGCTGGAAGTGGTGCGCCGCCTCCGCGGTCAGCACCTGCCAAGACGTCCTGCCTCGCTCCGAGCCCCAGCCCAGGACGCCAGCGCGAGGCGTGTGGGACGTCGCTAGGCTGGACCCTCTGCGAGACCGTGCTGGCCAGGAACGTAGGCTCGGACCCCGCCAGCACGAGGTGGGGAGCACATGAGGGCAGAGTCCGAGCTGCAGGAGCTGACGGCGTTGAGCTGCAGGTCCTGCGCGCGTCACCGAGCGCGCAGGCTGGGCCCGATCCGCCAGGCTGGGCCCGCGGCCAGCAGGGTGAGCGGGCGCGCGGTCACGGACATCGCGGACGGCGAGCTGCGCGGTTGGAGGCTTGCGGCCTGTCGCAGCGCAGGGGCGCTCCCCATGGGCGCAGAGCGAGGGCTGCGCATGCGCTGTGGCGAGCTCAGGAGGAGGCGTAACCTGGACCCTGCAGCTCTCAGGGCAGGCCACGCAGTCCAGGTGATGGCGGGCCCGCTGCAGGCAGGCGAGCTGCCGTCTATGCTGATGGAGCGGGGGCTGGAGGCGGCGGAGACCAGGCGCGCAAGAACTGACGCGCCATGGAAGCATTGCGCCTACCACCTCGACGCGGAGAAGCTGACCCGTGCGTGGATCGGCTGGCACTTCAAGTCTGAGCAGTGCATGGTCGCGGACCTCGGCGACGAGCTCGACCTCGTGCACCGCGAGCCCCAGGGGCTGAGCTGGGAGGCTGGCTCAGGCGCTCGAAGTGCATCCTTTCGTCACGAGATGCGGAAGCTCAGCCGCGACACCTACCTGCTGGGGGCCTGCATCTCCGACCCGCGCTGGACGCAGGCCAGGCTCCTCGTTGTCCACGAGGCCCAGCGGTGCGGCAGAGGCAGCTGGCTGCCTGCGCACAGGCCGCAGCGGGGTCGCCGCGCCGACGCCGTGGGGGCGCGCTGTTTCCGCAGGCCGCCCGTTGAGAAGCTCAGCGGCAAGCTGTGCCTTGACGGCGCGACGCTCGAGCCGCTTTTCGGCGACTTGCGCTGGGTGGGCGGGGCCATTGTGCACCGCGACGGCGACGGCAACCTGGGGGCAGAGGTCTACGGGGCAGACGGGCGCGACCGCTGCCCGCAGCGGACGGCCAAGGGCGGCGAGGACGTGGAGGCCTGGATGCTCGCCACCCTCGCTAGGCCAGCAGTGGAGGAGGTCAGCGTCGACTGTTCTAGGCATGCAGTGCTCGACGGGCGCCTGACGGATGCCCAGAGGCGAGGCGTCGAGCACGCCGGCCGCCTTGCCTTGAGGAGGGCCCAGATGCATGCAGTGGACAAGCTGACCGTTGGCGTGCACCAGGCGCAGGCGGGGTTCGTGCAGGAACTCGGGCGCTGGATCTGGCGTGCCGTCATCCTCGGGCAAGGCATCGGGGCCAGGGGCAGCGAAGGGCCCCTTCATGCTGCCGAGCGGCGCCAGGCGCGTTTCGCCGACGCCGAGAGGTCTCAGGCAGCGGAGGGAGCCAAGGGCGAGGGGCCGTCGTCCGAGCGGCCACGGCTGGGGAGCACCCGCTCGACAGGCAACAGCTCGGCAGCCCCTTCGGCCAGTGCAGTGGCCTTCAGCATCCTGGGGCATGCCCTGTCCTACGCCTGTGCCGGAGAAGGTGAGGGCGCCCAGGAGCTCGCGGCGTGCTCCAAGTGTGGCGCCTACATGACGCTGGGCGGCCGCTCGGGGTTAAGCCTCGCCTCAAGGAGCGGTGCCAGGCGGCGAGGCCGACAAGGGCGGCAGGAACCAACGCAGCCTGTGGCTACGTGGACTCCATCCTGGAGGCAGGAGGCAAGAGGGGTCGCGAGCTGCCATGCACAGAGTGAAAGGAGAGGGCATCCCTGCGCTGCGTTCGCAGGGTCCAGTGCCAGAGCACGCGCGGGAGCGGCGCCTGGAGTGGCTCGGCACGGCAGCGGAGCCAGCGGCAGACCCCTCGGCCACGGCGAGCAGTGCAGGCAGCGCCCCAGCGGCAGCTGCGGAGCCGCTAGTGGCTGCGGACCCAGGAGGAGGCCCCATCGGGCGCGGCCCTTGCCGCGGCCGCCGCCAGCCCGCCCAAGCGGCGCCCAGCTGCGGCGAGAGTGGGGAACCTCGGCGCGTTCGGGGTCGTCGATGAGGGGCTCGCCGCCGCGGCTGGCACTGAGGGCGGAGCCCTGGAAGGCCGCGGGGTACGCCGCCGAGTGGAGCGCCGTGGCGGCCTGTCCGCGAGTGAGTGAGTGAAAGGTTGCATCGCTGTGGCTCGCGCCTGCTGCTCCGCCTGGGAGCAGGCTTCCGCCGCCCTCGGTGCCTTTTGGGACTCGGCGTCTCTCGGGAACGCGGGTCCCGTCTGGCCCTGTCCGTGTGCTTGCACTTTGCCTTGAAGGCCCCGCCTTTAACTTTAATTTTAATTTTAATTTTAATTTTAACTTTAACCTTAACTTTAACCCACAGGAGCACGGCAGACCACGCAGGATCACGGCAGACCACAGGAAAGCACGGCAGACCACAGGAGCGCGGCATACCACAGGAACATGGCAGATTACAGGAGCACGGCAGCCCAACACAACAAGTTGCGAGCAGTTCTGTTGGTCGTTTGTGCTTCGTCTCCCAGTTTCTATGGCGTTCTCCAGAGGACATTCTCTGACAAGCTTCACAGACAAAAGCCACGCTTCCCGTTCTTGTCCGGTCAGGCTTCCGGAAAGGTGGCCGTTTCGAACCGAAGACGTCCCAAGAGGCTTCCCAGACGGCGACAGATCACCCCAAGCACCCATCAGACGGTACAGGAGAGACCCAAGAGGTCCCCAAGACGGCCCAAAAGCGTTCCAAGACGGGCAAAGAAGCTTTCGAGATGCCCAAGAGAGTCTCAAGAGCTTTCTTAAGACATCCCCGAGAGGCACAAATCATTGATGTCCCTTGCGTTTTTCAATGCTTTTGGGGTTGTCGCATTTCGAGCTTCCGACGTCCCAAGACCGCCCACGACGCCCCTAAGATTGCCCCAAGATGGCTGAAGAGGCCCGCAAGAGGGCCCCAAGACAGCCCAAGAGGCGCCCAAGATTACCCAAGAGGGCCCCAAGACGGCCCCAAGAAGGGCCAAAGAGGAGGAACACGAATCGACAATTCGAGCTTTCCGCCCGAAGAGGCCCCCAGGAGCCCCCACGAGGCCCAAAAGAGGCCCCCTAAACGGCTCCAGAACGGCCCCCAAGAGGTCCAAAATAAGGCCCCAAGAGGCTCCCAAATTTCAGGGGGGGCGTTGACGTAATATTGCCCGTCTTGAGATTACCTTGGGGCTTTCTTGGGCCGTCTTGGGGCTCCCTCTGGCAACGGCGGCCCACGGGGCACGACGAGGACAACGACGATCGACGAACGACGACGGACGACGACGGCGACGACGACGACGACGACGACGACGTCGACGACGACGACGACGATGACGACGACGACGACGACGACGACGACGACGACGACGACGACGACGACGACACGGACGACGGACGACAGACGACGACGATGACGACGACGGGAAGATGGCCCCTCTTCTAACGAGCCCCAGCAAGGCTTTCTAGAGGGCCCGAAAGATTTGATAGGTCCTGTTTCGGATCGAATCTAAAGACCAGCCACCTGCAGGGCACCCAGAATGTCACACCATGCCCTGCGCTCCTGGAGGAAGCCACCCTCGAAGTGTCCAGTGGGTTTCGGCTCATCCCCGCCGCCGTGCCTGGGGCGTGGACCATCTCTCTCCCTCCTGGCTTGGAGAAGGAGGAGGAGGAGGCAGCAGCCTCGATGCTTACGTATGGAGAACGCGAAAGACGACGAAGAGCAAGCGAGCAAATCTCACGGAGCCTCCCGGTGACCTCGGCTGTGCACCGGTCAGGCCCCGCCGAAACGCGCGCCCGCGGCTGCGCAGCGCGTGCGGCAGGTTCACGTCGTGTTGACGCGGCTCCTCCTCCTCCTCCTCCTCCTCCTCCTCCACTTCCTCGGCCAATACGGAACGATCTGGCGATCGAAACACCGCAGATCGTTCAAGGTTGAACGTTCCGCGCGGTGCCAGGAGCCAATTGGACGGGGCCAGGGCGAGGGTGACTCCGTTCCAGAGCGTGCCAGAGCGCTCTCAGAGCGTTCCAGAACGCTCTGGGAAGGCCGCGGCGCCCACTGCATCCTCCAGAGCCGCTGGACCTCAGAGACTTTCGATGTCTCCTCATCGCCCGATGCTTTCCTCGTTTTGGCTCGGTCTGAACCACTGCCGGGGCCGCCACGACACGAACGTGCCGTGCCCGGCGCGAGAGGGGCCCGAAAGGCGAGCGGGATGCCCGCACGAGGGGCCACAGCGGGCGCCGGCGCGCCTGGCCTTCGGGGCTGCCGGCGCGCACCCCCGCCTTCGGGGCGGCCTCGCGTCGGAGGTGGTGCAGCACTTCAGCGAAGGCCCCGGGTGCAAAGAGCAGGCTGCCGATTGGGACCTGGAGCCCCAAAATGAAAAAGACTCACTAAACCAGGTCCGCTTCTTCCTCGTGCTTGTCTTCCTACTTGCTGTCCTTCTGCCCCCGTCGTTGCCCTCCCCGTCATCCACGCTGCCATCCTCGACGTCCGCCGCCTCGTCGTCGCCATCATCCTTTCCTTCTTGTCCCCCGATGAGCCCAGTCGGCAAAATCGGCGCTTCCCGTTCTTGTCCGATCAGGCTTTCTTTTTGAGCGGATGGGGGAAGCTACGAGTGGTGTATCACTTGTACATCGAATTGTGCGCGCCCACCATGCGCCCAAGACGGGCCACCGGCGGCAACGTAGCGAAACCTCGGCACACCTATCCAGCACGCGAGGCGCCCACCGACGGCAACGGGTGGCAACGTGGTGAAATTTTAGCATTCCCATCTGGCACACGAAGCGTGCACAAGTCGCCCGCGGGGTGGCGAACCTTCGGTGCACCCATTCAATTCGTCACTGAACACAAGTTACAACCCCAATAGCAAATACGCTTTTGGGAATATGATACCCTCTCGCCCTTGTGACGTGGTCGGCCCCAGAAAAACTGGGACAGTCGCTATTCGCAAGGCGACCGTCCAGTGCATTTGGGCAATGTTCTGTCCAACTTCGATTTCGTCTTCAGCTTCCACAGGGTCATCGCCAAAAGTCTGGTATGCAGTCCCTGTGGCGCTCGCCGACTGCACTGCGTGTTGATTTTCTCGTTGCGAGACGGTCACACCGTCTGCACGACCACAATTTTTGAATGTCGGTGTTGAGGCAGCACCTCGAGACGCTGAGGCATGTTCTGAGGCACGATCGCCTTTCACGGAGCCTCCTGTAACTTCATCGTGAGTTACCCAAGGAGCCCCAGTGCATTGAGAGCCTGGCGGCAGCAACCATGTATGCTGCGTTTGTTCTTATCCTCCTCCTCATCCTCCTCCGCTTCTGCGCCCCCCTTCGTCTATGTCAGCGTTCCTCTTTCTCCCTCCCTTTTCCTGCCTCTCTCCTCCGAATCTCCTCCGTCTCCCTTCCTCCGCCTTTCTCCCTTATCCCCCCTCGCTCCTCCTGTCGTCGCTGTCTTCAGTACGAGCCTGTTCTTCCTCCTCGTATTTCTGCTGACTGTCCTCTCTTTTGCCTCGTCCTTCCTCCCCTGAGCACCTCTTCCTCCTCCCCCATCCTCACGCCGTTACTCATCTGGCGACTTGTTCTGGTCATATCACCATCCTCTGCATGCTCTCCCCGTTGTCTTTCTCCCCCTCCTGTCCTCCTCCACCCCTCCTTCTCCCGCCCTTCCCGTGCACTGTGCACGAATCCCCTCTGGGGGTTTAGTGTGGCGCAGGCACCCGTTATTCGTCATTGCATAGGTTGGCAAGGAAACTTGATTATTTATGTTTCGCGTGTCCCCACCAGCCCATTCAGAAACGCTGCCCATGAGACCTGACGGGAAATGGGAGGACTCCATACACAGTGAACCATAGCAGGCTTACCATAGTGAATCGAGGATGCGGATGCGGAGGATGAGGAGGAGGAGGACACGCATATGGACGACGACGACAGGTCGAAAATGAAGAGAGGAAAAAAGGAACAACAGAGGAAGAGGAGGACAAGGACGAGGAGGACGACGAGGGCAAGGACGAGGAGGAGCAGGGCGAAGACGAGAACGAGGAAGACGAGGAAGGGGACGAGGACGAACAGGATGACGCGGAGGATGACGAGGAGGAGGAGGAGGAGGAGGAGGAGGAGGAGGAGGACGAGGAGGAGGAGGAGGAGGATGAGGAGGAGGAGGAGGAGGAGGACGAGGACTCTGGCAGCCATCTGGGGGCGTTCTTGATGCCCCCTTGGGATCCTCATGGGGTCCTCTCGGGTCCCCTTGGGGTTCTCTTGGGGCTCTTCGGGGAGTCTCGGGGCCCTCTTGGGGCCCTCTTCGGGCCCCCTGGGGCCCTCTTGGGGCCGTGTTGGAGCTCCCTCGGGGCCCATCTTGAGGCCATCGACCGACGGACGGGGGGGGGGTCCTATAGTTCCCCCCCCCGCCCCCTCCCCTCCCCCCCCCTTCTCCCTCTGGGGCACTCGAATTCGTCCCTGGGGGTCCTCTTGGGGCGCTCTTGGGGCGCTCTCGGGCGCTCTCGGGGCCGCCCAGGGGGGGCCTCGTGGGCCCCCTCTTGAGACCCTCTCGGGCCGTCCTTGGGGCCATCTTCCAGCCCAACATGGGCACCAGGAGCAGCAGGGCGAGGAGGCAAGCGTCGCTGTCGTTTTCTTCTTGTGCGCTGTCTTGCCGATCGGCGCGGGCCCCGGCCCCCCCCCCCCATGGAGTGGATCTCGGCTGTTTTTTGGCGCCTGTTTCAAGCAGGTGTGGCCTGGTCTCCGAAGCAGGCGCCTGTTTCAAGCAGGTGTGACCTCCAAAACAGGACGCACTGCTGCAAGCAGTGGCGTTTTATGGCAGAGGCGCGGAGCCGGGCCCTCCCCTCTTCCCCCCCCCCCTTCCGCCCAGCGTCTTGGCATCGCTCGGGCGTGTGCATGTTTTCTCGGCGAGATCCATCGAGGACCATCCTGGACCATCGAGCAAAAAAAACACGCACGAAACGGACAAATGCACGGGAAATGGACGTCCGAGCGACGGCAAGGTGTCGAAACGCCGAACAAGAAAGCGCTGACGTCGCTGTTTTGACTTCCTGGTGGTGTCCCGAGGCGAGAGGGCTCCGAGAGCACGCGGAGCCGTCCCGTGGCCACTGCCGGGCCTCTTGGGGGGCATGCTGGAAGCCGCTATTCCGCAATCTTCGGCCACCCTGAGCCGTCTTGAAGACCGTCTTGTAGTATCGGACGCCATCTTGGAGCCATCATGGGCCATCTCGGGGCGTCCAGACCCCCCCCGCAGCAGAATTCCGCGGGGGGAGGAGGGGGAGGGCACCCCTTCCCGAAGGGGGAGGGTTTCGGACGAGGAGAGATCGACATCGTTAGACCACCTACGCCAAAAGTGATGGTGGGATTCTTGACGTTTCGCGTGCCCCCACAAGCCCATCCAGAAATTGCTTTGACCAGGACAGTGTGTAAGCATGCAGTGGAGTAAGTTCTGGGTCAGCCTGAGCAGACCCAGGACCAAGACCAGAACGAGGAGGAGGATGAGGATGAGGACGAGGGGGACGAAGAAGAGGACGAAGTGGAGGTCGAGGGCGAGGAGGAAGAGGACGCAGACAAGGAAAAGGAGGAGGACCAGTGTAAGCTTAAAACACATCAAATATATTATGATAAACCCTTTCCCAAGCTCCCTTTCCACAAGTCCATACATATGTATTTTCATTGCGGGATGTGCCCCGCTGAAAATCAACCAAGTGATGAGTTTCAATCGTTCCGGCACGCCGTTTCTGGGACTTCACCGCCACGGATCCGTGTGATTCTTGCGTCCTGGTAAGCCTACATTGCGCCGCAGCGCCACTCTTGGGATTTCAACACTACGATTCCTTGAAACGGTTGCAAACTTTTCAGGCGAGAGCCACGTATTGAAAACGATCTTTGCTCCATCCTGAAGCTGGTGCAGCTTTTGCGACTCATGTGCGCGGATCTACGATCTACTGCGAAAGCCACATTTTGAAAACCACCTTTGCTGCATCCTTGAAACTGGTGCTAGCTTTTAAGGCGAATGTGCGCGGCGCGATGGCGAGAGCCACATCTTGAAAACGATTCTCCGCCATCTTAGAAGCTGTTGCGAATTTCGAGCTTCAGGACCAGAACTGATGAGGAGGTATCAGGCGAAATGCCCGGCCCAACTACATCGAAGTACTGTACAGCCTTCACGGCCTGTCGTTGTCCGTTGTTGTCGTCGTCGTCCTCTTTCCTCTCCCGCTGGATCGCCAACCACCGGAGGGCCCGAGGGCAGGAAAGCGCCGGCTGCTGCCATGGCCAACCAGGGGTCCGTCAAGAGCTTCAACCCCGACAAGGGCTTCGGCGCTACCCCCCGCTCCGCCAAACTCTCCTCATCCCCGTCGTCGTCGTCGTCGTCCTCCTCGTCCTCGTTCTCCTCTTTCTCGTCCTTGTCCTCTTTCTCGTTGTCTTCTTATTCCTCGCCTCCTCATCTTCCTTCTCATCCTCCTTGCATCCCTCATCGTTATTTCGCGTGGTCTTCTCCTCTTCCTCGTCTCTTCATCTTTCTTCCCCTCCTCGTCCGCGTCCTCGTCCTCCATGATTCGGATGAGGAGGAGGACCCTCCGCTTCCCTTCACCGAGGAAGAGGACGGAGATGATGACGATGACGATGACGACAACGATGATGAAGATTACGATGACGATGACGATGACGACGATGATGCTGATGATGCTGCTGCTGCTAGTGCGGCCGCTAGGGCTGATAATGATGGTGGTGGTTGTTGTGTTTGGTATGATGATGATGGTGGTGATGATGATGATGATGAAATGAGGCGGAGGTGGATCAGGATGAGGTAGAGGTCGACGATAAGCTTTTGCTTTCATGACGGAGGTGATCACGATGATGAAGAGGATGGTGATGATGATGATGCTGATATTGATTATGATTACGACGACGATGATGACAATGACGATTACGAAATCGATGACGATAACCATGATGATACTGACGATGGCTATGACGATGACGATGACGATGAAGATGACGATGGCGATGTTAATGATGATTGCGCTTCTGATGCTGATGATGACAATGGTGGAGATGATACTGATGATGACGAAACCGATGGTGACGTTGATGTTGATGCTGATGACGATGATGATGAT
>CAUYUJ010008847.1:7500-37753 GCA_963575745.1 Prorocentrum cordatum | reverse complement strand
GAGTGAGTGAGTGAGTGAGTGAGTGAGTGAGTGAGTGAGTGAGTGAGTGAGTGAGTGAGTGAGGGAGGGAGGGAGGGAGGGAGAGGAGGAGGAGGAGGAGGAGGAGGAGGAGGAGGAGGAGGAAGACGAGTAGGAGGAGGAGGAGGAGGAGGAGGAGGAGGAGGAGGAGGAAGACGAGTAGGAGGAGGAGGAGGAGGAGGAGGAGGAGGAGGAGGAGGAGGAGGAGGAGGACGAGGAGGAGGGAGAAGGCTCGATCCAGTGCGTGGGAGGAGGGGTGCACGACCAGCATCGAACCTACCCCTATCCCTAAGATCGGCATGCCAAAAGGCAGTGACCAGCTTTAGGGATGCGCCCTCAGAAACTACGGTGGTCCATAAAGATCGGCGTCGAGAGCTGAGGCGATGCCCAATCATAGGGATAGAAATATGTTTCAGGCTGGTGACAGCAGGCTCGAGGCTCTGGGTTCGGGAATGCCTTTGCCTTTCTCGGCCTCCGATGGGGCCGCTTTCGGGCCCCCGGGGCCGCCAGATACAGGTCCAGGGTGAGAAGCTGCGCCAAATGGACCTCGGAGGTTGGTGGGACGCTTCGGAAGATCTTCGAAGGTTCTTTCTCACAGGTTTCGGGAAGCTCCTGGAGGAGGGATGATGCTTAGGAAGCAAAGCCACGCGATGTCCAGTATAGTGGCGTCTGGGGGAGCTTCGGAAAGGGGCTCCGAGTAACCTGCCCCGCTCGAAAACCACCGCATGCAGGGCCACAGATCTCCGCCACTCGTCCGGAGCCACTGCACCATCTCCCCGCGTGGAGGTCGAGCAAAAGCATTCTCCGAGTATGGCGTGTGCGCCGCAAGGCATGCTGGATACATTTTCGGCGCGTAGAACTTCGAGAGGCGGTTCTTGGCCATCGAGAGGATGTCCTGCGGCCACAGCGGGACCGCAGCGGCGTGGGGCATCAGGGATCTGTAGCAGGGGGCGGGGAGAGGGGTGAAAGATATGCAGGAATGCAAAAACGATGGCCATGACCAGGACTGATCGCGGACACCTCGGTGCCGATCGTGGCCACCGCCCGTCCTGGCCATCGTCGATTCGTGCATCGTCCCTGCGAAGCCCGGCGGCGGTCGGCACGGAACAGGACCGACGTCGGCCGCGACGAGATCCCGCGCCGCCCCGGTCGTGCTCATCGCGCTGCTTCCCTCGAGGCAGGGCTGGGGGATTGGAGGGAGAAGGGGATTGGACAGCCACGGCGAGCCCCATCTCTGTGTAGAGGGCCAAAAAGGCACCCTCGAGGGAGGGATTGGGTGATTGGAGGGCGAAGAAGATTGGACCAGGGCTGGACCTGAGCGTTGTTGTTCGATTTGGTTTCGTTCTGTGCTTCGTTTTGCTCTACCTGTCTTCCGGTGCCTGCCTCCCAAAATGAACAAAAAACAAAACACAGCCACACTCCCGCGAAACAGCGTTTAGGTCCAGCCCTGGATTGGACAGCGACTCCGAGCCTCGACGAGCCCCCTCTGCAGAGGGCCAACACAGCATCCCCATAATAAGCAACCCTGCAAGCGAATGCTTGCAACAAGCGCACCTTGGGGAGGAATCGAACAAGGCGGGGCTGCTCCGCAAACTCGGGAGCGGCCAAGAGGGGGGTGTCCAAGAGGGGGGGGTGCAAATCATGGCCGGCGGCATGTGCGCGGCCCAGCGGGGGGGCCGGGAACGTAATGAAATAAGAAGAGGCGCCCTGAAATCTGGGGAGATGTCATGGCCCCGCCATGATATCCCCCCCCCCCCCTTGTCATCAGCCCACTCTTTTCCGCCCCCGATAAACGCCCAGGGCCGTTCAGTCAGGGCCAATTGTGGGCGTCGGGGCGGCTTTTCCTCCCGTGCCTCCGGGCCGGCAAATGTCGGGCCGGGCGAAAGGGGGGGAAGGCAAAGAGGGTGTTTGCAAATCAGCTCACGCAGCTGATTTTCCCAGCGCCTCCCGGCGACGGAGGCGGCCATGGCGGCCATGTATCGAGGAATGGTCCCCTCGGTGGGGCTGAAACCAGCTGCATGCAGCAGATTTCGAATCCCCCCTCTTTCCCATCCCCCCCTTTCGTCTGGCCCGAGAAGAAAACGGGAACCATGACCAAGACTGAACGCGGAAACGTCGTTTCGATCTTGGTCACCGTCGATCTTGGTCAGCGTCAACTCTTTGCTCATCATCGCGACTCGGCCACGGCCGACATGGACCATGACCAAGATCGGCATCGACAAGATCTCCGGGCATCTTGTCGGCGGCGAGCGAGGGGGGGAAGTGAGAAGGAGAAGGCGTTCTGAGAAGGCGGCGGGACTTCTCAAAAACCCTCTGGCCTTCCGAGAAATTTCCTGTGCCTCCGGGGAGGGCTTAGAAAACTTCTAGGAAGTCTGGGGAACTTCCGAGCCTTCTGACCAGGCCCTCCCCCTCTCACTTACCCCCTCGGCGCGCCGCCGAGTTTGGTTTTCGGGCCATAGTTAACTCGGGTCGGCCGTTCGGGTTGATTCGGGCAACCCTGGAACGCTCTCAGCGAGGCGCATCTGTTGGAACCCCGTCCCCAGGCTGCAAGAACCACCGAGACACCAGCACACAAAAACGCCAGAAAGCCGCGAACCTTGAACCCGCAACTCTGTGGGAACGCTGCCCCTCCGGGGCTCGCCGCAGGTCTTGGCCTTAGGTCGGGCGTGTCCCCCTACAGGCAGGTTGTGGACGAACAATGAAACATTTTTTAAAACGAATCAACAAAAAAATGCTCTAAAAAGTCCCGAGACTATTTTTGTTTACTATTTTCAAATGTTCCCCCTGTAGAGGCACATGCCCGACTTCATCTTGGCCGTGGCCTGAGGGCAACGATAGGGGGGGATAAGCATAGGGGGCGATGCATCGACCTGGAATCGGCGATACATCGCCGATAGATCGGCGATAGGCTCCCGATCGTGAATCCGCACCTTCCTGGGCAGGGTGGGGCTATCGGGCCCCTATCGGCGATCAATGGGCGCCTGGGGATCGATGCATCCCCCCTCTGCCTATCCCCCCAATCGTTGCCCCTGATGGCCCCCGCGTGTCCGCGCCTCCCCTCGAGACTCCCGGGGCACCCATGGGCCTCCCTTGGCGGCGCGCACAAGGGGGTGGGGGGAGGGGGGAGGGCTTCTTAGAAGCAGGCTGCTTCTTAGAAGGCGCCGGCCTTACATCTATAGACAAGGCCCGGGCCTTCTAAGAAGCAGGGGTGCTTCTAAGAAGCCCTCCCCACTCCCCCCACCCCCCTCTGCGCGTGGCTGACTCCCAGCGTGGCCGGGAGCCGATGAGGCGAGCATCGTTGAGCCGATCCCCGTCCCCAGCGGCGTGGCCTGGGCCCCACTGGCCGCTTTACCCCCCCAGATGGGGATACAGTCACCCCGTATAATAAGGTATTTTTTATTAGGCAGCATAGAGGACCACTTCGTGAAATATTCACCAGCACGTGATAAGTACGTATACTACACTCGAGAGTTGACAGGTCACTAGTGCCTCGCTGTCCGTATAGTAAGGATGCGGGATCAGGATGCAAGGGCCTTGGAGTGCCATGTCGAAGCTTCTGAAGCACAACGCGGCCAGCGAAACTGGCCAAGGATGGACCGAGGAGGCAAGGATGCAAGGGCACCCTTTGAGGAGGTTGCCCATCCTTACCGTGCGGGTTGACTGTACAGGTCGTTCCCTTCGGGTCTAGAGGGCTGTATATCCCCAACTGGGGTGGTAATTTGATGGGGGTCTCGAAGGGGATGGGGATGGGGATCGGTGAAACGATACCGAGAGAATGAAGGTGCCCTGGGACACACACATAAATACACACAAATAACAAGATTCTCAATATTTTCCTATATTTTCTGGGTTTTGTCTTCCCCCCAACTTCCCATATGTTCAACAGTTTCTGGGGAATCGACGATTAATTGTGTCTGTGTTTTTTTCCCTCCTGAGAGAGGGCTGCTCACCGAGAGCGCCCGGGCCGGGCAGGCGCGGCCCTTGGCGCGGGGCGCGGCCGCCAGGACCTCGCCGCCGCTCAGGTGCCCCCTCCCCGTGCACCTGCTGGTGGCGAGCGTGCATTTTCCAGGGGGAACAGTACAGTCAACCACACGTCCAGTACAAAAGTACCTAAAGTACAAAAGTACCTACATCCAGTACAAAAGTTGTACAGGGGAAAAAGTCCAATACAAAAATACCAACATAAGCCCTATTTCCCATGAGTTCAACCTCGTTTTCCCATGGAAAAACCTGTGGGAAACCCGAGGCAAACTTTGAAACGATCAAGGAACACCGAGCCCCTCCCCAACGAAAAGGGTTCCTTCTTCAGTGCCCCGACTGTAAGGATGCAAGGGCCTTGGACGCCCATCTCGAAGCTTTTCGAGCGGGGCGCGGCCAGCGAAAGCGGCGAAGGATGGACCGAGGAGGCAAGGACCTTGCAAGGGTACCCCTGGGAAAGTTGCCCATACTTGTGCCATGCGGGTTGACTGTGATGGCAGGTTCGCGCGGCGTCGGCGCGCGCGAAGGTTTTTGGCACCGCGTCGATCGTTCCACCTTGAACCGATCGCGGCTCCGATCGTTCCAAAGTTGAAGTCAGTCGGGTCCAGTGGCGTTACGCCGTCGCCGGGGTCGCCAGCGCGCCAACGCCGCACGAACCTGCCGTAATGGCAGAAAGATAAACATAATCGGAGGTCCGCGCGGCTTTCTCGGATCGGCGCTGGGGCCCCCTGGCGGCGACTCCGGCGCCGCCCCTCGCGCGCTCCGGCGCCGCCACGGAGGGGGGTCTAGCGCCGATCCGAGAAAGACGTGCGGACCTCCGAGTTGTTACGCGTATGTCGTTGCTTGTTCCCCTATGTCTCCTCGGGGGCGCGCAAACATGGATTAGCGATCCATAGATTTGGCGCGCGGTCGCCAAGCCCACGGGTCGGGGGAGGTGCCCTTTCCCCAAAACTCGGCCAGGGCCGCCTCGTTCGGCGGTGGAGATGGGCAAGTTCCCATGGAAGCGGGACCTGCCGCCAATCCGCGCACCCTCGATCCATGTCTGCGATCGCCCGATTTCAAGGGGCCCCAGGACACACAAATAAATACACACAAATGAAAGGATTCACCATATTTACTCATATTTTCGGGGTTTCTGTCTTCCCCCCCACTCCCCATATTTTCCCATATTTTCCTGGGGATCGTCGATTAATTGTGTCTGTGCTGTTTTCCCTCCTGATGATTTTGGCCTCAGGGCCCGGACTGCTCCTCGATCGACCGTCCCCGCCGAGAACAAAACAAAAACACGCACACGCCCGCGGCGATATGCCGGGGCACCGCCAGGCCTCCAAGCGCCGACCCGACACGTTCGCTGACCACTCGTGGGGCCCCCACTTGAAGGAGCCCTGGGACACACAAATAAATACACACAGCTAAAAAGATTCCCCATATTTTCCCATATTTCCTAAATTTTTGTCTCCCCCCCCTTCCAATCATTTCCCATGTTTTCTGGAGGATCGACGATTAATTGTGTCTGTGTTTTTTTTCCCTCCTGAGTCTTGCTGACTTCGGCAGACCGGCGCCAACCGCCGCGAGTCGACGCTGGCCGAAACAAAATATCGACGCCGAAAATCGGCGCTTTCTCCTCGAGTGCCGGACGCCCGCGCACGCGCGTGCGCTCCCGAGGCGGAAGTCCGAGGACGCGCGTGGCTCCCTTGATGACCAGGTCCAGCAGTACGGGCCTGTGGAGCCCTGCCGCCTCAGTAGCCCCCATCCCCTGTCCACCAAGGGATTCCCGGCGCGATCCTCCAACCCCATCTGCTCTGACCCCATCTGGGAGGCCTAGATCTCCTCCCTCCTCCTCTCGGGCACACGCTGGCATGGACGAGGAATCCGTGGATCTGGCGCGTGGGCGCCAGGGCCACGGATCGTGGAAGGTACCCCCCGAGAATCGAGGCCGGTGTCGCTTCTTTTGGCCACGGAGCGCGTCGCTCTCGCATCTGAAACGGGACCCGTCGCTGACCCCCAGGCCTTCACCCTTGCCTTCGCCTCCTCAAGACTCCCCTTGCGTTGCGCCCCGGCGGCGGCGTCCTTCGCGGCGGTGTCCTCCTGCATGGTCTTCTTGTAGAGGGCGTTCTCCTCCTGCCGTGTCTCCGTGGCCTGCGCGGCCCTCCGGCCGTGCCTCCAGCCCGCTGCCTCTTGCCTGGTTGATCCTTCTCCCAACCCCATCCTCCTCCTCCCTCCTCCTCCTCCTCCTCCTCCTCCTCCTCCTCCTCCTCCTCCTCCTCCTCCCTCCTCCTCCCTCCCTCCCTCCCTCCCTCCCTCCCTCCCTCCCTCCCTCCCTCCCTCCCTCCCTCCTCCTCCTCCTCCTCCTCCTCCTCCTCCTCTGCGCCTATGGTGAACGCCCACCGTCTGTTCTGCTGACAGCACCTGGAGCCCGATGCAGCATGTCTTGCGCACGTCGTCCGCTTGCTTTGCTGATGGCCTCCGGAGCCTCACGCGTGTCTTGCGTGCCTGTGCCTGCTCTGCTAGAGAGGGGAAAATGGCAGGCCACCTCGGCCGTCCACCCCGCTCCTCCGGAAGTGCAGGGTATGGTGGCACTGTACCCGCGGGAGGTGCCCGCACCTGCTCCGTGTCTTCTGCGCTTTGCGTTAGGTCGCGCCCGTCTCCCTACAGGGGGATTTTGGGCAAACAAAAATTAAATATACTCAGAATATGCTCCCCAAGTGCTCGGAAATACTGAAAAAATAGCCCCCGGACTATTTTTAAAACTATTTTTGAATTTTCCCCTGCAGAGGGACAGGCCCGACTTAACCTTTGCGTGGCTGTGCGGGCGGTCGGTTGGGCCCTACCAGCCCTGCGGATCTGTGCGTGTACGGTGCCTGGCGGCACTGCACCTTCGGGAGGTGTCCGCGCCTGCTGCTGGCCGCCGGCCAGGTCTCCTCGTGTGGGGCGTGGGTGGCACTCGGGAGGTGCCCCGCGCTTCTCGAGGTGAGGGGCTCCTGATCCCCTTGTTTCCTGCTCTCGTTTCCTTACCCCCAGGCTCAGGCTCGGGGCGGGGGGTAAGACGGCTCGGGGGGGGGGGGTAAGACAGGGCTGGACCCAAACGCTGCTTGTTCGCTTCCGAGTTTGTTCTTCGTTTTGCCCTACCTGCTTTCCTGTGCCCCCTTGCCAAACCAAAAAACAAAACACAGCCGAAGCTCGCCATCGCTCGGACGTCCATTCCTGTGTTTTTTTGTCGGTTCCGTGCGTGGTTTTTTCGCCACATGATCAAGGATGCTCCTCGATTGTCCTCGCCGAAGAACAAAAACACACACGTCCGAGCGATGCCAAGGAAGTCAGGCAAAACAGCGTCTAGGTCCAGCCCTGGTGTAAGATGAGCCCGCGTGGCGGGCGCCCCGGGCTGTGGAGCTGCACGCCGCCTTGCACCTCCCCGACCGTCGGGGTCGTGCACCTCGTCCTCGTGGCAGGCCGATCCGATCCCTCCTCCCCGCTCCATTCCCCCTCCTCCTCTTCCTCCTCCTCCTCCTCCTCCTCCTCCCCCTCCTCCTCCTCCTCCTCCTCCTCCTCCTCTCCTCCGCCTCCTCCTCCTCTCGCAGGCACGCGGACCGCCTCCACGACTTCGCCCACAACCACCGCCACATCGGCCCTCCTCCTTATCCTCCTCCTCCTCATCCTGCTCCCTCCCTCGTTCTGATAAGCAGCCCCCCCCCGTCCCACCACCAGAGTCCAGTCCGCAGGACGAGCCCGGCGTTTCGCTGCAGGCCTCCTGGCAGCTCAGCATCCTGTAGCTAAAAGAGCTCGAGCAGTACTACAAAGACGGAGGGCTGGCCGTTCTCAACACGCGGCTCTTGCCTTGTCGCCACGCCCAGTCGTCTTAAAGCTTACAGCAATTACAATGATGGGGCCGGCACGTGTGCGAAATGCGGCTCTCGCTTCTGACTTCCTCAAACATAAATGTGCCCAAAATATTCAAACTGTACACGGATGGATAGCGGCTCCTTATCAAAATAAGGCTATCGCTCGAGAGCTCTTCCCAGGATGGATGATTGAGGGGAGATTCTTTTCAAAACGGGGCTCTCACTGAACACGTCCTGACACTCTTCATCATTCGGTGGCGAGCGAGGGGGCGAAGTGAGAATGAGAAGCCTTATCAATAGGCAACAAGATTCCTGAGTTTAGCAAGGACCGACCGTCCCGGCATTCCGATAGACCTACTGCAACATGCTTTTAGAACCAAGCAGTGTTCTAACAATAAAACGATGCACCTAAACATAAGCCCGATGTGTTCTAACAAGGCAAGATCGGCCGGAAATGTTCTAAGAACATTTCGTGGGCCTATAGGCGAGCCAGTACGCTTCGCCACTGCTTGACAGAGGCCCTCCGTCCTTCTGAGAGGTTCTCTGTGTGTCAGGGGAAGGCTCAGGTAACGTCGCGGAAGGCCAGGGGACGTCCGAGCCCGCTGAGAAGGCCCGCCCCCTCTCACTTCCCCCCGGGCTAGCCACCGAATCATAACCCCTTTGCGCCGCGTCTCCTTCAGCTAGAATTAGGTCGGGCCTGTCCCCCTACAGGCGGATTTTGGGCGAACAGGTAAAGATGCTCCAAAACTGCGCCAACAACGGTCGGACCATAATCAAAACATCATCCCCAGACTTTTGTTTCACTATTTTTGAACAGTCCTCCTGTAGAGGGACAGGCCCGACCTGGAGCTGAAGTGATTGAGACTGGACCCTCTGCCAGGCGGGGGGGGTGCATTGCAGTATCGCTGAGGCATCCTTGGCCCGACTCGCGTCCTCGTGCTCCTCCTCCTCCTCCTCCTCCTCCGTCCTCCTCCTCCGTCCTCCTCCTCCGTCCTCCTCCTCCTCCTCCTCCTCCTCCTCCTCCTCCCTCCTCCTCGTGCTCCTCCTCCTCCTCCTCCTCCTCCTCCTCCGCTCCTGGTTCCGCTCCTGGTAATCGCATCCCGTTCCTGCTGCTGCGCCTCCACCTGGCCGGCGGGGCCCGCGGTGGAAGCCCCTCCCTCTCGGCGCCTCCATGACGAAGGCGTCCAGATGAGTCACAACGAGGTGTTCAAGAGGCCCCGAGAAAGCCCAAGGGCCACGCCGACGACGCCGGCGCCGGCGCCGACGACGCCGACGCGCGCTGGCGCCGACGCCGACGCCGCCGGCGCCAGCGCCGACACCGACGCCGACGCCGACGCCGACGCCGACGCCGACGCCGACGCCGACGCCGCCGACGCCGACGCCGACGCCGACGCCGACGCCGACGCCGGCGCCGACGCCGACGCCGCCGACGCCGGCGCCGACGACGACGACGACGACAACGGTGACGCCGACAACGACGACGACCAGGTCTCCAAGGAAGGCCTCCAGGAGAGGCCTCCGAGAGGCCTCGCCGCCACGATCCGCACACGGCGGCCAGGGGAGCAGCACGGTCCCGATGCCGCTGCTCTCTGGTGGCAACTCGTGGGGAGCCTCCCAGACCACCTTGTCGGCTTTTGCGAATCGGCGCGAGTCGACGCTCATCGACGCAAGCCGGCGCTAACTCGGCGCTATCCCATCGACTCCCAGGCGCTAATCGACGCGAGTTGACGCTAAGGACGGAATTGCGAGGGTATGCAAGGCTCCCATGATTTGCTTCGGAACTACTCCCTGGACCTCTTCCGTGGTGCGCTCTGTCCAGGATCTCGGGGAGAATCCAGCCGTGGTGACGAGGGCTCTCCAGGACGAGCAGCGGCATCGGCTCTACTTCCTCCCCTGAGCGGCGTGACGTGCCGAAGGCCGCCTTGTAGGTCCCACCTTCGACGCCACGCCACGCCACGCCGTTCTTGAGAGGCAACGATATGGGGGGGGGGGGGGACTGGCATAGGGGGGATGCATCGATCTGGAATCGTCGATACATCGTCGATGGATCGGCGATCCAGTCGGATTTGATTGGAGAGGACACGCGATAAGACACAAGACCCTCACGAGGGCCACATTGCCACGAAAATGTAGAAATGTAGAAGGCATGTGTCGCGAACACACTGGACACAAGAGAACCCTTGGTTTGGCAGGGTCGACCTACTATTCTGGGCCGACTGTAGGCCTCAGATCGTGAATTCGTAACTTGCTATGCAGGTTGGGGCCATCGGGCCCCTATCGGCGATCCATGGGCGATTGGGGGTCGATGCGCCCCCCCCCTGGGCCTATCCCCCCCCCCTATCGCTGCCCCCCCCCCCCTAGGCCCATCCCCCCTAGGCCCCCCCTATCGTTGCCCCCCCCCTAGGCCTATCCCCCCCTAGGCCCATCCTCCCACCTATCGTTGCCCCTGAAACCTCCTTGCTGGCCGCGTGCGCCTGAAGGCCTGGCCGGTGGCGCGGACGGTGTCCGAGCCGGGGAGGCGCAGGGCGGGGCGCGGAGAGCAGGCCCAGCGGGCCCCCCGTGCGGCTTCTGACGGGCCCCCATGGACGGAGGCGCCTCCTGGAGGAGGAGCGGGGCGAGTGGGGAGGAGTGGGGATGAGGAGGGGGGAGGAGGGAGGAGTCGGGAGGAGAAAGGAGTGGGGAGGAGGAGGAGGGAGGAGGAGGAGGAGGAGGAGGAGGAGGAGGAGGAGGAGGAGGAGGAGGAGGAGGAGGAGGAGGAGGAGGAGGAGGAGGAGGAGGAGGAGGAGTGAGGAGTGAGGAGTGAGGAGAGGAGGGGAGGAGTGAGGAGGAGGAGGAGGAGGAGGGAGGAGGAGGAGGAGGGAGGAGGAAAAGGAGATGGAGGAGGAGGAGGAGGAGGAGGAAAAGGAGGAGGAGGAGAGGAGGAGGAGGAGGAGGAGGAGGAGGAGGAGGAGGAGGAGGAGGAGGAGGAGGAGGAGGAGTGAGGAGTGAGGAGTAAGTAAGGAGTGAGGAGTGAGGAGTGAGGAGTGAGGAGGATGAGGAGTGAGGAGTGAGGGAGGAGGAGGAGGAGGAGGAGGAGGAGGAGGAGGAGTGAGGAATGAGGAGGAGGAGGAGTGAGGAGGAGGAGGGGGCCCCCGGCGCCTCCTTGACGGAGGCGTCCAGGTCCTTGATGCCCTTGAGGAGCGCGGCGATCTCCTCGGCGAGCGTGGCGACGGACTCCTGCGGGGGAGCACCGCGCACGCAGCAGCGGCCCGCCGCCTGGGGCGCGGGCGGCCCCATTGGGGGGGTCCCAGAGCGGTGCGGCTCGGCGGCGAGCCCAGGTGGGAATGCAGAAGGTTTGGAAGCTGGGCGAGGGCTATGGCAACAGGTTTTGGAAGGTGGGAATGCAGAAGGTTTGGAAGCTGGGCGAGGTTTTGGAAGGTTTTGGAAGCTGGGCGAGGTTATGGCAGCAGGTTTTGGAAGGTTTTGGAGGGCTATGGCAACAGGTTTGGAAGCTGGGCGAGCCCAAGTGGGAATGCAGAAAGTTTGGAAGCTGCTAGAACGGTCTTCCCGGAAGAAGGAAACGAAGCCCCATAATCAAGCTCAGAGCGCACTAAACAGTACACGGGCTGCTTCCAGGAAGAGGAAAACAGTTTCCCCGAGCTCTGTTTTAGCAGCCACGGGTTTGCCAGCCTTCGCCCGGCTTCTGAAAGGTGCGGGCCTTCTCAGAAGGCTCGGGTTTCGTGCTGCCTTCGGAGAGAAGTTTCCGAAGCCGCTCGCCAGAGACACGGACACCTTCTCTGCTCAGAGAAGGCCGGAGGGCTTCCGAGAAGCCCCGCCGCCTTCTGAGAAGGCCCGCGCCCTCTCCGCCTGGGCTCGCCGCCGAGCGGCAACAGACCGCGCCATGACCTCGAACCCCTCGGGGATCTTCTGACCCGGGTCAATCCAGACCCAGGTCAGTCGGGCTTTGCAGGATCCTGCAAGATCCTGCAATGTCCAAGCCCGGGTCAGTGCGACCCTGGCCCGGGCCAGATCCTGCAAGATCCGGCGCTCTGGCTGACCTCCCGTTTGCATTGACCCCCGTCTCTTGAGCCCCGAACCCCCAAAAGACCTCACCGCCCGGTCCGTCATCGCACGGCCTGGGGGCCCCAATCGCCCGAGACGCTGCCTGGGGGCTCCCTGGGGACCCCAGGCGCCCGAGACGCTGCCGGAGAGACATCCGAGTCCCAACGCCGTATACGGCCACCCCGAACCCCACACGGCGTGGGCACCGCACCGTTTGTCTGCGGCGAGCGAGGGGGGGGGAACGGTGAATTCGCCGGCCCAACGGGCCAGAGGCGTGCTAAGATCTCCGGTAAATACTTAACAATATCTCTAGTTCGCGCGCGCGGGGCGGCCCCTGGGGAGCCCCGGGCGAAAAGTACCCCGGCCGATCCCCGGCTGGGTCCCGGGCGATCCCCAGGGGGGAGGCTATTTTTCGCCACCCCTCACGAGGATCGTGGCCGCCGAGGGGGGGCCAAGAGCCCCCCAAGAGGCCCCAGGGGAGCCCAATACACCGCCGGGGAGCCCCAAGACGCTCCCAAGAAGCCCCGGCGGAATGAGCGAAGCGATTGAATAAGGAGAAGACCTTCCAAGGAAGCGGCGGGGCTTCTCAAAAACTCTCGCGCCCTCTCAGAGGTGTTCCGTGTCTTTCTGGACACTTCCTGACACTTTTCATCATTCGGCGGCGAGCGAGGTGGGGAAGTGAGCAGGGGAAAACTTGCTAAGAAGGCGGCGGGGCATCTCGGAGGCCCTCGCGCCCTCTCAGATGTGCTCCGTGTCTCTATGGACACTTCCTGACACTTTTCATCATTCGGCGCCGAGCGAGGTGTGGAAGTGAGAAGGAGAATGCCTTCTAAGAAGGCGGCGGGGCTTCTCGGAGGCCCTCGCGCCTTCTCAGATGTTTTCCGTGTCTTCTGGGAAGGCTTAGAAAATAAGACCTAAGAAAAACCCCAATCAATGGATGGTTTGAAATGGGATTGATATAGAGAGATCGATAAGGAGATCGACCGGGAACCCGGGAACCCAGAACCCACTGAGATCGGCCGGGAACCAATGACCAAGAAAGAACCGGGGAACCCGGAACCGGGAACCCGGGCGGGCACCCAGCCGGCCACCAAGATCGGCGGGACACTTCTGCCAAATCTATCAATTCCCGCTACGGCAGGTTCGTGTCTTGCCGACCCCAGCGTTGGTTTTTGACACCGCAGGGATCGTTCAACCTTGAACGATCGGCCGCTGCCGCAACGTCCGATCGTTCAACATCGACCGATTCTGGGCCGCCGGCGGCGTTCAACCTTGAACGTCCGCGCTGGGGTCGCCGCTGGTCGACAAGACGCAAACCTACCGTAGGAACCGGGGAACCCCGGGCGGGGCACCCAGCCGGCCACCAAGATCGGCGGGACACTTCTGCCAAATCTGTCAATTTCCGCAGGGGGAGGAGGGGCACGAGGAGAAGGGGAGGATGAGGAGGAGGAGGAGGAGGAGGAGGAGGAGGAGGAGGAGGAGGAGGAGGAGGATTGGGAACTTCGCGCAGAAGGCCAGGGGGACTTCCGAGCCTTCCGAGTACAGGCCCGCCCCCTCGCACCTTCCCCCGCCGGGCTCGCCGCCGAGTGCGGGGGCCGCCCCGGTGGTCCTCGGGCCACACTGGCATGAGGTCGGGCGTGTCCCCCGACAGGCAGACGCTGGACGAAATATGAGCATAGGTCAAGCAGTGCTCCCACATGCGCACAAAAACAGCCCCGAGGCGATGATGTGTTGTCTATTGTTTGAGCTAGTGTTTTGACAATTAGTCTTGATTATTTTCTTCACGCAGAGAAAAACCCGAGACTATTTTTGGACTATTGTTTGAATTCTTGTCTTGACTATTCTTGATTATTTTCCACGCAAAGAAAAACCCGCGACTATGTTTGGACTATTGCCGAACATTCCCCCCTCTCCGCTCGGCTCCCCGGCGGCCGTCCTAAGGTAGAGGCCTCCTAGATGGGGTCGGAGTAGATGGGGTCGGAGGATCGCAGCTTATCGCCGATACATCGGCGATGCATCGGCGATGCACCGGCGATGCAACGTCGGCATCGGCGGTGCATCGGCGACGTCGACGTGGAGCAAGTCGGGCTCCACATCGAGCCGCATCGCCGATGCATCGGCGATGCGGCGCGATCCTCCGCCCCACCTACTCCGACCCCATCTGGGAGGCCTAGATAAGGCGACCTGGGCGCCCCCTCGGAGCTCCCTCGGCGACCGGGCGCCGCCGCCGCAGGGCACGCCCGGGGCTCGGACACCGCCGAGAACCGACGCGAACGCGCGACGGCCGCGCGGTCGCCGCACCGCGCAGCGACGGATCCCCGCTCCCCCCAAGACTCACTCCTCCTCCCCGGACTCCTCCTCCTCCCCTATCCTGCTCCTCCTGCTCTCCTGCTGCCTCCTCCTCCTCCTCCTCCTCCTCCTCCCCCTCCTCCTCCTCCTCCTCCTCCTCCTCCTCCTCCTCCTCCCCCCCTCAGGACTCTGCAGTCATCGGCCTGACCTAAGGAACGATGCATGAGGAACGAAGCCCCTCTTGGTTCCCCAGCACTAACGCACTAGGAACGATAAACGATAGATAATGGATGGCGCATAAGGAACCATATACATTACGCATGCGAGCCTGAGGAACGACCGAGCCCCTCTTGAAAAGTAAGTGCTCCTTACTCAGGCCGCTCGCTGTAGTGGTGCCACGCGTGCGGCCGTGGACCCCGCTGTTGCCGCTCCGCCCCTCGGCGGCAGTCGGCGGCCCGTCGGCGGCCGCCTGTGGTCCTTGGGGGTGCTCGTCAGCTCGCCACCGCTCGGACGTCCATCCCCCGTGCACTGTTCGAGCTCGTGCGTCTTCCTTGCCGCACCATGATCCAACAAGATCTCCCTCGATGGTCCTCGCCGAGAGCTGACGGCGCACGTCGGAGCGATGCCGAGGTCGATCTCTGGCGGCTTCTCCAGGCGAGAGCTGGACGGAGGGGTCGGGCCCAGCAGGCGCTCCCCAATGCCACCAAAGGCGGGAGGCGATGCCACTCCAGTGTGCGCGGTCTGGGAGGCGGGCAGGTGACATCCTGCAGCTCCTGAGGCACGATGACCACGATTCGGCGGCAGGCGAGGGGGCGGGGGGCAGTGAGAGGGGGTCGGCCCTGTCAGAAGGCTCGGAATTTCCCCCCGCCTTCGGAAATGTGCTCTGGGCCTTCCCCGAAGACACAGACAACCTCTGAGAAGGACGGAGGGCCTCTGAGAAGTCCCGCCGCCGTCTAAGAAGGCCTTCTCCTTCTCACTTCCCCACCTCGCTCGCCGCCGAGATGCGGACACCACGAACTAGATGGGAATGGCGACGTGCTCAACTCTCTGGGGTGACATGGAGGGCGAATTCTGCTCCAACGGTCGGCGAATTACACGCAAGCGTGAACCAGGGTAAGCATGACCTTTGGTGTGCGGCTGTTTGTGGGCCGAGGGGGCCCAAGAGCAAGGTGAGCGTTTTTCTCCCCACATCCAGAGTGGGGTTCTCGTTTCCCCGGGGCACCCTCTCCTTCCCACCTTCCCACCTTCCCACCTTCCCACCTCCCGCTCCCTCTTCCTATTCCTACCATACCATACTATACCAGACCATGCAATACCGCTCCCTCTTCCTACTCCTACCATACCATACTATACCATACCATACAATACCATACCATACTATAGCAGACCACCGTACCTACCATACCACACCCAGTAAACCATACATACACCATCACCGCATACCTACCACACCATACAATACCATACAATACCTACCTACCACGCTCGCTCCCTCTTCCTATTCCTACCATACCATACTACCATACCATACAATACCATACCATACTATAGCAGACCACCGGAGTCAGGCAAGCACGTAGGAAACCATACATACACCATCACCGCATACCTACCACACCATACAATACCATACAATACCTACCTACCGCTCCAGGGAGGCCCCGCCAGAGCGAGGACAGTATTCGCAAACCATATTATTTATCAGGTTTCGTGCCCCTCCCACCGCTCCAGGGAGGCCCCGCCAGAGCGAGGACAGTATTCGCAAACCATATTATTTATCAGGTTTCGTGCCCCTCCCACCGCTCCAGGGAGGCCCCGCCAGAGCGAGGACAGTATTCGCAAACCATATTATTTATCAGGTTTCGTGCCCCTCCCAGCGCTCCAGGGAGGCCCCGCCAGAGCGAGGACAGTATTCGCAAACCATATTATTTATCAGGTTTCGTGCCCCTCCCACCGCTCCAGGGAGGCCCCGCCAGAGCGAGGACAGTATTCGCGAACCATATTATTTATGATGTTTCGTGCCCCTCCCACCCCTCCAGGGAGGCCCCGCCAGAGCGAGGACAGTATTCGCAAACCATATTATTCATCAGGTTTCGTGCCCCTCCCAGCGCTCCAGGGAGGCCCCGCCAGAGCGAGGACAGTATTCGCAAACCATGTTATTTATCAGGTTTCGTGCCCCTCCCACCGCTCCAGGGAGGCCCCGCCAGAGCGAGGACAGTATTCGCAAACCATATTATTTATCAGGTTTCGTGCCCCTCCCACCGCTCCAGGGAGGCCCCGCCAGAGCGAGGACAGTATTCGCAAACCATATTATTTATCAGGTTTCGTGCCCCTCACAGCGCTCCAGGGAGGCCCCGCCTGAGCGAGGACAGTATTCGCAAACCATATTATTCATCAGGTTTCGTGCCCCTCCCACCCCTCCAGGGAGGCCCCGCCAGAGCGAGGACAGTATTCGCAAACCATATTATTTATCAGGTTTCGTGCCCCTCCCACCTCTCCAGGGAGGCTCCACCAGAGCGAGGAGGGTATTCGCGAACCATATGATTGATCAGGTTTCGTGCCCCTCCAACCCCTCCAGGGAGGCCCCGCCTGAGCGAGGAGGGCCCCCTGCCACCCCTCCCTGCCACCCCGCTCAGGCCACAATGTCTCGCGGCCTCCACGCCCGCGCCCGCGGCTCGCTTGCAGTCGAAGGTGCGCTATGTAAATACCTTCTGCGTGGCCCGCCCGCACTGCGCGTGCGAAGGCCCCCGCTCTTGGGCTGTCGTTCCGATTTGCACTATCTTGGCCGCGTCGTGTACGCGAGGTGTTCCCCAAAACATTTGCCTGCACATCGCCATCGCCAATTGCAGTCTTCGTCGCCCCCGTTACCCGGCCATCCTCGTCGACCCCTCCCCCCGCACCTCCGCCTCTTCCTCTTCCTCCTGACTAAGCCCGAGCCCTGTTAAAACGCCCATGTGGGGAACTCCGTTAGCATAATTGTTTGGTATTCGGCGTTTCGACACTGGGAGGAAGCGGGGGGGGGGACCTCTGCTTAGAGCGACTGTCTGCAGCAGTGTGTCTCCTGTGGGGGGAGACTCCGCAGGCTCGAAAACAGGCGCTCGAACACAGCCAGGATCTACTCCAGGGGGAGGGGGGGGTTCAAGGGCCCGCGCCGATCGGCAGAACAAGGAATCAAAAACGATCACACGCGCGCAAGACGTTCCTACCAGATCGCGTTCGGCCATCGGGGGACCCGAAGCTTCCCAGAAGGAGGCCGCTTCTTGGGAGACGTTCTTCGTGGATCTCTGAGGGCCCCAGGGCGCCCCGGAGTTTCTGTGGGTCTCTGGAGCCACTGGAGCATAACCAGATTCCGTTGGGCACCTGTTGGCAAGCCACCTGCTGCTTGCAGGCTGATGGGGCTACTGCAGGGAAGTAAATACATGAATGTCGGAAGAAATTTGCACGATCATGAAGTGGGAAGGCTGTCCAGCGAATTTGAGATCCAGCCCGCAATAGACACTGACGACGCCAATGATTCCAGTAAGAGTGCGCTCAAACTATATTCAAATCTGGGCATCTCAGAGCCACGCTTCAACGAACGCCCTGCAACAACACAATTTAGAGCGATTCCGCGCAATTGATGGGGCCCTGGGACACACAAATAAATACACACACAAAAAACAGGATTCCCAATATTTGTTTCATATGTTTTGGATTTTCGTCTTCCCCCCCCACTTCCCATATTTTCGCACATTTTCCTGGGACTCGAGGATTCATTGTGTCTGTGTGTTTTTTCCCTCCAGAGCAATGTTTGGAAGATCCTTGGCGGTCGCGATGGCCTTCCCGAGGTCTGCGATGTTGATGTCCAACTGCTTCTTCTCGTCCTCGGCGGTGTCAATCTCCTGCCGCCGGGGATGGCAAGGGGAGACCCGAGGGAGGCCAACCCGCAATCGGGGAGTCCGAGGTCGGGCGCGCCCTGGCCGCAGTGTCAACTCCGCAACAAACTCACGCACTCACACATGTGTTTGGATCTATATCTATATATATACATATAGACATACATACACTCACACACTCAGTACATTACATTACATTACATTGCATTGTATTACGTTACAATACGTTACATTACATACCATTATTTGACCCTGCGTTCCAACGCATTACAGTACATCTCATTACATGCCATCCCATTCCATCCCATTCCATTACATTACATTACATTCCATGACATACATACCTATTTACATACAAATGCGTACATGCATGCATGCATGCATACATATACGTACGTACAAACAACATGCATACAGTCATCAATCCATCCATCCATCCATCCATACATATACACATCCATCCATCCATCCATCCATCCATCCATACATTCATTCATTCATTCATACATACATACATGCATACATATATATATAAATATATGCATACATACATACATACATACATACATACATACATACATACATACATGTATGCATGCATGTACGCATACATACATACATACATACACACATACACACGTACATACATCCATCAATACATACATACATACATACATACATACATACATACACATCCATACATCCATATATATATACACACATGTAAACCAATACATGAGAAACACTTGTAAGCGATCGGAGGTCCGCGCGGACCTCCGAAAGCTTGAGCGTCTGTCATTGCTGGGTTCTCGAATGAGAGCAGGAAGGAGGACGACAAACAAACGGCGCACCGAGCCCAGGCGCCACGAGGGCCGAACCTGAAATAAGACACCTACATCTCTCGTTACGGTGGGAATGGGCACATTCGATCGGGGGCCCCAGACGGGGTTTTGACCACACCGTGTGGTGAGTCGGTGGGAATTCGAAGTCACCGCGCGGTTTTGGGACTCAGGCCATTCTTCGAGGATGTCTCGGGCCACTGGGGCCGCCGAGGTCCCAAAACAGTGTGGTGACGAACCTTACGGTGAGGTCTCTATGGATTTCGAAGTCACCGCCGGGTCTGTCACCACACGGCGTTGGGACCCCCAAGTCGAATCGGGGGCGGCCAAGGAGGGTGCAAATCATGGTTGGCGGCATGTGCGCGGCCTGGGGGGGGCCAGGGACGTAATGAAAGAAGAAGGGGCGCCATGAAACCTGGGGAGATCTCGTGGCCCTCGCCATGATATCCACCCCCCCTTGTCCTCACCCCCCTCTTTGCCGCCCCCGATCGAAAGCCCCCCAGTGCTCATCTCTGCGAGCCCAGGGTTTGCACATACAGTCGGGGCGTTGACCTAAGGAACCCTAAATAAGGAACGAGGCTCTTTCCCATCAGTTAAAAACATCGCTCCCCCATGGAAAACATAAGGAACACGCAGGGCAAACTGTAAAACAATCAAGGAACACCGAGCCCCTCCCCAACGACAAGTGTTCCTTCTTCAGCGCCCCGACTGTAACTAGCCACCACCCGGGGAGGCGATGTCCCAAGGCCCCGGCGCGCGGGCCGTGGCCACGGAGATCTCTGGACACCCTGCGGGGCGCAAGCACTGCCAGTCGGGCCGCTGAAATCGGGCACGCTACATGGGGAACAAGTGGCAAATGCGGCGCGGCTCTTGCACAGAAAGGAGGGGGGAGGAGAAGGGAGGAGGAGGAGGAGGAGGAGGAGGAGGAGGAGGAGGAGGAGGAGAAGGAGGGAGGAGGAGAGGAGGAGGAGGAGGAGAGGAGGGAGGAGGAGGAGGAGGAGGAGGAGGGAGGAGAGGAGGAGGAGAGGAGGAGGAGGGAGGAGACAGGGGGGGAGGAGGAGGAGGAGCAGGAGGAGGAGGAGGAGGAGGAGGAGGAGGAGGAGGAGTATCGAGTATCGAGCTATTCGACGTAGTCGAGTTTACAAACTAACGTCGGCTTCGCTGCTCAGCTTTGCTAAGAAGCTTTGGCCACTTCCCCTGCTCTATTCGATCGAGGTACTCTCGTCGGTGAGCAGGGATCTGAAAGTCACACGGCTTGCTAAGAGCACGATTCTGTTGGCTGCCGTATCGACCACAGCCACGACAGAACCAGACTTTGTGTGCAAGCTGCAATCGCATCGCATGAGTCGAATCGATCCAACCCCCAGCAATATGGAGCCGCCCCCCCCGAGGAACTGCAGCATATTTACTGTCGAGCGTGACGGGCTGGAAACACACGGACTGCCACCACTCTTTCTGGGTGGCAAGGGATGCTGAGCCACAGCATCGCAAACAACTCTTACGATCATCACTGAGAGAATGGGCGGAGCAAAAGGACGAAACGAGGGAAGGGGCGGGGGGAGGAGGAGGAGGTGGGTCCTTACTCCTCACGGCGCCGTTCCCACCCCGCTCCTCGGCCTCCAGTGCGTCCGCCGTGGCGCGCGCGAGGCGGTGCCGCACCAGGGCGGCCGTTGCCTCGGCCTGGTAGGCCCTCGTCCTCGCCTCGTCGGGGACGCGGGCACAGTGGGCCGCCGCGCTGGCGACCTCGTCGGCTGCAAGATTGCCCTGGGCGAGCCAGGATGGAACCTCGCGCGCAATGATATCATCTGCAGTCAGATGTGAATTGACGAAAAGAACACTCAACTGAGTCGGACGGGCTTGCAACTTTTTCCCCAGGGTCAACCAAAGGTCAGCGTTGGGCCCAGAGGGCCTCTTGTACAAACCAGAATAAAAGCCTTGGGCAACAGCATCGTTGTCAGTCACATAACAAACGAAGCCACGCGTGCATTCCACAGCCAACAAAAGTGCTCTGAGTTCGCCTCGGGGCACCGACTGAGATTTCCCGACCAAGGGCCCACTGACCGACGAACGAATGCGGCAGGGTTCGAACGAATCAAAAGCAACAATTCCGAGCCCGACACGAATGAAACGTTGGTCTGCAGCGTTTCTCCCTCCACTTGCATCGCCAAACGCAATGATGGGCTCGTGAAAGGACCCTTCACCAAGACATCCCTCAAGATCGTTCGACGAGCTGCCTCGGATGTGCCAGTTCTCCTGAGACGGAGGCTGCGGCACTGCAGTCCACGCTGCTGGGATGAGGCCTCGTAGCCAAAAGCATGCTTCAGAATCTGCACCTGCGTACGCTGCCGGCGTGAGCGAATCAGAATCTGCATATGCCTTACAGCCCCTGTTCTCAGCACATCCCCAGAACCTGTGGAAAGGGGTCTCGGGCTCCTCGGAACACCTGGGGCATAAAACATCTTGGTTTCCCTTCAGCTGCTCATGTCGGCGTACTCGTGGCCAGGCTCCGCCTGTGGCCACTGATACTAGCAACTCACTTAAACGGTTCCCATGTGGAGCGAAAAGCAGCTGCTTCAACAGACGACGTAATGAATAATTATCGATCCCCCACTGCATACCTTCTCCACAATAGTGCTGGGAAGCGTTCCTCCAAAGCTGATTCTGGATGGTCTGGTCGAAATCGTCCAAGAGGGTTTCAGGGTTATCCTCGATCAGGTTTCCAGCCAACTCTGAAGATGGGAACCGCCAAGCAGCTAAATCATCACAATCCCCTGGAGCGTTCCCATGCGAGGGCTCCGCGGGGTCCCAACCTGCTTGGAGTAAATACAAAATAACGGCACCAGTGGGACCCCGAACACACCGAGATCTCTGATTCTCAAGGGTACTTCGCAAACGTTCCAATAACTTGGGCCAAGCCCGAGATATGCCTGGCCTGATTGTCGGCAGCGACAGCCACTGGCGAAGCCAGAGGTCGAGGCAGGCTCGCGGCAAAATACGTGCTGGGTCCCCTCCAGGGCATCTGATATCCAACAGCGTTGTCAAACATCGGCCCTTCTTGCCAGTGCCGCAAGCCGCTCCGAGCTGCCGTCGAGCCCCCAGCATGGCGCTGCCAAAGACTCCGTGCAACTGGTGCCCGTAGAGCTGGGCAGACAGGGTGCCGACTCTTGTCAGCTTGCTGGTAACGACGTACCGCCGAGCTGCACGTGCAAAGCCGACTACTTTCCGATGCATATGTTTGCCTTTCACCACTCTTTTCGACCGTTGTTGGCGAGCATGTCGGATACCTCCTCCCAAATCCACCCCGAGATATCCAGCCTCAGATTGGGGATGAACAACAAAACCTGCAACTCGGAGTTTCATGGAGATATACTTCGCATCGGAAATGTTAGAGCACAGGATGCTGCTCTTTGGTGAAACGGTCAAAGACTCGCGCTGGAGGGCTCGACAGGTGTCCAAAAGACCTGATAGTAATCTTTGGCGCAGCTGTGCTCGTGATGCATGGGCCCGCTGAGATAGATCATCTATCCAGATCCTCGAACCCATACCTGGATGCGCGGTAGTAATCTTTGATAAGATAAAATATGTAAGGCACCTCGCAAACCTGGTTCCTCCTCGTAAACCCTGCACAATGCTTCTCGTTGGGAGTATGGGTTCGGCGAAAGCTCCACATTGACCTACAGCACGAGGCATGAGGCATTGTACAAGCTCTAGCACCAAGACTACAGACGGAAATCCCAAACGTATTGCTGCAAGTATAAGTAGAAACCATTCCATGGCGTCGTAGAAACCCTGGATGCCCAGAAGCCCGTGGCCCGTGGGAATCCCAAGGGTGCCTGAAACCTCTTCCCCGCAGACTCTCATAAAAGCCCCTCGTAAAGCAGCATTTCCTGAAATCGCAGCGTCCCACATGGGCTCGGACTCATTGGCCCAAGTCTTGACCAGGGGTTCGCGTGTGAGACTCCAAATTCTAGCAACCATCGTGAGCAGCCCTATGACCCTGTCCCCTGAGGCTTTTTTTGGGATCATGCGCCCAATGGTTAATCCCAACTGTGATGGCCATGTGAGGGTCTCCTCAATCACTCCATACATGCGAGCTAACTCGTCCAGGGCAACATCTGGCAGTCGCTCGACGTCCGTCGGCGACAAGACATCGACACCCATGCCTGCACGAGGGCGCATCGCATGGGCTGCCCGGCGAATGTCCAAAACTGAGATTGGCCCCAGGGGATCCTGACGAGCCTCGACTCGGGCTCGCTCGAAAGCTTCCAGAACCTTGGTTTCCTCCAGAGGTCCAGGGGCCCAGAGGTCTCTAAAAACCTTCGCTTTGGCATCAACAATATCCCGTGGGTGAAATACAACTTGCTGGCCGACTGTGACCTCGTCTAAGGGCAAAGGTTCTTGCCGCATCGCACGGTGCAAGACGCCTGATGCAGCTGGCTGTACCATCCAATCTCGGAACTCAGCAATCGAGGCTCGCATGGCACGGCAGCGACAGCGAGCAGCTATCTTCCTAGCCGAGTGAACAAAATCTGCGAGCTTATACTGGTGTTCTGGAGCTCCCTGAGACAGCACACTTTTCCACACCTCCCAAGACGGGTCGATTCCTTCGCGTAGGCCCCTGTGGGCCTGATCAGGTGACTCATCCAACAAATTACGACGCGCAATTTGCAATTGAGATTGCTGGGCATAGCCGTTTCCCCGTGTACGATGATTGTTTAGTCTGTGCAGGACCGTGTGGACTCGCTCCCACCATGAAGCAACCACATCTCGATACGGCACTAACCTACCTTTATTAGGCACACGTTGTTCAACGACTTTGAAAGAATACCCCCTGCCACGTGATAACGAAGGCGGGCCGTCCACTCCATGATGCTCGTACACCGTCCTTTCCAACGTCGTCACCCATGAGGCATATAGAGCCGAGACTGGGCCGACGGACGAGGGTTCAAGCCTAGCGGCTACGGACGAGGCAAAAGCAATGGGGGGAGGGCACTGGTGTTCAGGGATAAACCCGACCGCCGTCCTGGCTTCGATCCAGGTCTCGGCTGGGATAAAGAAGCCGACCTCGGTGTTCTCCAAACCTTGGGGGGGCGGCTCTTGATACTCGCTGGGATGGGTGGTCGACTCGTTGGGAACTGACGGTGCACCAGCATCCACTGGAGGAACCAGACCCCACTCAATGCACGGAGCATACTGAGGTAACTTGAAAACATGAGCTTCAGGATTCCAGACAAAAGGCCGAGTGTTGGGCTCCACCCCGCTGGGCGCTGCCTCAACACGCACTCCACTGTCCACGCCAGCGTGTCCAGTGGGGAACGTAGTCACGGCAGCCCCCGTAGAACTCGATGACACGTTGCCTTGCTCTGACGAAGTAGGCTCCACCTTGGTTTCGCTGCTGGTTGCACCCTGGGCAGCGGGCTCCGAAGTATTAGGGCGGTGGTGGAAACAAGATTCATTGGCCCAAGGGTCCTCCTCTTCGTAACCGTCCAAGAGATGGTCAAGGGGGTCCTCACTGAGCTGATTCAAATCGTCACTGTCTGGGTCCGAAGCTGGAGCTGCCGTGCTGGAAGTGCCAGATCCGAAGTTGTCATCGTCGGCAGCCTTCCAGAGGTCGCCAAAAAGTTCTAGATACCGATCTCGACGCTTCTCGACTGCAAGCTGAGTGGCAACTGTGCGCTCAACTTTGGCACGCTGCGACTTCGATCCAGGCGTGGGAAGACGGACTGGCCTAGGCGCCTGAGGGAGGCGAGCTGGCAGCTCGAGTCGGCGTGTGAGTAGCTGTCTGGCAGACGATCGGAGACTCAGCTGCAAACCACAGTGGGTCTTCCATGGGACAGACAGGACCGCCTGCACATCTACAAGGTACGCGGCGGCTGCAAAACTACGCACAACATAATCAATGTGGCTGCCACTTTTTCCAGCGTCGCACGTGTAATCGATGGGAGCCTTCACGACCTCGCCTCCGACTCGTGCTAAAAACCCCGATGCGGCAAGAGATGTCGAAGACGCGTTGAAATCTCCCACAACGATCCAGGGCAACTGGGGTGATGACAGGAAAGCTCCTAGCTTCGAGAAGCGTGCGATATTGTCGTCGGTCATGCCGACCGAAGTGAAACCGTAGAATGTAATGATCACGATCGAGTAGCCTGACATGTGCACAACTACTGCCGTGAAGCCGTCGGTGGCCGACTGGCCGTCAAACTGATACTCTGGCAAATTCAGCTGGGGGGCAAGTGAGTGCACCTGGTAGTGTCCAGGGGCCAACATCCACTCGCCTCCCTCAGTGGCTCTCTCGAACCCTCGTGCAGTCGTGGACTTGCCTGTAGCCCGAGCTGGGTTGGCAATTAATCTGAGACAAGACTGACGGGACTTCTTTGTCCACTCACGCAAGGCAGTTCGGGAAACGTGCGTCTCCACAAAACAAAAAAACTGATGGGTGTCATTCTCACGAGCCCTACGGACGAAGTTCCACACCTTCTCCCCCATGGCGGTAACGTTGCCAGACAGAAGCTGCGTATACTTGTCATCGCTCGTGCAATTCGATGTCACCCCTAGTCAAGATGACGCAGGGGTCGGGTCCTCCGACAGATGCTGCTGGGACTGGAACTTGGCGGCTGAGAGCTTGGCTGCCTCAGCACGAACTCGCTCTGCATGGACATCTGCTGCTGGAGCCGCACCTGCGGCCGCACCCTCAGGCGCCTGCGGCGCTGCCGCCGCCGCTGCCTGGCTGCCGCTGCCGCTGCCACCACTGGCTGCAGGCGCGGCCTCGCCTGGCTGCGGCGCTGCGGGGGGTGCGGCCTGGCCCTCGGCCGTGCGCCTCTTCTTCATGAAGCGGTCCTTGATGGCCTGGCGCATGTCCTGGGCGCTCTTGAGCATCATGGTGACCTCATCAGCCTTGCCATCGAGGGTGGTCTTGGCCGACTGCAGCTCGCTATGAATCTTCCTCAAGGTCTCCTTCTCGGAGTCCTCGCATTCCAACTCGTCAAGATTGTCGAACAGCGTGTGGTCGTACACTAGCTCGAAGGGCTTGCCACACTTGTCGTCGGCCTTCCCCTCTGGTGGCTTGGGTACAACCCCCTCAGCCGTTGCCAGTGCACGTGCGGCCTGCTGTTTCACGATGGTGGCCTCCGCCAGCTCCTCGGCAAGACGACGCTCCTTGAGCTCTGCTGCCTCACATTGCCGACGAATGCGAAGGACTGACTGCACTGGTTGGGTATGGCGATTGTTGGCATCCCTCCAAGCGCTGTCAGCCCTCTGAAGAGACGGAAGCGCATCCTTGGGCTGCATGTGCTGTGCCTCCTCGCGCTTGAGCTGGGCGACCTGCTGCATCAAAGCCTCCTTCAACTTGGGATCCTGCGCGGCAGCGATCGCCTGCTCTAGGAGGGTGCGGGCTGATGATTCACCTGCCTGTCCACGCGTCCCTTTGCTCGCCTTGGAGCTGCGGGGCGTGGACTGGTTACTGCCTGCATCACTATCCTTACTATCCTTGGCGAAGCTCACGTTCTTGATGATACCCTTCGGCGGCGCACTGGGACTCTTGGGCCTCAGCACGTAGAGCTTCACCTTGCGTCCACAGCGGGCACACTTGCGGTCTCTCTGCTCGAGTCTGTCGTTGTATTCACACTGCCCACACGAGCGGCATGTCGACCATGGCGCCATGGATGCTGGAAACCTCGGGTTTCGTCACCACTCTATCACGGGAGAGACGGGCAGATCTTCAGCCCGAGAGAAGTGGTGTGCCCCAAGCACCACGGGGAGGTACCGAGGCTGGGTTCGGAGCGAGAAACTGCCCTGCGCACGGGGGCGAGGGACTTGCGCTCGAGCCCAGATTGCTTGAGTGGAGGAGGAGGAGGAGGAGGAGGAGGAGGAGGAGGAGGAGGAGGAGGAGGAGGAGGGGGGGAGGAGGGGGAGGAGGGGGGAGAGAGGGGACGAGAAATCGGAGAAGGAAGGCTTGCAAAGGGCCGCAAGAGAGGCTTCGGAGGGCAAGCTTGGGGAGGCGCGAAGGACCGCCTTTCGCAAGATGGCCTCAAAGACCTGCAACATGCTGCTAAGCGACCTCCAACAGACACCCAAGAAGCCCACAAAGGGTTTCAAAAGACCCTCAACAATCGCAAAGGGCATTGAAAAGGCTTCCCAGAAGCTCCCAAGGTCCTAGGAGTGCCCCAACAAATTCTGGAGCAGACCCGGCTGCTGGATGCTCGCGGAGCAAACTGCAAAATGTCACGGCCTTGAGTACGGAGAACGCTTGTCCATGGCAATCGTTTCGGGTGCAGAGTCTGTCGGGTACATCCGTGGGGGTTGGCTGATTTGTATGCGCCTCTCGAGTAGGCGGCCTCCCCAATGAACCAAACTTGCGGCCCGAGCCGTTTCGCTCGCCGGAACCGTATCGCCCAGGAGCGGCGCCCACAGAGAGGTATGGATTGCTTCGACGGCTGGTCTGGCTTGCTTCTGGACGGGGTCTAGTTTACTTTTGGGCGGGGTTTGGTCTACTTTTCGCTGGTCTGGCCTGCTGTGATGGATGGTCTGGTTTACTTTTCGGTGGGGTCGGGTCTCCTTGTGGGCGGTCTGGATCGCTCTGGCGGGCGGTCTGCTTTGACTTTGGGCGGGGTCGGGGTCTGTTCCAGTCTTGTGTGGTCCGGTTTACGTCTGAGCGGACTGGTCTGCTTCGATGGGAGGTCTGGTTTACTCTCCGGCGGGGTCTAACAGGTCTATCACACATATATATATATATAGAGAGAGAGAGAGAGAGAGAGAGATTGTTGGCGGTCTGGCCAGCTTTGATGGGCGGCAGCAAAGCGGAGGAGAGGAGGACGACAACGAGGATGGTGGCTGGTTTCAGCTTCGCTCGGGCAGCGAGTCTGTAGCCCGACCAGAGCAACAGCATGGCACAGCGCGGCATCGCATCGCATCGCATCGCATGGCATGGGATTGCAGATCACAGCATCGCACACCACAACAGAGCATCGCATAGCTTAGCATAGCGTAGCATAGCATCGCGATGCGTAGCATGTCGCAGCGCACCCTGGCATATCAGGGCGGGGCATCGCAGAGCCCAGTATCGCAGATCACAACACAGCATCCTGTCCTGGTGGGGTGGCAACAAAACTACCCATTACAACGAAACACCCTAATGGAATGGGCAGCCGGGTGTGGACGAGCCAGACAATTCCTCTCACAGACACAGACACGCACACACCTTTTCTCGTCGGCGGCTAGGCAGAGTGACTGCGCTGGCGGACGAGCATTGGTAGGACATACGACTACGAATCAAGCCGAAATGCGCGGGGGAAACGAGAGGAACGCCCGGCGGTGGCAGGAGGGAGACGGAAGCTGGGGCACACACACACACGTACACACAGACACAGACACACACACACAGACACACACACAGACACAGACAGACAGACACACACACAGACACACACACAGACACACACACAGAGACACACACAGACAGACACAGACACACACACACAGACACTCAGACACACAAAGACAGGCACACACACACAGACACACAGACACACAGACAGATACACAGACAGACACACACACAGACACACAGGCAGACACACACCAAGACACACAGACAGACAGACACAGAGACACACAGACAGACACACAGAAATACACACAGACACACACAGACAGACACACAGACAGACACACAGACAGACACACACAGACACACACAGGCACACACACAGACACAAACACAGACACACAGACAGACAGACAGACACACAGACAGGCACACAGGCAGACACACAGACAGACACACAGACAAACACTCAGACAGACACAAGGACAGACACAGAGACAGACACAGAGACAGACGCACAGACAGATACACAGACAGACACACAGACACACAAACACACCTCGTGCCCCTCTGCCTGCCGCCAGCCGGGTATGGGGGCCGTGCACGCCCCGCGCGGACCAAGCAATCGAGGGAGTCGGTGCCCTCCCCAGGCTGAGCACTTTTGATGCGGTCCTGCAGGGCCCGCCCCGGTTCCGCCCAGGCGCTGCCCTGGCAACTCTCACTCCGAAGCGCCAGCTGTGCCTCAATCTCTGCTGCACCATCGCTGCGGGCCTCTCCCCCATCCCCCCTCCCAACAACCTCTGATGACAACTTGGGGCCTGCTGAAACCTCTCGGAAACACAAAGCGAATATGAAGTGGAGCAATCAACAGGTACCGATACCGCTACTCCGAGGACCTCTCCTGGGGTGCGTTCTGACTAGGATTTCGAGGCGAATCCAGCGGTGGCGACGAGGAGCTCCCAGGAGACCGAACAAGGGTAAAACGGGCGAAGGGTAGAGGTATGGGTACCTTTTTTCTCCCCAGGTGAAGCAGACATCTCACTGCATTTGCAACGGAAGTGGGGCGCGCAAGGGCCCAGGCTGCCTGAGCAGTCCGCAGCTCGCCCCAGGCGCAGCGGTCGCGGGCCCGCTCCCTTCGGAGAGGAGGCCACACGCATTCGTCCCCTTTATATCGGCGGCGAGCGAGGGGGGGAATTGAGAAGGAGAGGGCCCTCTCAGGAGGAGGCGAGGCTTCTCAGAAGCCTTCGGGCCTTCTGAGAAGTTTTTGCTTGTTTTCGGGAACAGCTTAGAGAACTTCGCAGAAGGCCGGGGGACTTCTGAGCCTTCTGAGAAGACCCGCCCCTTCTCACGTTTCCCCCAGGCTCCCTGCCGACTTTATCAGAACTGCAGAGGACGCGCCACGCTTCCCCCATCCATCCTCCCTGGCGCAAGCTTGATCGTAAGGTCCGCGTTGGCCCAGGAACAAGACAAGTCGTGCCGCGCAGAAGGACTCGCTCCCTGTCAGCATCCCGTTTCTCTCCTCCTCCCCTGCCCCCACATTTCCCCCGTTGCCCAGCACCCCACTTTTTACGGGCGAGAGGCGGTCCAGGGAGATGCTTGCGTGCAGCACGCAGGGTCTTCGTTACCCCTCTGTCCCCACTTACGTTCGCTCCATATGAACTAATCGGTGTTCATCCCGCTCCTCCAATTCCACACCCTTCCATGTCCCCCGCCTCTCCGTTCCACTCCCTGACCCTAGTTTGAGGATGTTGTCAAACGTGAGTCTTCTTGAACGGTATCAATATAGTCATACGATCATGGCCGATTGCCTACCCAGCTGCACACCCAGTCCTCCTTCTGACCGCTGCTCGCTTCCAACGATCGCACGCTCGGCAGACCATGTGCTCCACGTGTTCTGCCGTCCCCCAACGTCATCCACAAACGGTCTATCCCCACTGCCGGCCCATCGTGCAGAGACGTCGGGGATGGACATAACCCCCTTTTAGTAAAACGTGGTTGAATGAACACGACCTCGGGCCCAAACCTGGCGGGCGCGAGCCCAGAAAATGACGG
>CAUYUJ010008847.1:0-2500 GCA_963575745.1 Prorocentrum cordatum | reverse complement strand
GTCCAATCGCCAAGAAGCATAACCAACTTGCATGACTTGCACATGCTCCAGGATCTCAGGCCAGAGAAAACAATCGGGCCCCTGATGCGCGAAGACTGGCTCCCATGTGTTGCGGAAGGCAGCGGCCGACTCATCCGGAGACGGGCAGTCATGGCCGTCGGGGCCAAATATTTCCCCCCAAAAAAGTATCTCCTACGCATCTTAACCAAAACTCTCCGCAAGGGTTGGATCCGTGCTATCCTCTTGCTCTTCGCCTTGTCCTCCTCCTCGCACGCGTCCGCGCCCCGCTCCTCCTTCTCATGCCGAGTCTTTCAATGCCTGTATCAGCGCCCCCTTGCCAACAAAGTCCGAGCAACAGGTTCCAAATGCCAGAGCAACTGGGGCTAGGCCCTCGCAGCCTTGACGCGCGCAGCGAGACGGCCCAAGTCCGCCATCCTCCCTGCGCCATTCATGCAAGGCGCAGCCTCTCACGCTGGGACTTTGCAGGGCGAAAACGCAAACGGGACTTGAAATTCGGAGCCATATGCCGGGGGGCCATCTTGACCCCGCCGAATCCAACCACGGGGGAGAGCCTCCGATCAATCCGCCGATCCCTTGGGGTTCAATCGGCGCGCGAAGTGCCCCCCCCCCCAAACCCCTCCCCCGTGGGCCCAGCCCGGTCGATTCGGAAGGGAGGCGGGGGGGGGCCCGGGGCCCGGGCGAACACACCCAGGGGGGCAGAGGGCGCCAAAAGAAAGCCAAAAGGGCCCCGAGAGGCCCCAGGGGCGGTCCACCAGGGCCACGAGTCGCTGACGGATCGGCCCAAAACGCCCGCGCCGGCCTCTGGACAGCCCAGGTGGTCTCCAAGACGCCGCGAGAAACCCCCAGGAGGCCTCCCAGGAACCCCCCAGGGCCCAAAATCGCCAATTGCCCCTGGGAAACGTGCACTTTTAGCACATTCGCCTCCTGGGCGTTCTCGTCGTCCCGGTCGGGCCAAAACGCTTTCAAGATCGCCGCAAGACGGGCCAAGAAACCCCCAATACGGCCCAGGAGGGCGCCAGGACAGCCCCAGGAGGGGGCCCAGGCGGGGAGCGCGAACGGACATTTCGAGTCCCCCACCCAAAACGCATCCGGGCTGCCTCAAGAAACCCCCGACAAGCCCCCGCGGGGGCCCAATAGGGGTGCAAAAAAAAAACACCGAAGAGGCCCCCAGGATGCCCCCAAGAGGTCCAAAAACTGCCTCCAAAACGCCCTCGAGACGCCCCCCCGAGCGGCCTCAGACCCGAAGCCCGGGCTCGGTGGCGGGATGCGCCGAAGGCGATTCGATAATCATTCTTCGGGTGTTTTGAAAGATGCCCGCCGACCGAGCGCGCGGACTCTCGCCCATGCCCCCGCGCGCGCGGCGAACGCTCAGGGCCCCGACCCAAGAGGCGCCGAACAAACCCCTCAAGGCCCCCATGGAGTCCCAAAGGAGCCACAAGAAGCAAACGAAGGGCGAACGAGAGCCCTCGGGCGCAACGCGAAACAACCGACAGTTCCCCGCGGGGCGGCGGTTTTGGCGAAATCCCAAGAATCTCCTGGAGCGCGGTGCAACTCATGTTTGGAAATCCATTTGGACATCTGGGGGGGCGAGGCGGCGGGGGGCCCGCTCGAAATGGCGGCAACAACGGGGACATGGTCAGATGGCGCACAGGCCCCGACGGCGTTGACCGTGACCAGGAAATCATTCAGGACGAGGGCAGAGAGAGATGTAGAGAGGTGTAGATGCGATCGAACCGAGCCGCGCCGCGCGCCGCGCTTGCGAATGCACCCCCCCTGGTCGGATCAGATTGCTGCGGCTCTGCCCGGGACCCACGTTCCGAGGCGAAAGCATTTGTCTGCTGCCGATCTCCAGTTGACCAAATCCTAGATGTCCTACTCCGCCTTGTTCGACCTCCATGAAATTCCACCCCCCCTGCCATAATTCACATCGCATGAGCAGCCAGGAAATCATTCAGGACGAGGGCAGAGAGAGATGTAGAGAGGTGTAGATGCGATCGAACCGAGCCGCGCCGCGCGCCGCGCTTGCGAATGCACCCCCCCTGGTCGGATCAGATTGCTGCGGCTCTGCCCGGGACCCACGTTCCGAGGCGAAAGCATTTGTCTGCTGCCGATCTCCAGTTGACCAAATCCTAGATGTCCTACTCCGCCTTGTTCGACCTCCATGAAATTCCACCCCCCCTGCCATAATTCACATCGCATGAGCAGCGGATGGTGGAGTGGCCGCGATCAGCCTTGGGCGCCTGCGATACATCCCAACAGTGCCCCACCCAGGCGCGTGGGTACTCAGAACCATGTGATCCCCGTTTCCCCCGTCAAATGCGATGCCAAAGTCCGCCCTGGGACAACCGCGTGCGAAGCGCAAGGCTCAAACTGCGCCATCAGCTCACTGGGCAACGCCGTGAAACCCCCGCCAGCAAACGCGTCAACCAGATACTCATACACAACAGCGTTCCGACATCGCCCATCGCGCCCGAACATG
>CAUYUJ010008846.1:481398-496989 GCA_963575745.1 Prorocentrum cordatum | reverse complement strand
AAGGGGAGGGCGGAGGCGGGGGGTGTGGTCCCAGACCTCCTCGCGTTGTGAAACAAAAGCACGATGTGAGGTCTTTCTCTACTTCCGACCTCCTGGAGCCCATACCAGGCCTCGGGACCTCCAAAAAACTACGCATGCTGAAAAACCAGTCCTGGGGAAGGGATTCAGATCTCTGGGGGTCAACGTTGTGAACAAAAACGCGACGTCAGTGGTCTGGGGTGGAGAGGGGACGAGGACGGACAAGGAGGATGAGGAGGATGAGTAAGAGAACGACGACGAGGGCGGCGACGAAGAGAATGGGGAGGGCGTGGGGGAAAGGGGAGGGAGTTGGGACCGGGCAGAGCACCCACAACGCGTCATGTTTGGATACCTGTATCGTTTTGAGACGCAGGCGATATCAGCTTTTGACATGGAGATCGCTGGCCTGCGGTCGGCATTAGAGATTTTCCAGCAACCCTGCGAGACTATAGCTTATTGGGATTGTCATCCAGGAGCTCGATCAGGGGACCTTCTTGGAAAAGAGTTGGGGCAGGGAGTGCGGTCGGAGGGGAATGGGCAATGGGGAAGCACACAAGGAGGCGCACCCTCCTATTCATCATGGACACAGTCATCGTAATCCCTCTCCCCATCCCCTCCCCTATCAAGTCGCGATCGAAAGCACAGTCACCTTCTGATGACTACGGTTGTTCATCCCAGCACTGCGCAACACCCGTCTGCGCCTCGCCGCGCTCGACCTCACTGCTAACAGCGTTGCTGCGCGTGCTTGACGATGCCTTCAAGTCAGGGAGGACGCGGTCAGACGAAGTGACCCCGGCAGAGGCTCAAGCATGGCCCGTGTAAGGGTTACATCCACATGCATGCATAATGTTGCGACTATGTGCGCGTATGGGGAGCAGTCATACGTATTGTGTTTGATTGAGTTCCGCAGTTCAATAAGTGTGCAATACCGCAGACATTGTCAGTGTCAAACATCGAGAGATGCCTCATAGCACTCAAGCGTCTATGCAAGCATATGCTTGGCAATTTGAATGAGGTCGAACAATGTCAACGCCATTTGGGCAACATGTTGTGCGTCAGATCTGGCTCTTGAATGGCAGACCTCCGACCGTTGTCTGTCTCTCGCTTGAAAGGCGAAGATGAATGGCTTGGTCTCGTCAAATGCGCAGACCGCTGTGCTGAGGAGCCTGGCATGTGACTCATGAGGTTACGCTAGCACTTAGCAATATCAATACCAGTCTAAGGTCAGCGACCTCGTATTGACGCAATGTTGTTTGCATGCACTATTACATAAGCATGGGGCCATGGTTTGCAATAGTCATCTTTCAGGAGCTAGTTTACTCGTCCCATGCGCTCCCTCCTCCCTGGACGTGTAATTCCTGACGCTTCGCACATCCAGAAACGACGCCCAGGCGAGTTGCTTCTCTAAGGCCGTCCTAGAGCCATCTTGGGCCATCTTAGATGCTCTGACCGCTTGCGAAACCCCCCTCCAGGTCCTGGGGAGTTGGTAGGGGAAGATGTAAACCCCTCCCCCAGGAAAAGAGTGAGGGGTTGGACGAGAAACCGCTCTAGACCACCTGCGCCCAGAGGGCTGGTGGGTTTCAGCATCGTCGGTGGTATTTCTCTGGGTCTGATCCAGCGCGATCCAGTGCATCAGCCTAGGGTCGGGTCGGTTCAAGATTTGTGCTTGGTCGGGTTCCCTCGAGCTTAATGGCCACGAATGGGGCTCAGCAGTCTTGAATCGTTCCCACGCAGACACCCCAGCAGTGGCCTCCATCCCCACTTCCATCATCGCTCCTCCCTCTCTCCCCGCCCTAGGCCCAAAGGCCTCCCACGAGTTGTCTCCCAATCTCCCTCTCTCCTCGCTCCTCTCTCCCTCCCTCTCGCTTGGGGGCGGCAAAGAGGGGGGTGATGACTAGGAGGGGGTGGATATCATGGCGTGGGCCATGATATTTCCCCAGATTTCATGGCGCCTCTTCTTATTTGATTACGTCCCTGGCCCCGCCGCTGGGCCGCGCACATGCCGCCGGTCATGATTTGCACCCCCCCCTCTTGGACACCCCCCTCTTGGCCGCTCCCGACTCGCCTCGGCCCAGCGGTGGCCCGCAGGTCCGCAGGGGGGCCGGGACGGTGGTGCCCGCCGCGGGGCGGTCACCGCGCCCCTGGAGCGTGCCCAGAGCGAGAGCAGGTCCGGCTACGCCGGCCCTGCCTCCCCCTCGTCTCCCTCTGCGGGACAGCAAGGGAACTTTTGCCGACCGGCGGCGCGGGCCCTCGCACCCCCCCCTTCCCCCTTCCCATGGAGTAGATCTTGGCTGTTTGGGGCGCCTGTTTCAAGCATGTGGGGTCTCCCTCAAAGGGCGCAGGGGTCCAAACAGACGCCTTGAGCAGAGGTCCGGAGCCAGACCCCTTTGGCCCCCCCCCTTCCGCCCGATGTCGAAACGCCGAATCAGAAGACGTTCGCCTCCTTCGCCGGGACAGCAGCGGAAATCCCTGAGCAGCGCAGCCTCTTCCACGGCGCAGGGCTGCGCAGCCAGCACGCGAGGAGCGGCCTCTCCAGCGCAAAAACGCCTCCAGCGACTGGCGGTGCCTCGCGTCGCCCTCGGAGACGTCCCCCCCCCCCTCTCTCTGCGGGCCCCTGCGCCCCGCCCGAGAGAGAGGGCAGCACCCCTCCACGGACGCTCAGGCAGCGAGACGGGCCGCCCTGATTGCGGGCAAGCTATATACATACATACATACATGCATGCATGCATGCATGCATGCATGCATGCACACATACACATATACATACATACCCATATAGCTATGTGCACGCATACATACACCTATTTCATACATACACACATATATATATGTATATATATATACATATATACATATATACACACATACATTACATATACACATATATATACATACATATATGCATGCATACATGCATACATGGCGATGTGCACGCGTACATACATGCATGCATGCATGCACAGATGTATGCATGCATACCGTCGCACCCCGCAGCTGCGGATAGGAGTGAGGGGGCGGCGAGGACGTCGTCAGTCCTGCGAGGCCCTGAAGAAGCCCGCCGCTGGCGCCTAGCTTTTACAATTATGCAGTGAGCCCGCCGCAGGCGCCGATTTTGTCATTAAAGCAATGTGGGTGGATCGCGGGCCGGGTCGCGGGTGGGTCGCGGGTGGGTCGGGCGGGTCGCGGTTAGGTCGCGGGGGTGGGTCGCGGGGTGGGTCGCGGGGTGGGTCGCGGGGTGGGTCGCGGGGTGGTCGCGAGGTGGGTCGCGGGTGGGTCGCGGGGTGGGTCATATAAACAGTTATGCATACATGCATGTATAGATATGTACATACATAAATACATATATATATACATACATACATACATACATACATACATACATATATACATACACACATACATACATACATACATACATACATACATACATACATACATACATATATATATATATAAAAATGTATATATACATATGTATCCATATCCATGGCGTCTTGGACTTTCTCGAAAGGGGCGACACAAGGCCGAGGCGCACTGGAGGCGCCGAGGCCGAGGCGCTCTAGGGGTCAGGTTGTTATCCATATTCCCGTGCGCCTCGGGTTTCTGGGGAAGGGAGCCCGAAACTAGCCCGAAATTCCAGGCTGCAGCGGATATGGACACAAGCCTTGCGCGCACTGATGTTGGTTCCACCGCCACCACGTATTCCTCGTGATCTTCGCCGTCGTGGCCCAGCAGAGGCGCCACGTCGGTTCGTCTCACTGCTGGAGTGGGGGCATGGATCTGACGGGTCGCTAACGCCAGCACGTTTCGATTGGCAATGTGTGATCGTGGCACTACATGCTGATTTCTTTGTTGATCGGCTTGCCGATTTCGAGCGTGTTGGATAGGACTGGGCCTCCGTCGTCCTCCTCGCCATCCTAGGTTTGTCGTGTCGTTCCCCCGACCGATGCCGCTAGTGTTCTAAGGAGAGCTGAGGCCAGACATCAGCCCACGTCCGAAGAATCCTCTTCGCCCTCGCGTAGACGCACGCGTTCCGTCGCTGCTCGCGTTCCGCAACCGCCGAGGCTCGCATCTAGAGATGTCTTTGGACATTTCCCAGAGCCAGGCGGGGGAAAAAGTGTGCAACATATCACAGCTTGAGACATCTTTGCCCTCATTGCCCCACCAGGAGGACGCCGGCCTCCGCAAGGAGGAAGCGCGCTCCAGGGAGGGCTCCCGGGCGCGCGAGGCGCCCAGCCACGCCCGGGGGGGCGGAGTCGCTCTGCGGCGGAGGACGGTGACGACGGCGGCGGCGACGGCGACGACGGCGGCCCTGAGATCCAGGCATCGCAATTTTCATGCCGTGTCACACCCTGTGTTTTCGCCTGGTTTCCCTCTCGCCTCCTCCTGCATGGTGGCACAATTCGGCCCAACGGTACCCCCGATCATGCCTTTCTCGCCAGCGCAGTCACCCTCTGCCTAGCCGCCGACGCTAAAAGTTTTCACCTGGTTTCGAACTCCGGGCCCTCCGACTCGATATATCCCGTTTACGTAAGGTTCTGGTCTGGTCACGATTTCTTTTCAGGCCAGTATTTTCCCAGCATGCTGTGGTGTTGGGTCTTCGTTTTGGACCCGCAGCGCCCCCCGACATATCTGTTTCTCCTCCTTCCGCTTCTCCCTCCTCCCATTCAATATCTGTCTTCCGCATGTCTTCATCGCCATCATCATCGCCGTCATCATCACCAGCATCAGCACCGTCATCATAATCATCACAATCATCATCATCATCATCATCATCATCATCATCATCATCATCATCATCATGACCATCTTCATCACCATCAACAACATCAATCAACATCATCAGCATCATCACCATCATCAGTATCATCATTACCATCATCATCACCGTCCTCATCTTCAGCAGCATCAGCAGCATCAGCATCATCAGTTTCAGAATCATCAACATATCCTTGCTCTCCCCTGACACGTTTCGTGGCTTCATGGAGAGCTCCACCGAAAGCTCCAGAGGCGGTGACAGCGGTGACCGCATGAGCTCCCGCTTCTCATTTCGGCACACCACTGACACGGTTCGTGGCCCCGCAGGAAGATCCACTGAAGGCCCTTGTGGGAGGGCCCTCATGCAACCACCGCACCCACGTCGATACACCCCTCACGCGTTTCGTGGTTCCGTAGAGAGCTCAACCGAAGGCCCCAGCAGGAGGGCCCACATGCCATTGCCGCGGCCATGTCGGCACCCCCCTCACACGTTCCGTGATCCAGTAGGGAGCTCCACTGAAGGCCCTTGTTGGAGGGCCCGCATGCCGCCGGCCGCGCATATGTTCGGTACACACCTCACACGTTTCGCGGGACCGCAGGGAGCTCCACCGGAGACCCAGTGAGAGGGCCCGCATGCCACCGCCGCACCCATGTCGGTACACCCTTCACACGTTTCGTGGTTCCGTAGGGAGTCCCACCGAAGGCCCGAGAGGGAGGGCCCGCATGCCACCGCCGCACTTATGTCGACACGCTCCTCACACGTTTCGCTGCAACACAGGGAGCTCCGCCGCGCCCATTCGACACGCCCCTCACATGTTCCGTGACCCCGTAGTGAGCTCCTCCACGGAAGGCCCCAGCGGGAGGGCTCGCATGCCGCCGCCACGAATACTTTCGGTACACCCTTCATACGCTTCGTGGCCCCATACGTACGGAGCTTCCCCTCTTTCGTCCCACCTGCCTTGCGGCTCTCGCACCCGCATAGGGCTGGGTCTCGCAAGGATGCTTGATCGACGTCGGACCCAAGGGTACTGCGACGACCTCGTTCTGCATAACGCCAAGGCTGGAAGCAGCTCGAGGAAGTGGCCAGGACAGATCCCAGGAGGGGTTCGGGAAGTGTTGTGAACGTGTTTCAATTCGGGCGGCCGACGATGGCGGCGGTTGCGCCGGCTACAGTCGAGCTTGATTAGTAGGGCGGCCATGCCAAATCGAGGGTACCCCTGTGTCCTGTCTAGCCCGCCCTGTGCAACCCGCCCTTCCCTGGGTGTTCTGGGGCCCCGCTGCCATCGGAAGAGTCTTGTGCCCTCTCGCGTGTCCTCCCCAATCAAGTCTGATGATATGAAGACGACTCGGAGGAGGAACCAGGGCTCATCGGAGGAATAGACCTCCGTCGTTTGGGCAGGCCCCACGGGCACAGGCGAATCGCAGCAGGAGCACGAAGCGGACACCTGCGCTCCCGGCGTCCCTAGGCCCCGCGACCTGGGCGCCGCCGCCCGTCGCGGGCGGGAGCCGCCGCTGCGCTGCCGTTGCCGGCCGCGTGCGTGGCGCCTTCGTGCGCTCCTCCCGCGCTGGCCGCCTGCCGCTGCGCCTCGGGCAGCGCCGCCAGCCTCTCGCTCTGAGCCCTTGGCGTGCGCCTGGCGCTGCGGGCGGCCCCCGCCGCGTCTCTTCGCGGGCGGCGGCGCGGCGGGCGGGCTGCGGAGGAGAGCTGCGCGCTGCCGCCCAGATTGCCACCGGCCCTGCCGGCCCCCGGCTGGCGCCTCGGCCCCCCAGCAGCGGTGGTGCTGGCCCCGCTGCGGCGGGCCGCAATGGGCCGTCCGCCGCCGGCGCGGACCGAAAGGCGACCGAGAGGCGCGGCGGCGCCGCGCGGGTGCCCGAAGTGGGCCTCCGGTTGAAGATCCTTGTGGGGGCGCACGGTCCGGGTGAGATGTTCGCCGAAGGAGGAGCAGGAGGAGGAGGAGGAGGAGCAGGAGGAGCAGGAGGAGCAGGAGAGGGAGGAAACATGGTGATGAGGAGGAAGAAGAGGAGGACGAGGAGGAGAGGGAGGAAACATGATGATGATGATGATGATGATGACGATGACGATGACGATGACGATGACGATGACGATGACGATGACGATGATGATGATGATGATGATGATGGTGATGATGATGATGATGATGATGATGATGATGATGATGATGATGATGGTGATGGTGATGGTGATGATGGTGATGGTGATGGTGATGGTGATGGTGATGGTGATGGTGATGGTGATGGTGATGGAGATGGTGATGGTGATGGAGATGGTGACGGTGATGATGTTGATGATGATGATGATGACGATGATGATGAGCAGGAGGAGGAGGAGGAGGAGGAGGAGGAGGAGGAGGAGGGAGGAGGAGAGAGGAAACATGAGAGAGCGGGAGAAACGGAGGGAGGGGCGGTGTTGCGGATTCAAAGCGAGGACGTAACAACACAGGAGGGTTGGGGCAGATGCATGGACACCACACAGGGGGGGCATCCACAATAGTTAATGAGTCTTCAAGGGTGACGGTTCAACGCAGAAGTTCCAGATCTTCTTGCGTCAAGCGTTGGCGCGATAGCGATGACATTGGCGGCATCCGTTTCGATTGGTGTTGGGATGAAGCCGAATTAGATCCACGATGACCAGTGTTGCGCGACGCAGCATTGCTTACAGCAGTAGGATAACGAACATTCAAGTCTGTTGCGAAACCAGGCGGACAATTAGCTACCGCTTGCGGGATGATCGTTGCACGCGGGTATTTTGTTTTGAATCGGTTCGGGATAGCGTCACTGGCGGGGCGATATGGCGAAAGCACGCGAATTTGGCTGGTGGCATTCTCGCCTACCCATCGCGCGCCAGTTTGATCAGTGAAACTGTCTGTGATTGTTGGAAGGAGGTCATGTCTACTATATCGAATGGAAAAATCCCGGGGAGGCTTGTCCAAGGGGGGGTGTCCCGATCCGTGTGGGGTTGTCCAACGGGTTGTCCGGGCCCCCTCTTGTCCGTTCCTCGTTCCTCGCATCCCCCTTCCGCTCCCGTTCGCACGCGCTCCTTGACCGCGCTTCCCCAAACAGCTGTGCTGACTGAGGTCCCGTTGCGGTAGAAGCTAGTTATTGCCAAAGGGCTTGAGCTCATAGACATCCGCCAACATCGGGGGTGGTCTGGCCAATTCCGCCAGAGACGTCCTCGCAACTCTGGGTTTGGAGAAGCCCTGAACTGAGGTGGTCTGGCCAGTTTGGCTTGACACATTCTCGCAATTCTGGGCTCGGAGATACCAGCGTCCCCGCATCTCTGCGCTGGGAGATGCATGGCGCGAGGTGGTCCAGCCAGTTCCGCCAGAGACATCCTTCATCATTAGGCGTGGTGCTCTCGCCTCAGCGCCAGCTACATCCCCAAGTGAGTGTGGTGATGCCTCTGGAGCGCCAGCCACACTCACATGCTGGGACGCTTACGGTATGCATATTTGAGGGGTTGTCCTGGTTGTCCAGGTGGTTGTCCAGTTTTTGTTCGTTGATATGTTTTTTTTCTGTCGGCTATAGTAGTAAAGCCTTGCAGACATTTCGAAACATGCACAAGTTTATGTTACAGTGCCCATCGTTTGAGTCTGCCCCACTATCTGCGTAATCCCCCATCTGTAGCTTCCTGCCCTACCCATCATCTCTTCATAACCCCCTGTTGGAGACGGAGGGATAAGGTGCATGCATGTTGATTCCCAGTGACAATTGTGTGTCCAGGTCCAGGACACAACCCACTAGCATCCCGCACGAGTTGTCCAAGACTGGTAGCATACGTTCCTGCCCCAGACAGTTCCGACTTTATGACGGTTGATTGGTCCCAAGGTTTGGTATGATAATGGGGTTCAAGTTGCGCCGCGTTCGCAGAGGGTTCGGTTATGTACAGAGGCAGAGACAGCAGCATGTACAATGAAGGAATTGATGGATGGATGTTGCAAAACCCAATGAGGCGTATGTCAAAAGGGCTACAGCTCTGAAGGTCTCGCCTCTTGTTGTTCGCCTCGCTTCAAGTGCTCACGTTATTTGGTGGTTTCATTGTTGCCGCTGTGCATCTGCTCATTTCCCATGCAAGTTGTTCAAGCGGTCCCCGATCTTCTAGGAATGATGCATATGGCGTTAGAGTCGTCGCCAAAGTGTGAGTCAGCAGAACACGAAGTCCGGTACCATTGATGGTTGATTATAATAAAGACTTTCGCAGTCCTTGCGCGTGCGATACGTGTGTTTGCAACGTTGCATTTGCGTCGACGGTTCAAGTGTTGCGCGCGCGTTGTACATTTCGTGTTATGTTTGACCGGATCATGTTGCTGTTGCGTTCCTGCGTCACCCAAGGATGACCCACGCTACAAGCACGTGGACGGGGGCCCAGACGATGTGTTCTTCGCAGCCGCGGCCGCAGGTTCTTGCGACGCACCTCCCGTCTGTGCTGACTCCCTGGGGAGAGAGGTTTCGACCATCAGGCTGACAATTGTACTGTGACAGCACGCGACGAACAATGAGCGAAATCATCGCGTGGGCGCGGTGGTGATACTGAGTCAGTCAGATGCCTTGCACCAGACGGTGCACCAGCAGAGATGGGAAAAATGCACTACTTACATGTACCACGATCGCACGGCCGACGCCCAAGCTCGCGCTGCACCGTCCTCCAGGCGGAAGTAATCAGCAAGGCGAGCGGTGGAGCCGGCCACACGCAGACAATTGTTCATCACCATGTTGCCCCAATTCTGTCGGGGCCGGCCTCTCTTCCGAGGTCTTGATGGCGATCGTATCTCAATGTTGCCAGGTTCAAACGCAGACATGCGCACCGGGTCTGTGCTGGGGCGTCCCACAAGCTTGCCTGTGAAGAGCATCTGCTGTTTACAGACCTGCTCGCTCAGAGGCCGCTGCTCCGCTGTGCGCACGGTGGTGACACTGCAGAACAACTCCCGGCACGCTCGCGTGTGCTCCTGGAGCAGGCTGGTGCCTGCGCTCTGGGAGTCCACTGCCCGCGCTTTGGTCTACCCGCCACCGCGCTGCAGGGAGAGAGGCCCGGTGGAAGGGCGGGTGGCCGAGGCCTCCGGCGGATCGGCTCGGTTCGATCCGTGGGCCCCCCCAAGTGCTCGGCCCCTGCCCCCAGCGGAGGCCGCCCGCAATTCGCCCCAGGCAGCTGCAAGTCGGTCCTGTCCCTCTACAGGAGGAGTGGTGAGAAATAGTCTCGTCAAAGAAATGGTCTGGGGGCGATTTGTCTATCATGTTCTGACAATGTTTGAATAGTTTGTTGGATATGTTTTACGTTTCGTCCGAAACCCGCTTGTAGGAGGATATGCCCGACCTAAAGGTGGTTTTCTGATTGTCCAGGGGCGAGAACATTGGCTCCCGGATGCCGAAGTACAGGACGTCGGGATTGCAAGAAGCGCCCCACTGGAGGTCTGGGGGAGGGAGCCAGTGAGGGGACCCACGGACGGCTCCACCATGAGTTTTGGTTTGGGCTTCATGCTGCTCCCGCTGGAGGGGGGCGGACCGCGGCAGACAGTCTAGTTACGGACTTGGCGGGCAAAAGCGGCGGCGCGTCTTCAGCTCATTGCTGTGGGGGTACAGTCAAAATTGATAGTAAGGATGCGTGGTAAAGTAAGCAGTTCAGGATAGACCGAAGGGGCAAGGATGCAAGGGTACCTTCGAGAAGGTTACCCATCCCTGTCATTAAGTCGGGCATGTCCCTCTACACGAGCAATATTCAAAAATGGGAGAGAAAAAAAAAGTAGTCTGGGACGATTTTTCTACAGTTTTGAATATGTTTGATTTTGTTTGGCCTATTCTTTATTGTTCGTCCAAGATCCGCCTGTAGGAGGACATGCCCGACCTAATCCTATCATCGATTTCGATTGCAGGGGGGTCGAACTCTGGAGCAGCAGTGGGAACAGCAGCCGGCGGCGGTGCCGGCACCGCTCCGGACAACCTCGCCGTCTGCGCGCCTTCTCTCTCGGGAGCTCAAACTTCCCGCCGAGCTCTGTGGAGGTGAGGGGGTGAAAGCGGAGGGAGGAGCGAGAACGGACGGGGAGGAAGAGCAGGAGTTCAGGAGGGCGAGAGTGCGTGATTGAGCACTCGAAAGCATGAACGCATCCTCCTTGAGTTCTATCAGAATTCGATTGGGATCCTGTTGGGTTCATGTAGCAGCCTTCTTTGGCTCTCATTGGAGTCCGACTGGGGCCTTTTTGCAATCTTGTAAAGATCTTTGTGGGATCCCACGCTGAGGGGTCCGGGTGCGGGAGATCACTTCCAGAGGCGATAAGCCATATATGTATATAATTGCCGAAATGACGAGCCGATAATCATGTTCTGCTGTCAAGTTCATTGTCATGTCGCGCGGAGTTGCGGGCAGGCGTTGCATTGCATCATGAGTTCAGTGAAACGTAAACAACCGCAGAGCAAGCAAGGGTAGTGCAATGCATGTGGTGCGACACGTCACGTCGTCATGTGATGTGCCGTGAAGTAGTGAGGCATGATGTCGTGTGGTCGTGTGGGCGTGTTGTCCGCAGCAACGCCATGCAATTCGATATAGCCAAGTTTGGCGTGTCATGTGCGGAATTGCGGGCAAGGGTTGCATTGCATTATGAAGCCAGCGGGACGCAAAGAAACACACGGCAATGATGGGACTTGCAATGTCTGTGATATGGCGCGGCACGGCGGAATGTGATGCACCGTGAAGGAGTGCAGCGCGATGTCGTAATGTGTTTGCGTTGTCGTGTTGTCTGCACCGACGCCATGCAATGCCATGTACCGCCAGGCGTTGCAATGTCAGCGCTGTGGATGCAATGCGATGCAAGGTGGTGGAAATGCCATTCAACGTAGCGCAGGGTACTGCAACGTGCGCCGGGCAAAACAGCGCATGACACGTATTTAAACGTAACGCAGTGCAGTCGATCTGCAGGAAATTGCTTCTCGCGGTGCGCGAGTGTGCGCAAGCATCTCTGCGTTTACATCAGGTACGTACAGTGTCCCGCCCTGCCTCCCTCCTCCCTGGATCAGTTCATGATGAGTGCCGTGGCGCGTCGTGTTCTCCTTGTTAAGCAATGCATGCTATCGAGTCCCTCCTCCTCGTCGCCTCCATCCCCCCTCAAACGGTGCACGGTGTACGTGTGTGTGTGTTGTGTGTGTTGTGTGTTGTGTGGTGTGTGTTGTGTGTTGTGTGTGTGTTTTGCGTGTTGTGTGTTGTGTACATTGTGTGCGGTGTGTGTGTGTGTGCTGTGTATAGTGTGTGGTGTGGATTGTGTGTGTGGTGTGGTGTGGTGTGGTGTGTGGGGTGTGTGGGGTGTGTGGGTGGTGTGTGTGTGTGTCTGTGTGTGTGTGTCTGCCTGTGTGTGTGTGTCTGTCTGTCTGTCTGTCTGCCTGTCGGTCTGGCTGACTGTCTGTCTGTCTCTGTGTGTGTCTATGTGTGTGTTTGTTACGCGTCCTGTTCCGATTTCGCCATGCATGGCACAGCATGCTTTGAGTCCCTGCTATTCCGCTCCTCCACGCCTCCTCTCATTCTCCTCTTCTCAGCCCGTGGCGTACATACATTTGTAGCGCAAATTCGTCATATGCATGTTCCTGTTCAGTCGTATCCTGAAGATAGCCCGTTTCCCGTCCAACTCGGGCGGCTAAGTTTCCCGCGCGTGTCGTGGGTTGGGGGGTTCTGACTAGTACTTGGACGGCCTGTAATTGTTGCTCGTCTCAGTTCTCCCCTCCCATCCCCTCCCTCGGTCTATCTCTCTCTGTCTCTCTCCCTCTCCCCCTTCTCTTCGTCTCTGCCGCTGCCGCCGTCGCCACTTCTCCCCCATGTGTTGTTTCTTGTGCTGTTCTGGCACCGCCCCCGCTGGGACCGCTCCCGTGGGGCCATCCGGTGGCGGCCATCCGAGCGCGTGCTGGTGGCGGGAAGCTTCGCTGGTCTGCGCAACCGCAGTCTCGCCGTTTCGCCTCGTCTTCCCCCTCCTGCCCCCCCCCCCCCCTGCATCACGCAGCTCGCTTCAGAGCGCAGGCGCCTCCGCGACCGGGGAGCCAAGGGGCCCGAGAGCCGGCCACGTGCTCCGGGCAGCCCTGCCACTCCTCGCCGGGGGCGGACGCACGCCCTGCTCCCTCCGAACAGGCCACGGTCTCGCGCGCGCGGGCCTGCTCACTGCGAGCTGCCCCGCGCGCCATCCTGGGCCTGCCTGCTCCACGTTGCCTGGCGTTGCGCTGCGCTGCGCATCGGGTCGCTCTTATCCTCTCTCTCTCTCTCTCTCTCTCTCCCCCCCTTCGAAAGCCGGGCGAGGGCTGCTAAAACCGTGGCTGCTACAGCGGCCCTCCCGCAAGGAAAAAAAAAAACAGCTTCCCGGAATGAGGCGCGGCACGCGAGAACAGTCCACGGGCTGCTTCCCGGAAGGGCGAAGACAACTTCCCGGAGGTCGATCTTAGCAGCCACGGATCTCGCAGCCCTTGCCCGGCCTCCGACCCCTGCCCCTCCTCCCATCTCCTCCGCGTCGCCTCTGCGACACCGTGGCCGTGCACCGTCGGCCTCGTGGCGCCGGGGCCGCGGCGCTCCCTGTCTGCCGGGCGGGGCGTGCCGCCGCCTTTCTGCTTCGAGCTTCGAGCCCGCGCCGCTCCGCCGCCGGGGCCGCAGAGGCCGTCCTCCGTCGGGCCAGGCCGCGCCCCCCGCCGAGCGGCCGGGGAGCGCGGCCGTGGCGAGCCCCGGCTTCCGCCCGCCTCGCCCCCCTTCGTTTTTTTCATTTGTATATATACATACATACATACATACATACATACATACATACATACATACATACATGCATATATATATACATACATATACATACATACATGCATGCATCCATACATACATACATACATAAATAGTTATATAGTTATATATATGTATGTGTGTATCTTTCTCGCTCTCTCTCTCGCTCTCGCTCTCTCTCTCTCTCTCTCTCTCGCGCTCTCCCTCCCGTTCTTCCTTTTCCCCGTCGGCCTGGTCCAGCATGGTGGGGTCCACCCCACCAGCTGGGAGGTTGGCAATCTTCACCACTGGGCCGAGAATTAAGAAACAGTGCACATGGGTGGAGCCACTGCTCGTAGAAAGTCGCGGTTGTTGCTGTCGAAAAACCGACGGACATGTACAGGGGTAGTTAAACACAGTGTTGGATGTTATTTTGTATGGTGTCACTTGGGCTCTCTGTTGTATCTCGATGGTTTGCGCGTGAGTGTCGCAAGCGTGCAATGCTCACCCGTCGGTAGTTGAAGGTAGGAATTTCGGGGTTTCCAGATCCCAATGTACTCCAAGCTCCTTCCTACTTCAAGAATCGCTATGTTTTTGCTGTGCTTTGCTATTCTCGGGGAAGGCCTGAACCAATATACTTTATCCGCCTTCCTACTTCATGTGTGTTACCTACTTGTTCAGACCGGCGTGTAACAGTGTAATATGCTAGCACACTGCCGCCTTACGGCAGCGACCGGTTGAACCGACAGGTTGCCTCAAGCTTGATGACGGAGACTACACGTTCGAGGCTGGCATGCCCCATTGCATGACGATCAAACCCATTCATATGTCATGCACGTACTTGTCCCATGCCGTTGGATTGTCTCGCTCATCAAAAACGGATTCTGCGATCAGCTTCGCAAGGGTTTGAGTCATTGTTGTGCGGTTTTGAATGCTAGAATCGGCCATGACCATCTGAGTTGTGAGTTGTTGTAACTCCTGAGCAATGCCGTTAGCCTCAATGTTGCAAGTTGTTCGAACATATACGGTTTGGCATGTGCAGGGCAGCCATGTGTCTCACATTAGATTGTGAGCCGATGCTTCAGGTTTGTTTGTTCGACAAGGCCACCTCCACAAGCTTCTCTCCGACATCGACCAGTTTGACACATGTGTTGTCCGTTTGATCTTGTGTTTGGGATTCGATTGCATGGTAATCATTTGTTCCAGCCGATTTGGCCGTATCATGAATCACTCTAGCTTTGCGCATTACGCGCATGCTTGTCGCCACTCTCCGCACGGCACTCATGATCGATGCGTCGTTGGGCATGTGCTGCATTGGCACTGGACTCTCGCGCTGCCCGCTGTATCCCTTCGGAAGGTCCTGCAGAAGCCTCGCAAGGGCGGCTCCACGATCACCATCGGCAAGAAGGGCGAGTGGCCCACCACGCTCTGGGAGGCCAGGGCCGGTCTCTCTGGCGGCCTCTTTCCGAAGCGGAGGGCGGCGACGGCGCACGAGCCAGCGAGCGAGTGCAGCACGTGAAGGCCGCGCGCGTGCGTCAAGGCGTCAAGGCGATGGTACTCGGCGGAGGCGTGGCGAGGCATCGCATCGAGCGCGAGGTGCTCGACCGAGATGTTTGCGAAAAGGGGCCCCTGGGAGACCCACACTGCCTCCCTCGGCGGCCGGCCTTGGCTGCCGGTGCCTCGCTCTTACATCGCGTCGCGCCAAAGAGAAAGGACATGGTCATCTGTGGCCCGTCCCGCCTCCGTGCCTGGGTCTTTGGCCAGAGGCATCTCGGAGGCTTCTGGGAGTCCAGGTGTGAGGGGGAGGGGCCCTTGTGGGGCGATTCGACGCGTGGTCGGGGCCTCCTGGGGACTTCTCTGGAGCATCTGGTCTCTCGGGGGGCTCTGGGATTTCTTCGTGGCGATCTCGGGGCGCATCGTGTTGCGCCAACAGAGTCATCACACAGGCCCCACACTTGCCTTGCGGATGAGAGCGAAACGCTCGCGAGTCGCGGGGGGCGCGGGGCGCAGGCGTGCCGCGGGGGAGTCGTGAGGCGCAGGTTGGCCATTGGACGGCGGCAGCAACGGTCATGTTTGGAGAGGTCGCCTTG
>CAUYUJ010008846.1:443898-476398 GCA_963575745.1 Prorocentrum cordatum | reverse complement strand
GACAACGATAACGAGAACGATCAAAACGATAAATACGATAACGATCGTTGTCGTTGTCATCGTTATCTTCGTCGTTATCTTTGTCGTAGTCCTCGATGCAGGCCAGCCTCCCAGCGCTAGAACAACAGCTGGACCCCCCGCTGCTGTCCTGGCATGTCGTCCGGCCCGACCCTGGGAGGGGGGGAGGGGTTGCACCCACCCCCTCCGGGGTGCAACACGGCTCCCCATGTCGCGGTTCGTCGTGTCGTCGCCGTCTTCGTCTGCATCCTGCCTCACCGTCTGCCCCCCTCAGCAGCGCAAGCTGCTGGGAAAGAGTGGAAACACACGTGGGTCAGGCGTGCACGGGCTCGGGGCGGCAACAGATGGAAGGTCGTGATAACATACATACACAGTTGGCATCTCCTTGTCCGAGGATTGGACGGCGCAGCAGCTCTGTCAGGGGCTCACAGTGGGGCGACACGCTGGGGGTCCTCGCCAAAGCTCCCGCTTCGCCTCCAGGTTCATTATCCTCCTCATCTTGCTTTTCGTCCTGTTGTTATGCCGATTCTTTCTGCGATGTGTTTTCTGGTTCGCCCAAGAGTGAATATTTGGGACGCCCTCCGCCAGATCCGTGTTAGAGGGCTAGGGGGGGCACGAGGAGGAGGGAGGAGGACGACGAGGAGGAGGAGGGAGGAGGACGAGGAGGAGGAGGAGAAGGAGGAGGAGGAGGAGGGCAAGAGCGAGGAGGAGGAGGAGGAGAAGGAGGAGGAGGAGAGGGAAAGGAAGAAAACATTGCAGGTGGGGCGCTTGTCGGGCGGTCGCCCCCGCAGTCAGCGGGGCGATGCTCTCTCTCAGACGTGCCACCCCCTGGCACCTCACACTAACGCACCCCGGCCCCTGCCGTGCTGAGGGCTGAGGGCCTTGACCAGAAGCGGGGGGGAGGGGGGCGAATGCGTCCAACATCATCACGAGCAGCCTTGCTTGGCCGGGCTGGGCGGTGGAGGCAACCAAAAGAAGAACAGTGGTTCACCAATCCCTGAACAGCGAACGCTGCAAGGCGTCGGAACTGCACTGCGAGGGAGCACGCGCCCGAGACACCGAATGCGAGACGTGTGCCGTGCTGTGCCCTCGTCGTGCCGTGCCCTGCTTTATTTCTCCAGGATGCGGAGCATGTGCCGTGTCGTGCTGGCGTTTCGTGTCGCGCTTGCAGTGGAGGCCCATGCCAAGAAGCACCCTGCTTGCCTCCAGGGTGCTCTGGGTGTATTGGGCTTCGATGGCTTTTTGCGATGGGGAGCGCGGCGTTCCCACGCCAAAGAGCAATGGAGGTCTTGGGGCCTCAGGGTTGGGGTTCTTGTGGAGGGGGTTCCTGTAGTCGGGCCTCCACTGTAGTCGGGGGTGGACAGACCTCCTACCCTGACACGTCGATCAAGGAATTGGCCGTTTTCGGTTCGTGAGAGGGCGTCGCGGCCGTCACTTTTGCGGGTCCAGGTCTGTCGGTTTCGGTCCCAGGCCGTTTTCACTAAGGGGAGGTCTACTAAAAGGAGGTTTGTCCACCGCCGAAGGGTTTGGGGGAGGGGATTTTCCAGAGGGCCCCCCCGCGGGCCTCGGAAAACCTCGTCAAAACAGGGGGTGCGAAGCCCCCGGGGAATCCCTCCTGGAAAAAAAACCCTCCCCCAAAACCCCTTGTTGGAACCTAGGCCGTTTTCACTAAGGGGAGGTCTACTAAAAGGAGGTTTGTCCACCGCCGATGTAGGCTCCAGGGTGCGATGCTGCGCGGTGCCCGCGTGCCGTGCCGTGCCGCTCCGAGGGCTCCCGAAGCGCGCAGAGCGGGGTTCGTGCCGCGCTGTCGTGCCCTCGGCCGCGGAGGAGGTGTCGTGCGCCTGCCGGCGTGCCGTCCCATGCGCATGTTATCGGAGAGGTCTGCGGCGAGCCCCCTGGAGGGTTTCTCCGAAGGGCTTAGGCGACCGCCGTCCTCCTCCTCCTCCTCCTCCTCCTCCTCCTCCTCCTCCTCCTCCTCCTCCTCCTCCTCCTCCATCTCCGCCTCCCCCCTCCTCCACCTCCTCCTCCTTCTCCTCCCCTCCTCCTCCTCCTCCTCCTCCTCCTCCATCTCCGCTTCCCCCCTCCCCCTCCTCCACCTCCTCCTCCTCCTCCTCCTCCTCCTCCTCCTCCTCGGGTCGCCTACGGCCCCCGGGGAAACCGTGCAGAGCCCCCTGCCTCTCGACAAGAGCGCCCAGGCGGCCAAGTGTTGGGCGCCAAAGTCTGGCCGATCGGACCGTGGGCTTCCCCCGCCGTTGCGGAGCCCCGTGGGGGGAGGGGCACGCGGGAGAGGAGGAGAGGAGGAGGAGGAGGAGGAGGAGGAGGAGGAGGAGGAGGAGGAGGAGGAGGAGGAGGGGGAGGAGGAGGAGGAGGGGAGGCGGAGGCGGAGGAGGAGGAGGAGGAGGAGGAGAAGGAGGAGGCGGAGGAGGAGGAAGAGGGGCACGCGGGAGAGGAGGAGAGAGGAGGAGGAGGAGGAGGAGGAGGAGGAGGAGGAGGAGGAGGAGGAAGCATCTTGAGGGGCCCTCTTGGGGCCGCTCGGGGGCTTCCTGGGAGCCTCTCGGAGGCCTCTGATGGGCATCTAGGGATCTCTGAGGGGCATCTTGGCCTTCGGAGGTCGTCTTGGGGAGCTCTCTGGGCAGTCGTGGGTTCCGGTTTGGGCCCTTCAGGGCAGTCTTGTAGGTCTGTGGAGCCGTCTTGCGGCGATAGTGGGGGCTTGTGGGGCCGCCTTGGAGCGTCGGGAGCCCGAAAGGGCGAGACGGGTGGTCACGCGCGAACCCTACCCCACCACCCCACGATTTCTAAGGGGGGAGGTGGGGTTCGCTTCGCTCGGGAGGTCGCGAACGAAGTGGACCCCACCTCCCCCCCTCAGAAATCGTGGTGTGGTGGGGTAGGGTCCGCGTGTGGCCTCCCACGAGAACGCCGAAATCATTGGAAAACCTACGGGAACTCAAGCTCAATGAGCTTGCCTCGGCGGCGAGCGAGGGGGGAAGTGAGAAGAAGAAGGCCTTTTCAGAAGGCGGCGGGACTTCTCAGAAGCCCCCGCGCCTTCTAGTTTCCTGCGCCTTCGGGGGAAGGCTCAGACAACTTCTCGGAAGGCCAGGGGAGTTCCGAGCCTTCCGAGAAGGCCTTCTCCTTCTCACTTCCCCCCTCGCTCGCCGCCGATTGCCTCCTGGACAGTCTCGGGAGCCTCCTTCGGGCCGTCGTGGGCCGTGCCCAGTTCCCGAGAGAATGCGGCAGGCGTGCCAGGCCGTGCTCGCGACGTGCTGTGCCGTAACGTGCCTGGCGCCTTGCGGCGCGGGCCACCCGCGCCAAGCACTGAGCAAAGGTCCCGAGCCAGACCCCTCCCCTCCCCCACCCATTCCGCCCAGTGCCGAAAGGCCGAATAGGAAAACGTTTGCATGCACGGTAGGCTCGCGTCGTGCCGACTGGCGGCGACCTCGCCGCCAGCGTTCCCCGTGGAGCGCCGCCGGCGACTCAGAATCGATCGGTGCCGAACGGTCTGGCATTTCGGAGACGGCCGATCGTTCAAGGTTGAGCGGTCTGGCGCGGTGTCAGAGACCAGGGGTCGAGACGACACGAACCTACCGTCATGCGGTCGCAACTCACGGAAGTCATTGGCGTCGATTGGCGTCGATCAGTTCCTGGGAGGCAGTGAGATAGCGCCCATTGAGCGTCGATTTAGCGTCGACTAGCGTCAATTAAATTGGCGCGCCGAGTTCTGTCGACTCGCGTCGATTAGCGTCGATTTAGCATCGATCAGCGTCGACCAGCGTCGATTGGCCGACAAGATGGTATGGGAGGCTCCCATTAGTTGCCGCCGAACTTGCACTTTATCCACCATCGTATGATCGCATGCGGCGTTGCTGTTTTGGGGTATCCCCGCATCTGATTATGTGTGTTGACTCCGTGGGGGTCTGACGCTGAGCTCTGTTCGGGGTATGTCTTCGGAGAGCCTCTGTGCCGTTGAAAATAGCAGATCCTGGAAAATTAGGCATCGCTGTTCGTTGGCAGTGTTTCGCGGTCCTCGTATGGTGATTGCTGTCGGGCTTGTGATGTGCATCCGAGGCTGGTGTCGGTGAGGCTTAATATCTGGAATATGGACGACTGGAGCAGGGTTTGCTGGTCCCGCAGCCAATGATCTCGTCCCACAGCAGCGCTGCGGAATCATTTTTCCTCTGAGGTTCAATGAGCCCTTCTCGGCCTTCGAAACGCCCCGTTGCCATTGCACCGCGCAGGACCACTGCTTCGCATCCAAGGGGCCCAGAAGGAAGGGCTGGGAGGGCAAGCGCTCGTCATTAATCAGGAGAGAAATCGTATTGGAGAATCTTGTGGCAGAAGGCGAGGACGAGGGTTACTTCAGATTGTAGGTCCAGCTTATCTAGCATCGTGGGCGTTGTGTGACGTCGGACGCGGCGCAACCTGAGGATAGCAGTGTGCAGGCCGTTGGATTCAAGGGCACGACGAGAGGACTGTGAGTGCCCTTTGTGCTTTTTCTCTGCGCGCTCGGGCCATGGATGGGATGGGTGGTTTGGGCACTGCTGCATACAGTGGCCGCCGTTGCTCCCGGGGCCCGTTGGAGTGCGGCAGCCAGCGCGAGTACACCCTTACAGTGGAGACCCATGCCAAGAAACACCCTGCTCGCCTCCAGGGTGCCCTGGGTTTCTTGGGTTTCGATGGTTCTGCGATGGAGAGCGTGTCCTTCCCACACCACCAAGAATCGATGGACGTCCTGGGGTCTCAGGCCTGGCTTTCTTGTGGAAGGTTTCTTGTGGTCGGGCCCCCACTGCATGGACAGGATGAGTGGTTTGGGCACCGGTGAACAAAAGTGGCCGCCGTTGCTCACGGGGCCTGCTGGAGCGCGGCAGCCAACGCGAGCACACCCTCGCGCATTGCCCTGCGCTTCCACGTGCCGTCCAGTCAGGCGTCCCAGGGCCTCGCGAAGACACCGCGCGACGCGCTGCCGAGATCGGTGCGGCCCGTCTTTGTGTGTTTCCGGCTGCCTGCGGGATGCGTCCCGCCACCGTGCCGGCCCGGTGTTTTTTTGGGGGGCCGATTGCGCTCGAGGGCACGGGAGGCCGTCACATGTGACGCCTCGTGCCTCCAGGTCTGGGGGGCCCGTGGTGAGGATGATGATTGAGGGTGATCATGATGGTGATGATGATTATGATGATGGTTGTGATGGTGTTGTTGATGATGATGCTGCTGATGATGATGCTGTTGATGTTGATGATGATGATGATGATGATGATGATGATGATGATGATGATGATGATGATGATGATGATGATGATGATTTCGGGTCGATGTTTTTCACTACGCATAGTATAGACCGAACCCACGCGGTTGAGCGTCTGTGCCAGTGGAGGCTCCTGAGCCCGAAGGAAATTGTAGAGATGATGGCCCTCCACGGAGTTGCAAAAGACCAAGGGCAGCACCCATCTGGAGAGAAGACTCTCTGCTCACACGCGCCCGAGTGCCAGAGCAGTTCATGTTCCAGATCCCATGGTCTGCAAACTGCGGGCTCCTAATGCTTCGATTCACGATGACTCCAAGCTCTTAACTGCTGCCATGACCGCAGCTCCTACGGGCACTGCCCCATCCAGTGAAGGAAGAAACCAACATGGTGCCAATACTGCTGCTGCACAGCTCCCACTCTGCAACCGAATGCCCGTAGCGATACCCCAGATAGAACGCACTGCCAGGAGCGACCACAGAGCAGATCACCCTCGCAGTGACAACGACAAACGCGGCCTCTGTACTCGACCGGGGCGAGGACGAGTCGGGCCCTGTCCCTGGACGACCCCGACGCGCGTGCCGCTCCTCTCTCGCTGGGCCCCAGGGGCGCGCCCCCCCCCCCCACGTCCTGGATGGTGCGGCCCACGCGCCCGTGGGAACCCCGACGTTCCACCGCGTCTCGTTGATCTTCTCCCTGAGTTACAGTGGGGGCCCGCATCGAGAAACCGTATGCTTTGCGTCAGGGTGTTCTGAGTTTCTTCGCTCCTCGCGCTGCGCGGTGACTTCGTTCTATCGCGCCGCAGCCGTTGGAGGAGCTACTGCGTTCAGGGTGCTCCAGGTCCCCCCTCAGGTGCACCTCGCGCTTGCGGGTTTCAGGGCTGGGTTTCTGGCGAGGGTTTCTTGCGGCCGCGCCCGCACTGTAAGATGTCCCAACCTATTTCAGCCTTGATCACCATAAAGAACTTCGGGCCCCTGTGAGGGCCGTGGGAGGCGATACTCGTTCGACACTGGTTCGATACTGTTCGGGGTGCTCGAAATCATTTCCGGCATGTGGCTTGCAAGTACGATGGGAGCAGCATAATGCTTGAGCTCCTCCATCGCGCCGTTCTCGAGCTTGAAAGCGTGATTGCACGCCGCGGCGATGTAAGCACGCCGGGAGGCCGTCAGCGCAGCAAGCGGCGCCGCCACAGACGGCGGCGGGCGGCGGCGGGAAAGGATGCGGCCCGCCTGGCGGGGCTGCCGTTGCGGGCGCCGCTGCGGGCGCCGCTGCGGCGCTCCCCACGGCCGCGGGGGTGCCGGCCTGCACTGCGGTGGCGGCGATGGTAGGTAGAGGACAGTTGCGTGGCGAGCGCGTCGGCGATGATCTTGCCCTGCCGCTTTGGTGCGTGCAGCCTCCGTCTCGGACTCCACGAACTTTTTGTAGCGCTTGCTGTGCTTCAAGATAACTTTCTCGGCTACTTTAGCCTGGTTCTTCGTTTCTGAATTGCTCGAGTTGCTCGAATGATGTTTCTTCTTATTCTTCTTGCCACTATCCCGATCACGATCGCGGTCGTTGTTCTTCGACTGCCAAGTCGGCGGCCAAGCACCGTATCCGCGAGATTGTTACTGACCACGCCCGCCAGTGGATTTGGCCATTCCTGTTTGCTTCTGGCTGTGATACAGTGACCTTACGGACCTTCGAGCCTGAACAATTGCAGGATAAAGGGGGAACAGCGTGGACCAACGAACGAATATATGAGATGGGTCTTGCAGCCTCAACATTTCCAACAGGAGCCCATAATTACGATAAATTGAAGTCCACGAGCCAACTCCAATGAGAGACACCTAGAGAGTCTCCATACTCAGCAACTGACCTCGAAGTATCGCAAACGGCGTTGGCGACTGATCGAGCCGTTGGAGCAGGTTACTCTTCTGCTTAGGTCCGCGGTCGAAAATCCAAGCACGATTCGGGTTCTTGATCATCCAACCGATTTTCTGGGCGAGCACGTGCAACTCTACACTCACGTGCACGAGGCTCGTCGGATCCACTGCAACTGTTGTCGAAAGCGAACTACAGGGGCTCAGAATACACCGAGGCGAACAGGATCTTGACACAGCGAACGCAGCATTCATAGGTATATATATACATTCATACATATATTCTTGAAAACGAAAGGATGGCATCGACATATCGAAACCAGCAGAAAAACTGCCAGGAGAAACTGCACCTGGGGTAAACCAGCGGGAACATCTGGAACCGCCACTGCACCTTAAAATAGTAGCACTTCCTCATCGTCAAGTACGAGGACACCGCGGAAGCGAATATCACACCTCCAGTCCATAATCCAATGCGCTCAATGACTAGGGAGCCGAGTGAGTAAGTTTAAGACCGCGCCAGCCTGTAAAGCTAGAGCTATGAGCCCCATCGATGAGCAGAACCAGTGACTTGACTTGACCACGCAACCTCAGAAGGCAGGCGATATCTAAAGTTCCGACCACGCCGGATGTAAACTTCTTGGGGCTAGGCGGCGTCCGAGTACCTCGTGGAGAAGCGGGACCACGCAGGTCTACCACGCAATGCGCGATGCTTGGCAGGCCTCGGCGACCTGCTTAATATCTGCACTGACAACCGTCACGGACCCCATGACTCACCGCACTTGGAACAGCATCTTGAAACGTTACCTTACAGACTCCTCAATCCATTATTCAACAACCGCGCTGCCTCCTTCACATAAGTACCTCTAGCGTACATTGTAAGCACCTCGACGATTGCACTTATTATTTGGCTATTGTCTTCACCCGTCAGGAAACTGCATCGATGGTATCCAAGACCGAAGACATGAGTGATGTGTGTTCTCAGATTTGTTCCCGCTATCGTCCGTGCACGTTGACTTGACGAAAGCAAAAAATGGCGAGCGGCGCAAATGACCCCGCCCCCCCTTGCGGGTTGCCGCAAAGCCAAGCAGGCAAGGCAGCGTGCGTTCGACCGAACACTAGGGGTTATATCTGCAACACGGAGAATTCAGATCTGATGATCCAATTCGGGCCAGTGGCGATTACATGCAACAAGTTCGCACACACTTGCTGTGAGTCCACGAACCAGACATTTAAAGCATCACGATAGTCAGGTAAGGAAGTCGTACTCATTCGGTAAGTCAGCGGCTGGCCGACGAGCAACCGCCTGCTGAGCGATGCCGCTGGCGCGGCAGCCGCGGCGGGGTGGGCTTGCCGCCGTCGCGCCGACGCGCGCGGCCCCCGACGCACGCGGCGGCGGCGATCACGTCCAGGGGGGTCGGCCCAGGCTTCCCGCCCAGGCGGCAGGCCGCGCGCCGAGAGAGCTTCGCGCGAGTTCTTTGTGGCCTTCCCGCGCAGCGAGGCCTCGAAGGGAAGGCCGCGCCCTCCAAGGGCGCCAGGGGTCGACGCGGAAGAGGGAGCCCTCCAACGCGCCCAGTTCCCGCCCGTCGAGGACGCCCCGCGCGGCCACAGCCACGCGCGGCCCCGCGAGCTGCACGATGGCGTCGGCGCCGTCGGGGCCACCGGTCGCCGCGCGGACGTCCCCGACTTTTCTGAAGGCCTTCGCCACACCGGCCTCGGTGAGTTCGCACGCGAAGTCGAGGCCCTCGACGCGGACGACGAGAGGGGCAGGGGGGGGGCCTTCGTCCAGCAGTTCGCATGCCAAGGCCAGCGCGACCCCGTTGCCGAGCGCGCAGCTGAGCTTGCGGCCCAGGCGCCGCGACCAGGATGGTCGGCGCCGTCTGCCACGGCAGGCGGCACCCGAGCACGACGGGAATTTTTCGCGGCTCCATGAGCAGTTGTTTACGCTGGCTCCTCCTCCTCCTCCTGCTCCTGCTCCTGCTCCTCCTCCTCCTCCTCCTCCTCCTCCTCCTCCTCCTCCTCCTCCTCCTCCTCTTCCTCCTCCTCCTCCCGCGAACCCCGAAGCGCGGTCGAAGGAGGAGGACGAGGACGCTGGCGAGAGCCCCAGGAGGAGGCCGCCAGCACCACGGCGCCGACCGCCACGGTGCGGCACGGCCCCACGCAGAGCTCCACGGCCAGGCCCGCGATGCCGTCGAGCTCGGCCGCGAGGGCGGGGCACTTGGCGCGGGCGGCGACGGGCCCCGGGAGGAGGCCCACGAGCTCCATGTCGTCGAGCACCCGGTCCACGGTGGCCGCCAGCTCCACGATGGACAGCGCCGCGACGCCGAGGAGGAGGAGGAGGAGGAGGAGGAGGAGGAGGCGGAGGAGGAGGAGGAGGAGGGGGAGAAGGAGGAGGAGGAGGAGGAGGAGGAGGAGGAGGGAGGAGGAGGAGGAGGAGGAGGAGGAGGAGGAGGAGGGCTCCACGCAGAGCTCCACGGCCATGCCCACGGGAGGTCCGCCGCCTCGCCGCGGCCCAGTTCCCTCGGATCGCGCGGCCGCGGCGTTCCGAGGTCGGCCTCCGAGTCCTGCACACCCAGCGCGGTGGCCTCGAACGGCCTTGAGCGGCGCGCGGGCCACCGCGATCCGCTCGGCCACGCACGGCGCCTGGGCGGCCTCGAGCTGCGCGGCCGCGGGGGCGGAGGGCGCGAAGGGCCGGTCGCCCGTCTCCCGCGGGCGAGGTTGGCAAGCTTGGGAAGTTCGGCGCCATCGGGAGCCCTGGTTGCTCGAGGGAGGCCGCTTGCAGCGCCTCGGCCACCGCGCGAGCGGCCCAGGGCAGCGGCCGTTGCCTGCGCCAGCCGCTCCGCGGCGGTCAGCGCGTCGCAGCGTGGGGTAACCATTTTGACCCCTGGGGTTTTGCGGCACGCTGATCTTCCCTCGGGTATAGTCCAGCGCTAAGTATGGGATGGAGTGCGACTCGGGTGGCGGCCGATCCTGGCTGCCGACGGCGGTCTCGCGCTGAGCGCTCCGCGGCGCGGGCAGCGCGGGCCGCCGACGCCGCTGTGGCGAGATGAGAGACCAAGTGCGTGGCCGTTATATTGATGTTGGTGATGATTGACGACGACGACGACGACGTCGACGTCGACGACGACGACGATGATGATGATTATCATGATGATGATCATGATGATGATCATGATGATGATGATGATGATGATGATGATGTTGATGATCATCATCATCATCTTGATGGTGATGGTGATGATGATGATGATGATGATGATGATGATGATGATGATGATGACGGTGGTGGTGGTGATGGTGATGGTAATGGTGATGGTGATGATGGTGATGGTGATGATGGTGATTGTGATCGTGCAGATGATGATGATGTCGGTGGTGGTGATTGTGAGAATGGTGATGATGATGATGATGATGATGTTGTTGATGACGATGATGCTGATGATGATGCCGTTGATGCTAATTGTGGTGATGATGATGCTGATGCTGTTGATGATGGTGGTGGTGATAATGATGATGATGGTGGTGGTGATGGTGTTGATGATGATGCTGCTGATGATGATGATGAGGATGGTGTTGGCGATGATGATGAGAATGATGATGCTGATGATGACGATGATGATGGTGATGCTGATAAGGATGAGAATGAGGATGACGATGCGGATGATGATGATGCTGATGATGGTGGTGACCATGATGATGACGATGATGTCAATGCGTATGATGAATAAGGATAATGAGGATGATGATAATGATGATGATGATGATGATGATGATGATGATGGTGATGGTGATGGTGAGGATGAGGATGAGGATGGTAATGGTGATGGTGATGGTGATGCCGGCGATGCTTATAAGTATGCTGAGTATTATGTGTGTGATGGTGGTGATGTTAGTGATGTTGACGATGGTGGTGGTGATGGCGATGATGAGAATGCTGAAACTCGTGTGGGCCGTCTTGGTGGCTGCCTTGGCCTCTTTATTGATTCGTTGGGGCCTTGTTCGGCTGCCTTGGGGCCCTGTCACTCCGCCTTGGGGCTCTCTTGGGCAGTCTTGGGGCCTTCTTGGCCGTATGGTGGGTGCCTGGGGGCCGTCGTTGGGCCGCCTTGGGTCGTCGAAGGGCTTTCTATGGCCGTCTGGGGTCCCACGGGAGGTCCTCATGGGCCGCTTTGGGCAGTCTTGGATGCCCCGTGGGCCATCATGGGGTCCTTGTGGACCATCTTGAGTTGACGGCAGCCCGAAAAGGCGAGAATGTGAATATCATTCAAAGACCCAAGGGGTGTCAATGATGTTGGCTTCTTCGGACCTTGTGCGAGGTCCTTGAATCAATATTCGGCCGCCCTGGGGCCATCTTGGGCCGTCCTCGGGGCATCTTGGACCATCTTGTTGCCCGTGGTTGCTTGCACGTGCCGTCTTGGACGCTCGGGGCGCATATCCATTGTCTTTACCGAGGGGTCGTTGCGTGGGAGGCCCTGGAGCGCTTGGGAGCAGCGGCTGGGAATGCGGGAAGTGCGCCATCCTCGAGCGGGTGCGCGTGGGATGAGGGCTTAGGAGTTAGCAGCCATGCGGGAAGGGTATAATCCTCGAGCGGGTACGCGTGGAATGGGAGTTCAGGCTTTGGCTGCCATGCGGGAAGGAAGGGCACAGGCTGGCGTTAATTGCCATGCTGGAAAGGCACCATCATTGAGCGGGCACGCGTGGAATGAGGGTTCAGCCATCAGCTCCAGTGCGGAAAGGGCACAATCCGTTAGGGGCACGCGTGGAATGGGGGCTCAGGCGTTAGCTGCCATGCGGGAAGTGCACCCTCCTGGAGCGGGCAGCAGCACGAGGGACGTGGCCTCGCTGGGCGAGAGGGTGGTTCCTTCTTAAATTCAAGCAGTCCTACCAGGCAGTCCGTGGCATGCTTCCAGGCTTCCTCAATTGATGGGCCAATATACTATGGTGAAGGGAGGTCCTCCTCCTCCTCCTCCTCCTCCTCCTACTCCTCCTACTCCTCTTCCCCCTCCTACCGATGGTAGTGGTGGTAGGAAAGCGGCCCATCATCAACGTGCCAGGGGGCACGGTGGCGGATTAGCCACGAGTGGTAGCAACGGTCACCGACCGTAGTCACACGTATTGTCGCTCTCGTATACGTTACCGTTGTGTCCGCATCCGTGGTTGGCTGGAAGGGGGGTGGAGCGAAGAGCGGGAGTGCCCAGAAGTGCCGCGCAAGGGCGGAGGCAGGAGTGGCAAAAATGGGCTTCCATGAATTTCGGGTGGTGGAGCCTAGACTTTCCGAGGTGGAGGAGAAGGGAGTGGAGGAGGAGGAGGAGGAGGAGAAGGAGGAGGAGGAGGAGGAGGAGGAGGAGGAGGGAGGAGGTTACCGCCCTGCTCCGCCCCCTACAACCACGCACCCTCCGCCGGGGCCGGACGCGGCTCGTGGGGCTGGTGAGGACGGTGCTCTCTCCAGGAGCTACTGGGGTCGGGTTCGGCTCCTGGCAGGCTCGGGTCCTGGTGGCAAGGATCATGAAATCAGTTGCGCTGCGCATATCCCCACTGGCCCATACCGAAACGATGCCCAGGCGAGCTGCCCTGATCAGGAAGGTGTAGGAGCATGCAGTGGAACAGGCAGGTGAGTCAGCCGTCAAGCCGACGCTCGGAACCAGACTGGGTACACGCAGGAGTGAAATGATTGAGCCTTCTGTCGAAAGAGGAAGAGGAGGAGCGCGCGGAGGAGAGTGAAGAAGGAGGAGTGGAAGGACGATGGAGGATGAAGGAGGTTGGAGGAGTATGAGGAGGAGTATAAGGAGGAGGAGGAGGAGAAGAAGGAGGAGAAGAAGGAAGATGGGGGAGGATGATTGCGGAGGAAGGGGGCGACGACGACGACGACGACATTGATAAGGAGGCGGCGAAGTATGAGGAGGAGTAGGAGAAGGAGGAGGAGGAGGACGACGACGACGGTTGGAGTAAACCATGGAGGCCATCGCGAATATGTCGCCCTAAGAGCTTCTTAGAAGCCTCGTGGAGCCATCTTGGAGCCGTCGCTGGGCCATTTGGTGAGTTTGCGTGGCCCTCGTGGGGCTCCCTTGGAGGCATGGTGGGCATCTCTAGGCCCTCTCTGGGCCATCTGGGCTCTCTGGGTCAAACGAGGGGGCGGCGCCTCTTCGTCACGCCGCTCTTGGGTCGGAGAAATCGTGCCTTGGAGCCCTCCTGGGACGCCAGTGTGGTGAGTTTGTGCGCTTTCTGATGCCATCGTGGGCCTCATCTCTGCCCCATCTTGGAGCTCTCTTGGGCGATCTAGGGACCATCGTGGGGCTTCGGAGGCCTTTTCGGAAGAGCAAAGGCGAGAATGCCAAAATCATTGGTCCCCCGTTGATTTGGGAAAGATAGTGGCCTCTCGGGGGCTTCCTCGGGATGCTCTGTGGCCACTTGAGGCCGTCTTGGGGCCTCTTGGAGGCATCTTGGACCAGACTGTGTCATGGCGAAGGCATCATTACCGCATTTGGCCAAAGCCTTCCGGACATCTCACCGACGAAGTCCAGATCATTGAATATCAGTGTGTGTTCCAATGTTGTTGCTTCTGACAGGGGAACTCGACAGTGTTGCCCTTCTGGAGCCCCTCAGAAATCGTTGGTGTGGACCCTCGTGTGCCGTCTCAGGCCCCTCTTGGGGCGCTATTGGGCCATCTTGGAGTCATCTTCAGGCCTCAGGAGGTCTTGGAGCGAAAGGGCGATAATGCCAAAATTATATGTAGGCCACGCGGAGCTGTCTGGGAGCGGCATTGGGACCTCTTGGAGGCATGCTGGAAGCTATCTTGAGCCATCTTGGGATATCTTGAGCAAGCCATATTGGGCAATCTTGAACGCTCAGTCCGCTCCCCGCCACACCCCCCGTACAGACCAAGGGAGAGGGGGGAGGGGGAGGGGTCAAGACCTTCCTCCCAAACGCAAACTGTTTGGCTCACTCCCACCCGGCCGCCCAACACAGAAGCAGTATCTGAGTCTCCGCATAATTATTCCGCGGTCGTTTTTGGATGGACAGCTGCTGGGAGCCAATGCAGACCCCAGGTGCGCGACGCGGGGGCGAGGGGCGCCACGTCGGCCCCCCCACCATCCTCTCAGAAAACCCATGCGCAATCGCAGCGGAGAGGCCATCATGACGTTGCTGCACTCAGCAGGCAGTGTGCCAGCCCCCCCCCGCCGTCCCTTTCGAAACCAGTGCGAAGTGATCGCGGGGTGCCCGCGCACGATGCAGAGTGAGCCACGAAGTATAGTTCGTTTTCTGCTGTTTTCTGCCATGGTTGATAAGGATGTTGGCCCTGCGCGCAGCAGGCCATATGCTAGCATCTACGCCATCCCTGTCAAACAAACAGTACGAAGTGTTCGCGCCCCCCCCCCCCGATCATGACCCAAGCTGTTGCCATAAAGTGCGCGTTGCATTGTTTTTGACAGGGATAGCGGGGGGGGATCGGCAGTGTCCATGGTTTGTCGCCGGGCGGGCGGGGGAGGGGGTGTACATGAATAAGGAGCAGTGATCGCGCTACCCGGAAGTACGGCCGCAGGCCGTCCCGCTCACACTCACTAGCCATCCCATCACAGAAGTAGCATCCGAGTCTCGGCACAGCCAAGGGCTGCCATGGGATGGACAGCCATCAGGAACCACGACAGACGCCAGGAGCGCGGCGCTCGCGAGGTGCGCCGCGCCAGGCGCCTGAGGGGCCCCAAGCGTGCCCAGGCGCGCCAGATGCGCCACGAGCTCCACATCCGCCGAATGTGCCACGTGTTCCGCCCGCGCCGGGTGCGCCACGTGAGCGGCGCGGGCAGAGGGTGCCCGGGGAAGGACGTCGCGACAGAACACTGCGAGGTGGCGGCGGGGACGGTCAGCATGGTGCACGGCGTGTGCACCCCGCAATCGTTCTGCATTGGTTTGGACAGGTATTTCAGGCCCGCGCACACCCCAGACGATATACGCGCACCCCCTCCTGTGCCAAAAATATTGCAGAGCGATCGTCTGTCCTCCGCGCAGAGTGTTGCGTTGCTTTTGACAGACGATGCGCTTGCACTTCAGGCAAAACGCTGGCGTCCCCGCCGTCCATGTCAAAAGACCAGTGCAAAGTGGACGCGGGCCCCCCGCGGATGGTCCAGGGCTGTGCCGCAGAATCAATGTTGCACTCTGTTTGCAAGGATGGTGAAAGGGGAGGCATGGCGCCCAGCCGGCCGCAGGTCGAGTGGGGGAGAGGGTGGTTATGAACGCGGAGCAGCGAGGAGCCCTCCTCTCAGGCGATCGCAGCCATGGATTAAGGGGGCGTGGATTAGCGACGGGTCCCGCTTCCATGGGAAGTCACAGCTTGCCGCCGCCGAACGAGGCGGCACCAGCCGCATTTTGGGGAGGGCCCTTCCCCCGATCCATGTTTGCGCGCCCCCGAAAGAAGAGGGCTGGAAGAGGAAAATGCGCTACAGTGGGGGCCCCATGCCAAGGAGCACCCTGCTTGCCTCCAGTGGGCCCTGGGTTCCCTGGGTCTCAATGGTTGGGCCCATGGACAGCGCGACGCTCCCCCACACCAGAAATCCGTGGACGCCCTGGGGGCTCGGGGTTGGGCTGATTGTGCTCGGCGGCGAGAGAGGGGGGGACATGAGAAGGAGAAGGCCTTCTCAGAAGGCGGCGGGACTTCTCAGAAGCCCTCGCGCCTTCTGAGAAGCTCTCTCCGTCTTCGGGGAGGGCTTGCAGACCTTCTCGGAAGGCCCGGGGACCTCCGAACCTTCTGAGAAGGCCTTCTCCTCTCTCCTCACCTCCCCTCCTCGCTCGCCGCCAGCGTGCCAAGAGTGCCTCGTGGCCGAGGTCCTCCTGCAGACACCACCCACCTCAGCCCGCAGGGGCCCGTGGGCTCCCACGCTGCGACGGGCCGCGCTGGCACGGCGCGGCGGCCGCAGACCGGCTCGAGAGCCCCTGGCCAGAGGCGCGCGCACGCGGCCAGCGCGGTGCCGCGGATGCCCGGGGAGGAGGGGCGCGCCCCCGTCCCAGGGGAGCGAAGGATGGCAGAAACAGATAAGAAGCGCGGAGGTCCGCGCGGATTTCTCGGATCGGCGCTGGACCCCCTTCCCTGGCGCGCTCCGCGCGCCAGGGGCGGCGCCGGAGGCGCCGCCAAAGGGGGTCCAGCGCGGATCCGAGAAATCCGCGCGGGCCTCCGAGTTTTTCCTCTGTTTGTGTCATTCTTCGTTCCCCTACCGTCGGGGGCGGAAAAGAGGGGGGTGATGACTAGGGGGGGGTGGATATCATGGCGGGGGCCATGATATCTCCCCAGATTTCATGGCGCCTCTTCCTATTTCATTACGTCCCTGGCCCCCCCGCTGGGCCGCGCACATGCCGCCGGTCATGATTTGCACACCCCCCCTCTTGGGCACCCCCCTCTTGGCCGCTCCCGATACCGTCGGCGCCCCTGGCCGCAGGGAATGGGCGAGCTGTTCCTCGCAGTGGTCTCCTGCGAGCTCGCCGGCGGCGCGGCGGGCGCCGCTGCAGGTGTCAGCTGCGCGGTGGCCCTGGGGAGCGCCTACCTGCGCACGCTCGTGCCGTCCAGCCCGCAGGAGAGCCTCTGGCGCTGGCAGGTGCCCAATGCCTTCTCGGTGTGCACCATTCGGGCCGGGCGAAAGGGGGATATTGGGAAAGGGGGGGTTACGAAATCTGCTGCATGCAGCTGGTTTCGGCCTCACCGAGGGGCCCATTCCTCGATAAATGGGCGCCTCCGGCGCCGGGAGGCGCCGGGAAAATCAGCTGCGTGAGCTGATTCTCAAACCCCCCCTTTGCTGTCCCCCCCCTTTCGCCCGACCCGAACCATAACGGTGCTGGAGGGGGACGAGCAGCTAGGCATCGCGTCGCTGCCGGTGATGCGCCTGCGCCAGTCTGCGGACCGGACCGTGGACGAGTGGTTCCCGGTCGTCGTCGACCACCAGCCACCCAGGGCGCACCTGCGGCTGATCCTGCACTTCAGGCAGCAGAGCAAGCGTGGCGGTGACGAGCCAGAGAGCTCCGTTGTTCCCGAGTGTTTCAGGAGCCGGTACTGCGAGCTGACCAGGCAGTGCGAGCCACTCCCGACGTCTCCGACGAGCGACCTCTCGAAGGCGACCAGCTTGCTGGAGGCTCTGAGCGGGTGCACGGCGGGGCCGCCGTCGAGGCCCGCACCAGCACAGAGGCTCCCGGAGGTGGCGGCGCAGCCCGACGGCGCGGCGGCTCTGCGAGCGGAGCTGGTGGAGCGCTTGGAGCAGTGCCGCGCGGCGGTGGGTGCCCCGCGTGCGGCTCGGGGCGGCCGGCAGGCCACGACGGGCGCCAGCGACGAGGAGCTCTCCGACGGGGACGCCGTGCTCAGCGACGAGCCGTGCAGGCAGCTGCAGGGTCAGAACGCGGCCATGGAGCGCGAGCGGGAGGAGCTGCAGGATCACTGGAACGCGCTGCGGAGGGAGCGTGAGACGAAGCTCGAGGCGCTCGAGCAGAGCAAGATCGCGCTGGCCGAGGCGAGGGACACGGCGAGGGCGCTGGAGACCGAGGCAGCCAAGGCCACGGAGGAGCTCAAGGGCGCTCAGCAGGAGGCGGCCGAGCAACTGTTGGGGAGGCGGCGCCTGCAGAGGGAGATGGAGGCGTGCGCGGAGGCGTTCCAGGAGGAGATCTCGGCCCAGCGCAGCTCGGGGGAGCTGCTCCGGCAGAAGCGAGCGGGGCTGCGGGAGGCAGCCGTGGGCTTGGGGCAGGAGCTGCAGGCCTGCGTGGGCACCGGCGACCTGCTCGTCGCGGAGGGCCTGGAGCTGGCCGGCGAGGCCGCGGCATTCAACAGCGAGTGTGCCGAGCTGCAGGGGAGGCGGGAGAGGCTGGACGAGAGCGAGGCGATGCGGGAGGCCGTGGCCCTCTGCGAGAGACTGCAGGCGGAGCAGTGGACCGCCTGCGGCGAGGCGGACTGCGCGGGCGCCGAGGCGGCCGAAGAGCGGCGGAGGCTGACGGCACTGCTGGACCAGCAGAGCCGGCAGTTGCTGGTGCTACGCCAGGCCGCGGCGCGCCTGACAGGGGAGGCCGGTTCCCCGAGCCTTTGCGCGGACGGCCCGGCGGTGCCAGCGCAGACGCCGCCGTTGCGGCGCCCGCCACCATCGGCTGACAGAAGCCCGCGGAGCTGCCCCGGCTCCTGGGATAGCCCCACGGGCGCGGGAGACGATGGTCGGCATCTTCCTTCTCCGTGCCAGCCAGGGGCCGCCGCCTCGTGTAGGACCAGCGGCCCCGGCAGGCCATGAGAGCATCGGGCCGCGCGGCCCGTCCTCCGCCAGCCGATCCGCAGCGGACATGCTCACACGACCTCCTCCTCGTCCTCCTCCTCCTCCTCCTCCTCCTCCTCCTCCTCCTCCTCCTTGGGTGACTTGCTCCAGGGGTCTTCAGGCTCGCTTCGATGGGGCCCTCGCAGCGCGCCGTGGAAAAGAACCCGCAGTCGCTCTTCGAGAGTCGCACGCCGCTTGTCTTTGCAACCACTGCACTCATTGATCTCAGACGCACCACGGCGTGACATCGCCACCCCCTCCCCTGGGTATGGAGAGCACCGCCATTGGGAGCACCGCCACTGGGGCGGTCTTGCGCGAGACCCCACCCCCCAAGGCAGCACCTGCTGGGGAGGGGCCCGGATGCGACTCCCGGCGCCGTGCGCCAGGTGAGCATTTCCGAAGACGCCCACTTTGCAGCGCTCCGCAGAGAGCCTCGCGAGAGCACGTGCCGCACACCGCCTCGACCGCCCGTGTGGTGGCCGAGCGGTGCCCACGGCGAGGCCACCCGCCTCGTGGAGCGGCGACGCACCCACGGCGAGGCCCGGGTCGGCCTCGGCCCCGAAGGCCTCCAGGTGGCGCCCGGGTGCCTGCAGGGGCGTCCGGGGGTCCTCCAGGGGCCCTCGAGGGGCCTCGAGGAGCTTCGGAAGCAGCCCCCTTGTGGGGAGCGCGGCGATGGCGGAGGGCGGTGCGGGACGGCCCACCCGCACCACCCGCGCGCGGAAGCAGAAGCTTCCAGGGCCTCGCTCGCAGGAGCCGGAGCTGCCAGGGGCCCCGGAGGGAAAGTTCCAGGGCCTTCGCGGGCGGCCTCTAGAGGGCCTCCCGGCAGCTTCTCGCGGAGGGGGTCACGGCCATCACTCTGCGGTGGCAAGCCTGCCCTCTCGCACGTCGGGATCTCCCGCCCGAGGATTTGCACGACATTCCCAAGTCCGGTAAGTCGCCAGAATCATGTGTTTCTCTGCGGTCACCGCCTGATCCCAGGGCTTCGCCCTCTCCCGGCCGCCGTGAGGCCCCGCCTTCTTTCGCCCTTTCTCTGCTAATTAGAGCTGTGCGCGTCCCGCTTAGCTTCCAGCGGAAGAGGTTCGCTCTCGCCCCGCAGATCAAATATGTGTTTCTCTGCGGTGCCGCTTTACAGCTGCCTTGGCATTTCGGGTTTCCCGGGTCTAGATGTACAGCAGGGGCGTGGGCAGCTCATCACTCCAGGCCTCCCAGGTCCAGAAGGCTCGACAGGGGCATTGGATTTTCACCATGTAATATCAACGCTGGCGCGCTTTGCTATAGCAATCGTGATGTTGTTTGTTTCGCTATTCGATGTGTTTTCCCGCTTGCTGGGAACGCTTTTACTAGACACGTTCGGTGACCAAACTTCTATTCGGCGCGAGCTTCGTCTTTCGTCTGGTTTGGTTGTGCGTCAGTGTTGCAGTGTGGTGCTCATTCGGTTTGCCCCGTTCGCTGCAGCATTCTGCTGCTTGACGACTCGTTGTGCGCAGGCGAGGCGTTGTGCTCCGATCTCGACGGCGTCCGACAGCGTGCGCGTGGCGCGTGCCATTCCCCACGCAGCACCTGCACTCGACGTGTCTTGCTCCGCTCGAACTCGAGGAGGAGGAGGAGGAGGAGGAGGAGGAGGAGGAGGAGAAAGGGAGAGGAGGAGGAGGAGGAGGAGGAGGAGGAGGAGGAGGAGGAGGAGGAGGAGCGATGGGGAGGATGAGGCACTGGCTGGGCACGCCGTGGCTTGGGCTGGTGCCCCGTTGGTAATTAGGGCGCCCGTCGGCGCCCCGTGGGCGCCCCGCGCCTCGGGGGGGGGGGTGCGCCGACGGGTTTTCGCCCGGTGCCCGCTGAGGAGGAGGAGGAGGAGGTGGCTATGTATTGAGGCATGTTGAGGCCCATATTGCAAGTGAAGGTGTGGTGTTTTTCATCTAGCTTTGGGTGTCACACCCGTGGGTGGGTCACCCGTGTTGTGAGCGCGACATGCGGGATTCGTATGCCGTGACGATGTCTGGGTTCCTGCCGAGGCCCATAATGTGCGTGAAACGCTTTGATGTTCCCAACCGCTTCTCGGCTGACCCACCCGTGGGCGAGCCACCCGCGTTGTGAACGTGTTTGAGGGAAACGCTTTGCGTGGCAATGCGTCGCCTCAAGTTGAGGCAAAGAATGTGAGTGAAAGAATTGGTTGTTCAGTCCAATTTTCGGGGGACGCGGGTTGGTCACCAGTTTGCCGAGCGAGCCACATAGTGAGCGCATTTCGTGGCAATGCATCACCCCATGTTGTGGTCCAGAATGTAAGTGGAACAAGCGCAGTGCCCCACAAAGTGATTGTATAATCCACCCGCGGATGGATCACCAGTGTTGCGAGTGCACCATACGGGAAACGCATTGCGCGGGAGTGAATGTTCTCATGTTGAAGCCCCGAATGCAAGTGAAACGTTTGGCGTTTTCCGCTTCATTTTCGGGTGACCCACCCGCGGGTGGGTCACCCGTGTTGGGGCGGGCGCCCCATCGGGGAAGGGCAGTGCGTGGTCATCGAGATGGGTTCATGGGGAAGCCCATGATGCGAGTGAAGATAGGCCCCACCCAGTTTTCTGGCCACCCACCCGTCAGTGCGTCACCAGTTTGGCGAGCGCGCCATGCAGGAAGCGCATGGCGTGGCAATGTACATCGCCGTGCTGTGACCAAGAAGGCAGGGGACACAGTTGGTGGTTCCCATCTTGTGTTCGGGTGGCCCACCCGTAGGTGTGTCGACCTTGGTGCGAGCGCGCCGCACGGTAACCGCATGGCGGGGCAGTGCGTGGCGGCGGCCCAGCATGCAAGGGAACGCCAGCCTCGGGTCTCCCAGAAGTACAGACGGTAGCAGGCGCACTGGGTACTCTCCCTCGTGCTAGGCCCGGCAGGTCCAGGAGGTGTGGCAGGGCCACTGGGCCAGATGCCAGGTGTCCCGAAGCCCGCATCCTCAACCAGAGTGCACTCGAAACATTTGCGCGAGTCACGCCGGCGCGTGAGCGTCCTGCTCTTCGGGTGCCTGGGCGGATCTTGCCGGGGCAGTCGGCCTCATGCGCCCGTGGGCCAGCACGTCGCCGACGAGTGGGAGGGGGGGGAGTGGAAGGGAGCAGCGAGGGGCAGATCGGCGGGGTTGGGGAAGGGGAGAGGGAGAGGGGGGCGGAGGGAAGCTGGGGTGCGTTCGCGCCACACCTGCCATCCTGCCCCGCCCACCCGTCCCTTCCCAGTGCGCTGAGTCCTGCTCGATCCGCCGACTGGTGTGTCTTGGAGGACCTTGGTCCTCAGGTGGCAGCTGCAGGATTTGACCCATCGTGCGCGGAGCGGAGCGGCTGGAAGCGGCGGATGGATCCATGCCTTCTCGGTCCATCCTTGGCCACGTTCGTTGGCCGCGCCCCGCTCGGAAAGCTCCGAAATGGCCTTCCAAGGCCCTTGATACTATTCGGGCCGACTGTAATCAAGGGCGCCCTCGAGGGCGCGAAGTTATTCGTGCTTCGCGGTTCGGCTACGATGCCTCCTCGTGTTCCTCGTCTCCCCTTGGGGGGCGGCGCGAGAGCGCGAAGCTGCTCGCGCTTCGCGCAGCGCGAAGCGCGAAGTTCGAAGCCCTTAATTTCCCCATCAATAACCACCGCTGGGGGGATGGATCTTCCGAAACCTCGGCAGGAGGTGGATGGGGATCTCTCTGGACCCCCCCTGGCCAATATAAGTAGATACACAAATATATGTGTAAATAGATATTCTTGTGTGCATCTATGCACACATATATATATATACATAGATATATATATATACATATACACATATATAAACATGTATATACATATGTATAGATATTTTTTTATATATATATATATATGTGAATATATATATATATATATATATATATAGATCGGGATCCACCGCCCGCTGGGGTCCCAGGACGTCGCTTCCACAGGCGGTGGATATGGACTTACCCCCGCCTGGCAAGGGGGGGCAGGGCCGAGATCCACTTCGAGTGCGCGCCGAAGCCGGCCCTCCTGGCCGCCGCGGCCCCAGCGGGCGGCCCCTCTCGGCCGGCGCTCGGCGCGGGGCTCGGCTCGCCTCCGGCGGGCCATCCCGTGGAGCCATCGGGCGCGGTGCGCGCGGGGAGGCGCGCCTGGCTCGTGGATCGCTGGAGTCAAGCAGTGGCGAAGCGTCCCGGCTCACCTACAGCCCAACCAAGCAATGTTCTAAGAAATTCTTGCGGTTCCCCAGAAATGTTCTTATATAACATTTCTGGCGGAGTCTGTCTTGTTTTTTCACATCGGGTCTACGTTCTACGAACATTGTTTTTGTTCTTCGAACATTTTTGAGTTCTAAGAACATTCCGTGGTAGGACAATAGGAATGCCGGGACGGTCGGTCCCTGCTCAATGGAAGCCGGAGGTTTTGGGATGTTTGTTCGCTTCAGAGGAGGGAAAAGGTACCCATGCCGCTGCCTTTCCCCGTCCTTCCCCCTGTGTCGGCCTCCCGGGAGGCCCTCGTCGCCACCGCTGGGTTCGCCTCGAAATCTTGGTCAGAACGCACCCCAGCAGAGGTCTAGGGAGTAGTGGTATGGGTACCTTTTGGTTTCCCCATCGCTTGTTTGGGCATATTGGGGATTTCTCGCCGCCACGGCTGGATAGCCCTCAAATTGTCGAAACGCACTCTGGGAGAGATATGGGGATCGATTTTGGATGGGAGAACGTAGAATTCCAGGCACGTCGCTACCGCGTTGTACACGTTGTCAAAGTATGTTTATGGCAATGCATATTTTGCACGTTAGACCAACACTTGCTGGATGGCCGCTGCGTCAGTCATGTACTACTGCTCGCCCTGCTCCTGCTGGTGCTGCCCTTCCTGTTGCTCCTCGCCCTACTCCCCATGCAGTAAGGATAGTATGTTTCATGCCAGTTGCTCTTCATATACGTATACATAGACATATACACGTACAAATATACATATACGGACACACGTAGATCAGCATACCTATCGAAGACGCCTACAGCGAATCACCGCCGCCCCCTGCCCTTTCGGAAGTACCCATGTGGCCGAACGTTGCGGCCGTAGTTCTGCCAAGTTATCGGACCACGGGTTCCCCCAGCCGTTTTGGAAACCCGTCGGGGAACAGCGGTGGGGAAAAAAGAAGCGGAGGAGAGGGAGGAGGAGGAGGAGGGAGGGAGGAGGAGGAGGAGGAAGAGAGGAGGAGGAGGAGGAGGAGGAGGAGGAGGAGGAGGAGGAGGAGGAGGAGGAGATGACGACGACGACGACGACGACGACGACGACGACGACGACGACGACGACGACGACGACGACGACGACGACGACGACGACGACGACGACGACGACGACGACGACGACGACGAGGACGAGGAGGCGGAGGCGGAGGAGGCTAAGGAGGAAGAGGACTCTTGGGGCCTTGTGGGTCTCTCGGGGGCCTCTTGGAAGCCTCCTCGGGCCTCTTGGGGCCTTTGGGGATTTCTGGGGGGCCTCTTTGGCCGCCTTAGGGATTTCCTGGCCCGTCTGACGCCGTCGGAAGCCATCTTGGATGGCTCTCTGAACTGACTTGAAGCCCTCTTGGGGCGTCTCACGGCCGTCTTGGAGGCCATCTTGGAGGCTTTGGAGACCTGTTGGGCCGTCTTAAGGCCCTCTTGGGGCCGTTTTGGAGGCTTCTTAGAGCGTCATGGAGTCATCTTGGAGGCCTTTGGGGCCACCTTGGGGCGATCTTGGAGGCCTCTTGGGCCGTCTTGGGCCGTCGGAAGGTCGAAAAGAAGCACAGGGCAAAATCCTTCAACATCTTAAGGGAGATCAATGATGTTGGCCTTTTCCAGCCCTGGAGGACCTCTTGAAGGCCTCTTGGGCCGTCTCTTGGGGGCCTCTGGGGCCGTCTTGAGCCGTCTTGGCGGCTTCTTGGACGATCTGGAGGCATCTTAGTCTCTCTTCGGCCGTCTTGTCTGCCATGTTGGACTCTCATGGGGCCGTGTTGGAAGCATGTTGGCCGTCATGGAGGCCATATTGAAGCAATCGGGACAGAAGAAGCCAACGGGAGGGGAACCCCGGCGCAGCCCCAGGAGGAACTCTTTTGGAAAAGAACCAAAACCAAGCCGTAAGAAATTCAGCACGCCGGGCACCCTTGTGGCACGACCACGAGGGGGCGGCGGATCGAAAACGCCTACGGCGAATCACCGCCGCCCCCTGCCTTTCTGGAAGCGCTTGCTTGGCCGAAAGTTGGGTTTGAGCTTGGCCAAGCTATCGGGCCACACGTTCCCCGAGTGGGTTTCGAAAGCCTTCGGGGAACACGGAGTCGGGCGGAGCTATCGGGCCAGGTGGTTTCCGAGCTTTCGGGCCTCCTGGAGGACGCCTTGGCGGGCTTTTGGGCCGTATTGGAGGCCTCTTGTGGGCCTTGTGGGCAGTCTAAGGCCATCTTGAGGCCATCTGGGGCCGTCTTGGGTGCATCTTGGGGCCATCTTCGCCGTCTTGGAGGCCTTCTTGGCAGTCTTGGAGGCCATCTTGGCCGTCTTGGAGGCCAACTTGGGCGTCTTCGGGGCCATCTTGGGCCGTCTTGGGGTCTTGTTGGGGCCCTCGTGGGGACCTCTTTGCTTGTCATGGAGCCATATTGGAGGCCTTTGGAGCGCTCTTGGGGCGATGTTGGGGGCGTGTTGGCCCGTCTTGGGCCGTCGGAGAGCTGAAAAGAGGAAAATGCCCAAATCCTCCAAACAAAATGCCAAAGTCAATGAGTTTGGCCTCTTCGGGCCTTCCTGGTGGAGCTCTTGGAGGCCTCTTGGGCCGTCTTGGAGGCCTCTTGAGCCGTCTTGGGCCATCTTGAGGCTATCTTAGGCCGTCTTGAGTGCATTTTGGCCAGTCTTGGAGGCATCTTCGGGCCATCTTAGCAGTCTTAAAGGCCATATTGGCCGTCTTTGATGCGTCTTGGCGGCCATCTTGGACCGTCTTGGAGCCACCTGGGCCAGGAAACCGTTTGCAACCACCTCTTGTGGGGCTTTCCGGGCCTTTCCGGGACCCTTGCGGGCTGGGCCAGAGCCCCAGGGAGAATTCTTTTGAAAAAAGAGCCAAAACCAAAAGCGAAAGGGTTCAATCAACAGGGGGCGGCGGATTGAAAACGCCTGCGGCGAGTCACCGCCGCCCCCTGCCTTTTCGGAAGCGCCTATGTGGCCGAACGTTGAGGCCAGAGCCCTGCCAACCTATCGGACCATGTGTTCTCCGAATCGGGTTGGAAAGCCTTCGGGGAAAACGTGGGCATCTTGAAGGTCATCTTGGCCGTCTGGAGGCCATTTTGACCCTTTCGGGTCTTCTTGGCGGACGTCTTGGAGGGCTCTTGGGCCATTTTGGAGGCCTCTTGTGGGCCTTGTGGGCAGTCTAAGGCCATCTTGAGGCCATCTGGGGCCGTCTTGGGTGCATCTTGGGGCCATCTTGGCCGTCTTGGAGGCCAACTTGGGCGTCTTCGGGGCCATCTTGGGCCGTCTTGGGGTCTTGTTGGGGCCCTCGTGGGGACCTCTTTGCTTGTCATGGAGCCATATTGGAGGCCTTTGGAGCGCTCTTGGGGCGATGTTGGGGGCGTCTTGGCCCGTCTTGGGCCGTCGGAGAGCTGAAAAGAAGAAAATGCCCAAATCCTCCAAACAAAATGCCAAAGTCAATGAGTTTGGCCTCTTCGGGCCTTCCTGGTGGAGCTCTTGGAGGCCTCTTGGGCCGTCTTGGAGGCCTCTTGAGCCGTCTTGGGCCATCTTGAGGCTATCTTAGGCCGTCTTGAGTGCATTTTGGCCAGTCTTGGAGGCATCTTCGGGCCATCTTAGCAGTCTTAAAGACCATATTGGCCGTCTTGGATGCGTCTTGGCGGCCATCTTGGACCGTCTTGGAGCCGCCTGGGCCAGGAAACCGTTTGCAACCACCTCTTGTGGGGCTTTCCGGGCCTTTCCGGGACCCTTGCGGGCTGGGCCAGAGCCCCAGGGAGAATTCTTTTGAAAAAAGAGCCAAAACCAAAAGCGAAAGGGTTCAATCAACAGGGGGCGGCGGATTGAAAACGCTTGCGGCGAGTCACCGCCGCCCCCTGCCTTTTCGGAAGCGCCTATGTGGCCGAACGTTGAGGCCAGAGCCCTGCCAACCTATCGGACCATGTGTTCTCCGAATCGGGTTGGAAAGCCTTCGGGGAAAACGTGGGCATCTTGAAGGTCATCTTGGCCGTCTGGAGGCCATTTTGACCCTTTCGGGTCTTCTTGGCGGACGTCTTGGAGGGCTCTTGGGCCATTTTGGAGGCTTCTTGCGGGCCTTGTGGGCAGTCTAAGGCCATCTTGAGGCCATCTGGGGCCGTCTTGGGTGCATCTTGGAGCCATCTTCGCTGTCTTGGAGGCCTTCTTGGCCGTCTTGGAGGCATCTTGGAGGCCATCTTGGTGGTCTTGGAGGCCATTTTGGGCGTCTTCGGGGCCATCTTGGGCCGTCTTGGGCTCTTGTTGGGGCCCTCGTGGGGGCCTCTTGGCCTATCATGGGGCCATCTTGGAGGCCTCTGGGGCGCTCTTGACACGATGGTGGGGGCCTCTTGGGCCGTCGGAGAGCTGATTAGAAGAAAAAAACAAAATCTGTCACAAACCTAGGGAAAATCAATGATGATTGCCCTTTCGGGCCTTTCTGGAAGGACGTCTTGGAGGCCTTTGGGGGGCCTCTTGGCCAGTCTGAGGCCATCTTGGAGCCATATTGGGCCGTCTCAGAGGCTTCTTGGACGAATTGGAAGGCATATTTGACTCTCTCGGGCTGTCTTGGAAGCCATCTTGGATCATCTTTGGCGACTTGGAAGCCATCTTGGAGGCCATCTTGGGCCAACGTGACCATCTTAGAGACCATCTTGAGCCGTCTTGGAGAATTTGTTCTGGTCGTTGAGGTGGTTTCGGGGCCTTTCTGGGACCCTGACAGGATCGGCCGAAGCCCCAGGGGAAGCTTTTTGGACAAAGAACCAAAACCAAGACCGAAAGGGTTCAGCACGCCGGGCATCCCAGTGATGAATCAACAGGGGGCAGTGGATCGAAGACGCCTACGGCAAATCGCCCATGTGGCCGAGTCTTGTGGCAAGAGCTCTTCCTAGCTATCGGACCATGTGTTCCCCCAGCCGTTGTGGAAACCTTTCGGGGAACACGTGGGGGAGGATGACGGAGAATATCAGGAGGAGGCGGAGGAGGAGGTGGTGGAGGAGGAAGAGGAGGAGAATGAGGAGGAGGATGGGGCATCTTGGGAGCCTCTGGAGACATTCTTGGAGCCTCCTGGGAGCTTCCTGGGAGCCTCTTGAAGGCATCTTAGGGGCCATCTTGGAGAGGCCTCTTGGGGACTTCTCGGGGGCCTATTTGGCCATCCTGGTGGGCTCATAGCCCGTCTGACGCCGTCGGAAACCGTCTTGGGGGCCACTCTGGGCCGACTTGGGACCCTCTTGGGGTGCACCAGGGCCATCTTAGAGGCCATCTTGGGCGTCTTGGAGGCCTCTTGGGCCGCCTTGGGGCCCTTCTGGGCCTATCTTGGAGACCTCTTGGGCTGCTCTGCGCCAGCGGACGGAAGCGCCACTGGAACACGGACACTGCACCTCGCACGGCGCGACGGCGCGGCCCCCGCCGCGGCCGAGAAGAGCGCGCCCCCAAACGAGAAACGGCAGACGGCGAAGGAATGCCCGCGGGGCGCGCGCGAGAACGCAGGAGGCCACGCGCGAACCCCGCGCCTACCCCCCGCGATTTCCGAGGGGGAGGGCGGGGCCCCCTTCGCTCGGGAGCTCCCGAACGAAGTGAAGCCCGCCCTCCCCCTCAGAAATCGCGGGGGCAGGGGCCCCCCAGCGTCGTCGGGCTATGCCCGATGACTCGAGCAACGGCAACGGTCACCTCACACGCGGCGCCTCGGAGCCGAGAGTTGCGAGGTTGCGGAACGGGCCGGACCTCCTCGCGTTCGGAAAATGGCGGAGCTTGAAGTTGCGAGGATGTCTTAGGCGCAACGCAATGGGCCCCACAAACTTCGGGTCAAGGGCATCCTAGAATCCAGCGTTGTGAGGATGTCTCAGGCGCAGCGGGCTAGACCACTTCTGAATTGTGAGAATGTCTCTGCGCGTGGGCCCTCGGCCAGAACCAATTCGCACCACGACAGGACCCCAGTCAGCACAGCTGCTTGTGGAAAGATATGCCTTCTTAGAAGACCACTCCCCTCGCCCCACCGTTCGAGCCGAGCCCAACACTGTGGGTGCTTGGTCGACAAGCTTCGAAGGAAATCAAAAGTACTGCGGGCATCTTCACATCACAAAATAAGGTTCGTGCAGGAGCACGTACGATTGCAGATGTCAAGGCCAGTTTGGCTTTGCCGAGCTGTTGAATGCTTGGGACTCGCATCTCGCCAAGGTGCAGGAGGCCCAAGTCTGCGTCTACGCGTTCCGCATGGCGACTCCCGCAGCTTGTCATCCGCTACACCACGCAGACTGACGGCCGATGCTGCGTGCGTGGCGACGGGACAGGCGTGCAGAAGAAACACGAGCCGCTCCCGAAAAGGGCTTCCTCGCCAAGGGAACGAAGACCTGCCCCCCCCTCGCAGCAGAAGAACGGCAGGCACAGGGCAAGCACGGAGTTGTTGGCGGTATTCAGGGCAGCAGGTGGCAGGATCAGCCCCTGTCAGTAGCTTGGGCTTTTGGCAGCAGGAGCGACAGCCCGTGCGTGTCCCTTTGCACAGACGACGACGATCATTAAGTCGGGGCTGCCCCTCTACAGGAGGAACATTCAAACATAGTAAAAAAATAGTCAGGGGACAATTGTTTTTGCATGTTTTTGAGCATTGTTGGATAATTTTGGCGTATGCTTAATTTTTCGTCCAAAATGCTTCTGTAGGGGGACATTCCCGACCTAACACGATCACGATAAGGACATCGGCTCTCCAGCTCATCGGCTGACCTCGGCCCCTCCTGCTACCGTGCCCGGGTTGCGGGCCATAGGCCCTTGGGATGTTTGTTGGGATGCTGCGAGGGGACCTCTTGTGGGCCCGTGGCTATGGCAGATAGGGCGAGAGCCCGTGCGTCTGGTCCACTGCACAAACGACGATGACCCTCCAGCTTTCTGATGACCCTCCATCGTTTTCCCCACCTCCCATTCCCCCCGGGCCTTCCTTCGGCGACAGTGTCCAGCAGAGTGCTTCCAACGGGTCTCCAGAGGTAGTTGCGAGGTTTCGCGGGATAGTCTCGGAGCGAATTTCTCAAGGATCCATCGCGTTGCGTTATACGTATGCCAGCGCTGACCCCACACAATGAATCATTGCACTCTTGATGCGTTGTATGTATGGTGCGTTCGACGTGGCTATAGGGGAAGCTCCAGAGGTCGTGGATGTAGACGCCTTTGGGCTGTGCACACTTCCTTTCCGCATGGCGGCGCACACTAATGTACTCATTACCGGATGCAGCACACCTGTTTGTTTTCTGCGCGCCCTTTATCGGAAGCAGAGTGGCACTTGTCATGGATAATATGTTGACGTCTTTGTTGTCATCACGCCCGCATCCGTACGGAACACTTGTTCGAGGTCATGGCATATAGTAGCCGTAAAGGTTGTAGGGTTAACATGAGAAGCAGCAGTGGTGATGGTAGAAGTGTTCGCAACAGCAATAGTAGTAGTTGTAGTAGTAGCAGTGGAACTGGTGGTGCTGGTAGTAGAAATTGTCGTAGCAGCCGTACGCAGTCGTCGTAGAAGCAGTGGCATTGATAGCACTTGAAGTTTAGACCAATGTATACTTAGACATTTAGTAGAAGCCGCAGTAGTAGTACTACTACTACTACTAGTACTAGTACTAGTAGTCGTAGAAGTCGTAGTCGTAGTCGTAGTTGTAGTGGCAGTAGTAGTACGAGTAGTACTAGAAGTAGTAGCAGTAGCAGTAGTATTAGCAGCAGAAGCAGTAGTAGTGGTAGTAATCGTAGTCGTAGTCGTAGTCGTAGTAGTCGTCGTAGCCGCAGTACTCGCAGTAGTCGTAGTTCTAGTACTAGTATTAGTAGTAAGCGTAGTCGTAGTCGTTGTCGTTGTCGTTGTCGTTGTCGTAGTAGTCGTAGTCGTAATAGTAGTAGTAGTAGTAGTAGTAGTAGTAGTAGTAGTAGTAGTAGTAGGTAGTAGTAGTAGGTAGTAGTAGTAGGTAGTAGTAGTAGTAGTAGTAGTAGTAGTAGTAGTAGTAGTAGTAGTAGTAGTAGTAGTAGTAGTAGTAGTAGTAGTAGTAGTAGTAGTAGTAGTAGTAGTAGTAGTAGTAGTAGTAGTAGTAGTAGTAGTAGTAGTAGTAGTAGTAGTAGTAGTAGTAGTAGTAGTAGTAGTAGTAGTAGTAGTAGTAGTAGTAGTAGTAGTAGTAGTAGTAGTAGTAGTAGTAGTAGTAGTAGTAGTAGTAGTAGTAGTAGTAGTAGTAGTAGTAGTAGTAGTAGTAGTAGTAGTAGTAGTAGTCGTAGTAGTAGTCGTCGTAGTAGTCGTAGTAGTAGTGGTAGTAGTAGTAGTAGTAGTAGTAGTAGTTAGTAGTAGTAGTTAGGTAGTATTTAGTAGTAGTAGTAGTAGTGTAGTAGTGTAATAGTAGTAGTAGTAGTAGTAGTAGTAGTAGTAGTAGTTGAAGCAGTAGTAGTAGTAGTAGTAGTAGTAGTAGTAGTGGTAGTAGTAGTAGTAGTAGTGGTAGTAGTAGTGGTAGTAGTAGTAGTAGTAGCAGTAGTAGTAGTAGTAGTAGTAGTAGCGGCGTGCCGACCAAAACCACGATACTTGTGAGGTGTGCGCCGAAATCGCGCGTCGGAGGGCCAAGCCCATGATTTTGGAGAGTTGTGTGCCGAAATGAAGCGGCCGGCGGTGGCGGTCGCTCCAAATCCGATGGCGACACGAAGGACAGGTTTAAGACTTGTTTTGTCCCCCTTCTAATGCGAATCCAATATGCAGCGAATAGTGCACGAAGGTAGGCATTGACGCGAAATACACGAAAGCCAAATTTAATGTTACGGTTTTCGCATTTTCCCTATACTACCTACTACTCTTACTACTACTAGGACCACCACCTATTATTACTACCACTACTATGGCTACGGCTACTACTATTACTACTACTACTACTACTACTACTACTACTACTACTACTACTACTACTACTACTACTACTATTACTACTGCGACTACTACAATCACTACTACCACTGGCCGAATTTGGAGCGCGTCCGACAGCCCACCGATAAGCAATTTCGGCATACCCTTCACACGGATCGTAAACCGGACCGCCGCGCGATGCATTTCGGTACACCTTTCACATGGATCGCGGCCGTGGCCCGATTGGGAGCGCTGCCGTCGGTCCACCGACGCCCAATGTCCGAACGGGCGACCGCCGCTTGCGAAAAAGAACACAGCAGTTTCAGAAAGAACACAGCAGCTTCAGAAAAAATACCGTTTCACAAAACGCAGCAACCGTTTCAGAAAAAACGTTCACCGTTTTAGAAAAAGCGAGGACCGTTTCAGAAAAAAAATGTCTCGTTGTAGAAATAACGGTTTCATTTTCAGAAAAGGACGTGCAATTTTCAGGGCAGTGCTACTGCTCATCAAAATCAAATTCATACGCCATTTTGAATACCCAACGGACATTCAGCGGACACGGCCGTGAACAGATATATAAAGAAATACGAAAAAAATAAAAGAGCAACATTTTTCACAAAAGAACTCTAAATAATCGGTTCGAGCGCTATTATTATTTCCCCGTGCGCTTTCCTAGCATTTCTTGCTTCCTCCGACTTCCCCCTACATCCACCTTTTTAAAAATGGCTCCACCTCCACCCTCCTTTATCCGCAAAATTCTAGACGCTTCGCGTATCCCCACCAGCCCGTCCAGAAATGAGTCCCAGGGGAGTGGAGGTTATGAGGGAAGCGGGGGAGCATGCAGAAGAACAAACGGCGGGGTGAGCCGCCGTATACCCCAAGAGGGGGAGGATGTAGGAGGAGCCATCGTCGTCGGAGTAGGAGGAGGAAGAGGAGGAGCAGGAGGAGGAGGAGGAGGAATAGAAGGAGGAGGAGATGGAGGACTGCGAGGACGAGGAGGACAAGAAGGAGGAAAAGGAAAAGAAGGAGGAGGAGGAGGAGGAGGAGGAGGGGGAGGGGGAGGAGGGAGGAGGAAGAACAAGAGGAGGAGGAGGAGGAGGA
>CAUYUJ010008846.1:393585-443798 GCA_963575745.1 Prorocentrum cordatum | reverse complement strand
AAATGGCTGCCGAGGGCTCGCTTACCACATTGTCACACACTGACTGCATAACAAAGATTACCGAAGGCCAGCCAACGCGCAATTTCTGCACACCCCGAGCAGGAGGACGAAGAGGAGAAGGAAAACAAAATTGATGAGGAGAAAGGGGAGAGGAGGAAAAAAAGGAAAAAGCGGAGGAGCAAAAAAAAGGAGGAGGGGGAGGACGAGAAGATGGAGGACAAGGAAGAAGACGATGATTGCCCTTAGGCGTTTTGAAAGATAGAGTTCGTCTCTGAGGAACACTCACTTTTGACCCGCCCCATGCGTTTCGCAAATATTGTATCGAATTCGCATTCTGATGCAATACATCACTTGCTTTTCCAATCGGAAGTGTTTTTGGTGCGTGTTGATTTCCAGAAGCATGGTAGTTGTGTCGACAGCAGGCGGAGAAAAAAACATGTAGTGTACAATATCGTCGTCGCGGATTTTGTGTATTTATGGAAACGCACGACGTCGACGTAGGGTTAATTATGTCGGTTCTCGAATATTTAGAGTGTTTTTTTCCGTCGTTTTCGTGGGCCGTTTCTAATGGATTGTCATGGGTTTTGTATGAGCTCGTACATAAACACCTATAGATATAGATAGAAGGAATCAACATTGTTGCTAAAAGACATCCCGATTGCTTTTCACACGCAATTATGTACAAATCATCGCCCGCATGCACGATTGCATCAATTAAATTGCAGAAACATCCGGAATTATGAAATGACGTGCTTCCGGTAAAAACCACATTGACGCAAATGTTTGCAAGTAGGCACGGGTAAGTTGGGTGGATTGAATGGTGTACAAGAGGGTTGCAAGATGGGGCGGAAAGGGATCGTGATGCGGTAAGGAGCGCCGCAGCAGCGCGATTGCAAGTGCAACCTGCTTCCCAGAGGCCTTTTCTAGCTCTTTCTGGTTCAGGGGTAACTCTGACTGTTTTGGAATTTCAGCTTTCGCTGTGCATGGCCCGCTCCAAGTTTCAGCCTGCCTCAAGTAGAGGCCTCCTAGATAGGGTCCGAGTAGATGGGGTGGCGCCGCATCGCCAATGCATCACCGATGTATCGGCAATGCGTCGGCGATGCATCGGCGACGCGTCGGCGATTTACCGGCGACGTCGACGTGGGAAACGTGGGCTCCACATCGAGCCACATCGTCGATGCATCGGCGATGCGGCGCGATCCTCCAATCCCAATCTTCTCGGACCCCATCTGTGAGGTCCAGATCAAGTGAACAGACATCGTTTCGAGACCCTCAGTCCTTCTGCTTCCATCTCGCAATGACACGTGGAGCAGCAGCAACGGCAACATTCCCGGGCGAGTCCACAGACACAGGGCAATTTTGCGAAGGGCGAGCATGCCCACACGGTGAAGGAGGCCCTCGAGCGCTCCCCGGGCAAACAGTCGCGAGACCAGAAGAAGCCGAACACAGCGAACCCCATGCGCGTGGACTTGGCTGGCGTGCCAGGCGTGGCCGACGTAAAGCGTCCACTGCAAAGCGAAGGTTCTGGGCATGCGCGACGCTTGCGAAGGCACCGCGCGGCTCGTGGACAGGCATTGACAACGCCACTGTGTTTCCGAAATCGTGGCTCGGAGATGGAGAGCTAATCCGGACGGGAAGCAGCGGTGTAATTCCCGTTCGGGATGGGAGCGCAAAGGAGAGAACGGGGTTAGCGAGGGGAAGGACGGAAACAATCGAGTAATTGTGGCGGATTCGGGCGACAAACTCTGGAGTCGGGGTGGGACGCCGTCGGCTCCGCGCGAGAAATTCGAAGGTCGGGGGGGCCTAAACCAACGGTCGCATGCTGCTAGGATGTCAGGCCAAGGGGTTGGGACGGGGTCCGATCCGAGCGTGAAATTGCAGCGTCGGGCCCCCGAAGCCAAAGGTCCGAAACCGCTAGGATGTTGGACCATGGGGGCGGCGGAGAGGTCGGATCCGGGCGAGAAAGGACGGTCGTGGTTCCCCGAACCAGATCGGGGAGTTTGGACGGGGTCGGATCTTGGAGAGAAGCTGCAAGGTCGGGGGCCGTTGAGCGAGAGGTCTCTGAAGGTGCCCTGGGACACCTAAATCTCTCGGCCAGACCAGGGCGTGGATTTGGGCCGGGGTGGTACCCGACGACGTGCAGGGTTGTGCCCCTCCCTAAACTTAGGTCAGGCATGTCCTCCTACAGGCGGATTGGGACGAACAGTCTATAATAATCACATACACATGAAGAACAATCACATATTTTTGAACATTCCTCCTGTAAAGGACAGGCCCGACTTAACCATGAACTCGAGTAGGGGATCGACTGCAGAATTCATCTACCCCAAACTTGACGTTCTCATCGGATCTGCGTGAAAATATACGTGGAATCACCCGCGCGCGTTCTACGTTTTTTCTTGTGCACTCAAAGAGAAAACCAGTTTTGGGGTAAACCAATTCTGTAGTCGTTCCCCTACCCGATGAACAGGATCACCCAGGCCGCCAAGATGTGAGGCCAGGGGGCGGGGACGGGGTCGGAGCCTGGCGAGATCACCTCCGGGGGTCGAGGGCCACGAAGCTGGAGGCCCTATAGAGGCGCCGCTGGGAGGTCAGAGCAGGCGGGGCCGGATCTGGGCGAGAAGCTGCATGGTCGGGGGGGGGGGGTGTCGCGAAACCAAAAGTCTCAGGGCGGGTATGTCCTCCTAGATTTAAACAAATAAGCAAAAATGCTACAAACACGTCACAACTTAAAAAAACACGTGCCCATATTTGTCCGACTATTTTCTTATATTCCTCTTGTAGAAGGACACGCCCGACTTAACAGAAGTCTGGAGCCGCTGGGATCTCAAGGAGCCGGGGGCTGGAGCGGTGCCACGGGCGGGAACTCGCACGGCCGCGGGGGTCTCCGCCAGACGTGTCCCAGCTTGCCAAAGCGTCAGGCGGGGGGGGGGGCAGGGTCGGGATCAGGCGCGGCCGGGACACTGCAGGGTCGGGGGCCCGAAGCCAGAGGTCCCAGGCCGCCAGGATGTGAGACCGGGGGCGGGGACGGGTCGGACCAGGGCGAGAAATCGCAAGGTCGGGGATCACCAAAGCAGAGGTCCCAGGCCGCCAATATGTCATAGCAGGGGTTTGGAACGGGTCGGATCCAGGCCAGAAATACCATGACAAGGGTTTCTTGGCAAGACAAGATGTCAATTGAGGGGGACGGGGTCAGACCCGCGCCGGAAATTGCAGGGTCGGGGATCGCTAAACCACAGGTCCCAGGCCGCCATGATGTCAGACCGGGGAGCTGGGACGGGGTCGGAGCCATGCGAGAAAGTGCAGGGCCGTGGTTCGCCAAACGAGAAGTCCCGAGCCGCCGACATGTCAGACGAGGAGGCTGGGATGGGGTCGGAACCCGGCGAGACGCTGCAAAGTCGGGGGGCAAAAGCCCTGAGCCAAAGATCTGGGCCGCCAGGATGTCAATACGGGGGGTTGGGCGGGGTCGGACCCGGAAGAGAAATTGTAGGGTCGGGAGTCCCTCAACCAAATGTCAGACTGGGGTCGCAAGCCATGTAGATATGTAGGGTCGCAAGCCATGTCAGATGTAAACCCGTAGAAATTGTAGGGTTGCAAGATGTCAGACTGGGGTGGGTGGGATGGGGTCGGAGCTGGGCGAGAACTTGTAGGGCCCTAGGTCCGAAACCAGAAGTCACAGGTCGCTAGGATGCCGGAGCGGGGGGCGGGGACGGGGTCGGATCCGAGCGAGAAATTGAAGGTCGGGGGTCCCTCAGCCAGAGGTCCCATCGTCCCCTGCCATCTCCTCGTCGCCATCCTCGTCGCCATGTTCGTCGCCGCCGCGGTGATCGCTGCGGTCTTCGTCGTCGTCGAGCGTGCTTGAGCCAGAAGATTACCTGCTCGGGCCGGATTAACCAGGCTCGCCCACCCTCCCATGCGTTCGCGCATCTGGCGGAGGGCTGCAAGAAAGTTGAGAGTAGAAGCCTTCTCCTTTCTAAGGGGGGGGGTTATGGAATCCAAACAGGCCACAAGAGCTCTCTCATGCCAACACGGTTCCCGAGATTTCCAAGAGGCTCCCATGAGGCCCGCGGAGGCGCCGCTCAGGAAGCCCCATGAGGCCTCTAAGAACCCCCCGAGGAGCCCCGACGATGTCCCCTCCAAAGGATCCCAAGGGCCCCCCAAGAGATCCCCAAGCGGCCCGAGAGGCCTTTAAGAAACACCCGATAGGCATCCGAAGAGACCCCAAGAGGCGTTCAAGCGGAGTCTGGCCCACAACCCGTTCACGACGGCGGGCTGGGCCGAAAGCCACTACCTATCAGGAAGAAAATCAATTGCTACTGCTGCTGCTGAAGGGCCTGGGAATGCCCTTGGAGCCCTGTTGGGCCGTGTTGGGAGCCTCTTGTTCGGGGATGGACAGACCCCCCTTTAGCAAAACGTGGTTTAATGAAAACGACCTGAAGCCCAAACCTGGCGGGCGCAAGCCTGGAAAATGACGGCCACGGCGCCCTCTCGAGACCCGAAAACGGACAATTCACTAATCGACGTGTCACTGTTGGGGGTTCTGCCGCCCCCGACTTGTGCATTCTTCAAACCATCTCGGCCAGGAGCGCTTGTGGGCCGTCTGTGGACCTCTCGGACCGCCTTGGTGGGCTCCCGGGCGCGAGGGCCGGGTCCCCGGAGCCCGGGCCCCGCCTTTACAATCTGCGGTGAAGGTCCTTCAAATTGGCGACCCCGAGTCCACTACAGAGGTGGGCTCATGGTCGCCCCTTTGTTTAAGCTTCGCCTCCTCGCCTCCTTCTCCGGAGCTCTTCGCCCCCTCGCCTGCCTCGCCAAAACTCCTCGCAGCGGGAGGGGGCAGGAGAAGAATAACTCTCCCGCCCCCTCCCTCTGCGAACCCCCCGTTAGCAAAACGTGGTTTAGTGAAAACGACCTCGGGCCCAAACCTGGCGGGCGCAGGCCTGGAAAATGACGGCCGCGGCGCCCTCTCGGAAACCGAAAACGGACAATTCACTAATCGACGTGTCAGGGTGAGGGTTCTGTCCACCTCCGACTCCTCCAACACTCCTGCGCTGCGTGGTTCCTCCCGCCCCACACGCTCGGGCGTTCACTCCTAGGGGGGGTGGCGATAGATGGGGGGGGGGGGGGCAAGAAAGGGACACCTTTCGTGCACCTTTTTCGTGCCCCTTCGGGGCCCCCTGGGGGGCTCGTTTGGGGCCCCCTCTAAGGCCCCTTTCGTGCAGCCCTTGACGCCCCCCCATTCATCTCCCCCCCAATTTCGGCGGTGGACAAACCTTCCTTTAGTAAACCCCCCCTTCGTGAAAACGGCCTGGGGCCGAAACCGACAGACCCGGACCCGCAACAATGACGACAGCGACGCCCTCTCGCGAACCGAGCACGGCCAATTCCTTAATCGACGCGTCAGGGTAGGAGGTCTGTCCACCTCCGACCGCTGCCGAGCGCCCCGCGCGCGGATCCCGATCTGGCTCCGGGGCCCTCCCCGCTCCCCGCCCCCCAGCTCCCCTGCGCCCGCCCGGCTCTGCTGCCCGCCGTCCCCGCCCAGTCCCCGTGCCCGCTGCTCCCCGCCCATCCCGACCACCTCGCCGCCGGCCTCCCTCCTCCTCCTCCTCCTCCTCCTCCTCCTCCTCGCCCTCCTCCTCCTCCTCCTCCTCCTCCTCCTCCTCCTCCCTCCTCCTCTCGTCCTTGCCCCCCTCCCTCCTCCTCCTCCTCCTCCTCCTCCTCCTCCTCCTCCTCCTCCTCCTCCTCCTCCTCCTCATCCCTTCTGCCCCCGTCCCTCCTCCATGCTTCAATCACTCCGTCCTTTCACCCCTCCTTACCTCCTCCCTCACGCTCCTCGTTTCTACCTCCTTTCTGTTCTCTCTCCTTCTGCTTCCATCCCCCCCTCGATTGCTTGCTGCGCTTTGAGCCTTCTGTGCTACCTGAGTTGGTCCAAGGCTCTCGATCACTCCCCGCTCTGATGCCACGACGACGGGATCCGCGACACGACCGGTTATAACAAGTGAAATGAAGGCTCTTTCCTCCCCAGCGGAACCATCGCTAGGAGCAGCAAACATTGCGTGGTAAGGAGATGGAGGATGAGGGACAACATGAGGAACAGGAGCAACGGCGGCAGCGGCGGCGACAAAGCAGGAAGAGCGGCAGCAAGAGAAGGCATATCTAACTTTTGCACCGCCGCATCTACATTCTTACACAAGCTTACGTCATCTATTAGAATTACACAGAATTGCACAGCTTACACCGCCGCTGCTTCCATATATTCAAGAGTTACACAAGCTCGACGTCATCTACAGCTTTGCCTTGAATGCAAACACCTGCGCCTGGTTTTGGATGCTCTCGGGCTCGAAGCCCCTCCCCCTCTCATACTGGAGGCCGTTGGTCCGTCGGTGCCGGTACTCCCCGGGTGCAGCGAAGGCGACCACCCGATCCAATCTCAGACCCGCGGCCTTCGCGAGGCTGGGCAGCTTCCAGCTCTTGTAAGGCTCGCCAGTCTTCAGCGCGACGTGGACCTCCCCGCCCTCTGCCAGGCAAGCCCTCGCGCTGCGGAAGAATCCGAGCAGCAAGTCCTGGTGCACGCGCACCGCGCTGCCCTTCACCGGCGAGAGGAAAGGCAGCTCCTCCGCCGCCTGCGCGTCGGCTCCCCGTCTCCTTTTGCCGACGGCCGCCGGCGCGCTCGCCGACCGATGGTGAGACTGGCCTTCGTCGTCGCCGACGTGTGGGAAGTTGAAGACAATCTTCGAGAATCCGCCACGGTGCCGCTTGGCACGCTGGGGCGTGCTGGAGTGCCAGGTGCTGTCTGGTGGGGTTCTCGTGGTTTTCCAGTGCCCCCCCCCCCTCGGGTCGCGCCCAGAGGCATGCACCATCCTCGAGTCGGGCATGTCCCTCCACAGGAGCGACGTTCAGAAATAGCCCAAGAATAGCCAGGCGACGATGTTTCTACAGTCGGGGCGTTGACCTAAGGAACCCTCTAAATAAGGAACGAGGCCCCTTTATTCCACAGGTTAAACTTCGATTTCCCATCGAAAACATGAGGAACACCTGAGGCAAGCTGTGAAACACTTAAGGAACCCGGAGCCCCTCCACAACGAAAAGGGTTCCTTCGTCAGGGCCCGACTGTACTACTGTTTCTTTGTTTATATCATCTTTTATTTCTCTTCCAGGACCCGTCTGTAGGAGGACATGCCCGACCTGACACCATCCCCTCTTCCCGAGGCCCCAGCCCCTCCCAGAGTGCCGACAGGCTCTCGCCCCCGAGGCCCAGATGCCTCCAAGACGGGCCCAGTGTTCGCTCCAAGCGGGGCAGGTTCCTGCCCCAAGGCGGCCCAGGGTGGCTTCAAACCAAGACGGCCCACGAGGCGCCCCAGGAGGAGCCCCAAGGGCCTTCCCAAGAGGGCCTCGAGAGGCGAACACCATTGGTGGTCCTCAGTTTTTTCAATGTTCTTCGGGTCCTCGCCTTTTCAAGCTTCCTCCCCCTCCTCCTCCTCTTTCTCCTCCTCCTCCTCCTCCTCCTCCTCCTCCTCCTCCTCCCTTCTCCTCCTCCTCCTCCTCCTCCTCCTCGTCCCAATGCGACCCAAGTGGCCACCACGACTGCCCCAAGACGGCCCATGAGGGCCCCCAGAAGGGCCCAAGAGTGGAAGTACGAACTAAACATTCGAGCCTTCTGCCCCAAGAGGCCCCCAGCAGGCCCCCTTGCCTTCTCGAGTAACTATTGCCCAGAATGTTGCGCTGCCACGGTGGCGGCATTGCCGGAGGCAGCTGTATAGATTCTTCCACACCGCCTCGCCGCTTTCCAGGAGCCTGCAGCAGTCCACGCTGTACTTGGTTTGAGCTTTAAACTTTTGGCTCAACTCCTTCGCGTTGCCCGCGGCCGTGTCGGGATATTTCCTCTGCAGCTCCTGCTTGGAGTCGTACACGGTGGGCTGCAGAAAGATGCTGTCGGCGCCATACCGTCGGAGCAAGCCAAGCGAAAAACTCAGGTCGCCGTCCCCCACCGTGAGAATGATGTCGCCGAGCTCGTAGAGCTTCGCACTCTTGGGAGACACGTCGCTGGCCTGTTTGGTTTTGCTTGTAGCAGCCACGTCATTGTTTCCCCGTCGCTTCCCAGCCTTGCGGATTTCGTTCTCTGAGCCCCTCCACTTTTTCTTGCCCTTGCCCATGCTGAGCAATCGCAGAGTACAATTGGCAAAGGTTGATTCGAACTAGCTGTCAATCTACCGTGTGGCTGGCGATGCGCATTGGCGGAGCCTGAGTAGCAAAAGGCTCGTACCAGGAGGCACTTGAACAGAGACAAATCCACAGCTACGGTCATGCATTCCAACCTCGCGATTGCGCCCAGGATCCGTTTGGACAACCAATTTGGGTGTCCACGGCGACTGAGACTCGCCATGTGCAGAAGTAGTGTTGTAATGCTTCGACAGATTTGGAATCTGGCATGATGCTTGGAATCCCACCAATGGAGTCTGGGCGGAGGTGGTCTGGGAGTGAGATGGTCTGGGCGGAGGTGGAGGTGGTGCGACAGATTTGGAGTCTGGGCGGAGGTGGGCTGGGGCCCTTCCTCTTTAAAATCTCTTGATCCCCTTCGGCGAACGGCCAAACAATTACAACATGAATACTGCTCTCCTCTCTCCTCTGATGACGTCCCTGCAATATCCGGCCCCCCTCCGCGTACTGTTCTCTTACACACAGGATTCCCAGGAAGTGGGTTTTCGTTTTTTTTTTTTTTTTTTTTTTTTTTTTTTTTTTGTCAAAAAATGCTGCTTCCGCTGAAGCGCTGGCCCCAATGCTGCGCCTCTGGTTGTTCCAAATCGTGCTCCTGCTACAGCGCGGGCTTTTTGGTCCTTCCAGATAAGCCCCACAATTCAAAAAAATGCCCCCCCCCCCCCGAAAAAACATTGGAAGCGATTGCACATTCGGTGTCAATTCGTCGGTTTAGTGGGCCGCAGAAGTCCCGTCTTCAGAAGTATCCAGCGGGAGCCCCGCTTCTGCTTTGAGAAGGCGACGTTGGAAGCAGAGCCAGCGGGTGCTCTCCATCAGCCCCGCCGTGTGTCGAACTTTTCGGGGAGCCCAAGGAGCTATACATAGAGCCACGACTCCAGACCAGCCCGGACCTCTCGAAGACGATCCACTTACCCTCCAAGGAACCTGGCACCATGCCATGACATGCTGTGCGGTGTTGCGTTCTGCGCCGATGTGCGATGCTATGCTTTGCATTGCAATGCTTTGTGATGCAATGCTTCACTGCAGAACGCCACGCCATGCTTTGGCATGCTACGCTCTGCCGTGCTCTTCTACGCCATGCCATGCCGTGCTCTACCATGCGTCGCGTACCCTCTCGCGATCATTGCCCTGCTCGACTGTGCGAATCGAGAGGATATCTTCGCCATGGTAAGGGATGGGGAGGGGTAGGACGTAGGATATGACGCGAGCGCACGTAGCTTGGGTTGGACGGAGGGGCGCCGACCCATTGGGGAACCCAGGATTGCCCAAGATGGCTCCAAGAGAGCCCCACAGGCGCAAGAGGGCCTCCACGATGGTTCAAGACAGGCTGAGATGTTTGAACAGTGTTCCAAGATGTTTCGAGGGGCCCCAAGATCGCTCCGGGACGGCTGCAGGTGACCACGGAGACTTCCAAGGCGCCCCAGGAGTCCAACATCCTCACAATACCTGCGTGCTATAAATTTGTCTGCCTTCGCGTCGTTGTGCGTCCCATGGGCTCCCGAAGCCTCAAGACAGCTCCAATATGGCCCAGGACGGCCCCAATGGTCCCACGACGGCCTGGGCCAGCAGGCTCCAAGAGGGCCTCCAGGATTGCTAGAGATATCCCAGGTTGCCTCCAGGAGGCCTTCGCAATGAGGCCTCCAGGATTTGCGGCTCCACGATGGCTCCCAGATGGCCTCCAGGATGGCCACCAGTATGCCTCCGGGAGGCCACACACAGCATGCAAAGCAGCAGTATGCCTATGTCTTAGCTGCTTGAAAGAAAACCGTGGAAATCAAATTAGCGGCGCCGCTGCGAGAGCGGTCGCGCAGACACGCCAGGCCACGAGGCGGCCGAAAGGCAGCCACCGTCGGCGTCAGTGGTGCCGTCCCCTTTGGGGAGGCGGAGGAGGCGGAGGAGGAGGAGGAGGAGGAGGAGGAGGAGGAGGAGGAGGAGGAGGAGGCGGAGCGTCCTCGCATGAGGCCTCAAGAGGCGCCTTTTTGGGCCCAACAGGGCACCCCTAATGACGGACCTCCACCCGCTGAGATCGAGGTCTTCCAAGATGTCCCACGAGGCCTCACGGGGCCCCCCAGAGGAGCCCCAAAATAACCCCAGGAGGACGCCACAAGCTCCCGACATGGCCCCAAGGTGGTGCCAAGAGGCCTCCGAGAGGCTCCCAGATCAAAGTTACGAACGTACACACATATATATATATACATATATATGTTTGAGCCTTCATTGTCGTCGTCGTCATCGTCGCCATCGATTCCTCCTCTATCCTTCTCATCCTCATCCTCTTCCTTCTCCTCTTCCTCCTTCTCCCTTATTTCCCTCCTCCTCGTCCTCCCGCACCTCCTCCTCCTCCTCCTCCTCCTCCTGCTCCTCCTTCTCCTCGTCATCCTCCCGCTCCTCCTCCTCCTCCTCCTCCTCCTCCTCCTCCTCCTCCTCCTCCTTCTCCTTCGCAAGACCAGGGTTAACCAGACGTTGAGAGAGACCTTGCGAAATCAAGCTCATCATACTTCTGCTCGCCTTCCTCCGCGTCCTGCTCCTCCCACTCCTACATCATCCTTCCTCCTCCTCCTCCTCATCCCGCCTCTTCATCCTTGTCCTCTGGCCTTCCTCGTTCGACGGGTCCACGAAAGCACATTTGTTTCACTCCTGGGCCTGCTCAGGCTGATCTGATCTCAAATTTCGGTTGGACGGCTTCCTCAGCCCTTATATCAATTGTGTGCTCCAACGCTTCCCTGATCAAGGCAATTCTCTTGGGCATCGTTGCTGGGTGGACTGGTGGGGATACTTTTTTTTTGTTCAGCGGCCCGCAAGGAAAAGTCCAGAGGGCGTGTCGATCAGGCAAACTGGGGCACAGAGCCAGATAATTGGTGCACATGCAGTACTAATTGGCCTGGTGGGGATACGCGAAGCGTCAAGAATTGAAGGCTGCCCAGGTGCTTGAACGATATGGTTCCCCAATCAGCGCTTCCACTGAAGGGGTCCTAGCGGATATTGAAAGATTTGGGGAAAATGTACCGCCGATTTTGGTAGCCGGCTGGGTTCCCGGGTTCCCAGTTCCCGGGTTACCGGGTTCCTGCTTATTGGTTCTGGGCCGATTTTGGTGAGTTCCGGGTTCCCGGGTTCCGGGGTTCCTGGTCGATCTCCTTATTTATCTCTTTATAGATCCCATTTCAAACTATCCACTGATTGGGGTTTTTCTCTGGTGTAATTTTCAATTTCAAGTCGATCTCCACCGCACTGGGCAAGAATCTCTGCCACGGCACGTCAAGAGGACCTCATGAGCCGTAGAACTGCTTGTCCCTCTCCTGCTCCGCAGCAAAGCCTGGCTCCTGCGTCTCCCACTTCAGAGACTTCCAAGCCACCTTTGCGAGACGATCCAGATGTTCCCGCGTTTTCTCGGGGATATACTGTCGGGCCTCTGGGCGGGCCACCCGCTTCGGGAATCGCCACAAATCGCCCCACATAGCCTTGCGGGACCACCTGTAGCCGAATGAATGCGCCTTGCTCTTGGTCACGCTGAGGCGCTCGAAGTTCTGCGGCGCGCTGCACACGTCGATGAGGGCGTGCTTCCCAGCCTTGACAGTTCGAGCCCAGAATCGAATCGATAAGTCGGATCGGCGATCGACACTAATCAAATCGGCGGGAATCGGCAGCCGAGTCGGGAAAAGTCGAATCGGCGGATATCGGCAGGCTAGTATGCCTCCGTTAAGAAATCGGATCCCAGATCGGAATTCCCAGTCGAATCGAATCGGAGTCGAAAACCATCGACATCGAAATCGAATCGGAGGAATCGAAAGGAGCCCTGGCCTTGATGACGGGGAACATGATGCGAGGCCAGAAGTAGCTCTTCTCGTGGGCCGTAGGCGCCTTGCTCTCGCACCCGTAGCGCGCTCGCGGCCCAGGCCCTTTGCGGCAGACCAGGTAGCTGAACTTCGTCTCCTCCAGGAAGCGCCTCCGCGAGCCCTTGGAGTAGACCCTGGTCGGGACTCGCCGCACGCGCTGCGCGAAATGGCACCACTCGCGGCCAGTCAGCGCGACTGGGCACATGCCCTCGTGCGGGCAGGGGGCCACGAAATGAAAGTCGTCGGGCCCCACGCGCTCGATCAGCATCTCCCGAGTGTGGTGCATGAAGCGGAAGCCCGTGGGCGTGCCGGGCTCGACGAGCACGAGCACCCCTCCAGGCCCGAGGCGGCTCCAGAGCTGCTTCACCAGGGCGTCCCGCGAGCCCTGGCCCCGGACCTCCATCTGCACGTACGACGCGATGATCAAGTCCGCCAGCCGCTCTGGGGCAGCGGCGCACGAGAGCTCTGGCCCTCCCTGAACCGACCTCCAACGCCCACCAGCTCCGAACTCAGCACTTCGACCTCGGCAAGCAGGGGCAGCATGCACTGAGGGCGCAGGCCCTGACGGGCCCCGCCCCCCGGCGGTACCGCGCGCTCTCTCTCTCTCTCTCTCTCTCTCTCTCTCTCTCTCTCTCTCCCCGAGGCGGGCTTTTTGCCTGGTTCGGCAAGGGGGGCTGGCCCCAAGCAAGGCGTGCACAAGAACCGTGGGCCTCTGACGGCGAGAAGGACCATGACGGCTCCAGAGGGCTCTCAGGCGCTGCCAAGACAGTCCACGATACAGTCGGCCCGAACAACAATGATGCGCGATAAGGATGCAAAGGCCCTGAACGCCCACTTCGAAGCCTTTCGAGCGGGGCGCGGCCAACGAAAGTGGCGAAGGATGGACCGCGGAGGCAAGGATTTTTGTTAACACAAAGGGAGTCCAGCTGAGAGGGGGTGGTGCAATAGATTTGGCGGAATTGTATTGCAAATGTATTGCGCCAAAGAAATGTATTGCATTGTTTTGCAACTAATGTACTGCACGCTAAAACCCAGCAGTACATTTGCGCACCGGAATGTATTGCACGCCCCAAGTCCACTGCAACCCCACGCATCTATTGCACCACATCTATTGCACCACCCCCTTGTCGCTGGACCCCTTTTTGGGTCAACCAGAAGGATGCACGGGTACCCTTGGGAAGGTTGCCCATCCTACCTATGCGGGTTGACCGTATCCCCCCGGCGGTCGGCAGGGCAGCAGCTGAGGCCTCCAAGCCGAGAGGCAAGAGATATCCCGGGAGCCTACAGAACGGCCCACAGGGGGGCCCCGACAGATGCCCCGCGAGCGCAAGACCCTAAAAATCGGCGTCCAGGGAACCCCGAGAGATGCCCCGGGAGGGCCCGAGGGATGCCCCAGATGGTCAAACTCATTGAACATCTGGCACGCGAGGTGTTTCTATACTGTTGGCGTTTCGGGCCTCAAGAAAACCCGAAGATCGCCCAATAATGCCGCAGGACGGGCTTTAGATGGGACGCAACGGCCCCAGCAAGCCGATCAGGCGGTTCAAGATACGCCCAAAACGGTCCAAGAGGCCCTAGGTTCTCTTAAAGGAGTGTGCAAGCCTCAAGCTGGACCCCAAGATAGCCCACAGAAGAAAGGCCGCAAGACAGCCACAGGGGGAAGGCCACTGAAACCAACAGCGGTTGATCAATTCATTACGCTTACTGCGCAGCGTGTGTGCCTGTGCCCCAACGCACTCATCACGTGCGACAGTGGGCCAACCTGCACTACGCAAGAGGTTGGCGGATGATACGTTCGCCAACTACGTCCACAGCTGAACTGTGACGATGGTGCAGGCCCAAGGCGGGTAGAGCGACTGCCCCTTAGGCGCGGGATCGACATTTAGAATTTACACGTTGTTTTCGTTATGTCGTGCCATCCCGAGATAGCTCTGACATGTCATCAAAACTTGCTCGCGCTAAGTCAACTTAAACTGTGTTCTGTGACAACACATCAATTGTCCATCGCCCCTGCCCCCCCGCCCACGGAACCCCGCCGTGTCCGCCAAACTTCTGCACTCAACTCGTTTGCCCTCTGACGCAACCAACTGATTTTTCCATCGGTGCAGCGCAACGGAAAGTGAGTCTGAGCAGGCACGGAACACAGAATTTACATGAGTCCCGCTTGTCGCAGGCAACCTTACAAGAAGAACAAAAAGAGGCGGAAGAAAACAAGAGGGTGAGGAGGAGGACGAGGACCAGTGTAAACCCACGAGTCACCAACGATGTTGAAGTAAACCCTCCCCCCAAGCTCCCTCTTCATAGGCCCCTACAACGGTTCATTTCCACAGAGTGACCTGCCTCGTTGGAAGACAACCGTATGAAGACCCTGAAGCATGCCAAAGCATTGTTCTCGGTATTCCTACGGCACGGACAAACCTGACTGTTGCGTCTTGACGATCCTGAATCGTGCCCGAACGCCGTTCCTGGGACTTCAACACCGCAAATCATCGGAACTGTTGCGCCCTCATAATCGCGAATCCGTCCCAAATACCATTCCTGGTACGCCGATCATGGGAATACGTGAAATATGTTGCAAAAAAGATATGCGCGGCGCTAAAGCGAGAGCCACATGCTGAAAAGGAACCGCCCTCAATCAAGGAAACTCTGGCAAATTTCCAACAAATAATCTGCGCGGCGAGCACTCAGTCCGCGAAATTCTTGTTCTTTCTGTTTGAACGTGCGCGGCGCTAAAGTGAGAGCCACATGTTGAAAATAGCCCGCCCTCAATCCGTGAAGCTCTTGCAAATTTGAAGACTAATGTGCGCGGCGCTCAGGTGAGAGCCGCATTTTGAAAACCACCCGCTCTCCATCAGTGAAACCGTCGCCAATGTTTAAGTAGTCAGGGTCATACATGGTGAGGAAGTCTCAGGCGAAACGCCCGGCCCGCTCTAAAAACTGGCCTCGGGGTGCGACAGGGAGAATTTATTTTTAAGGAGAAACAACGGAAGAGGAGGGGAAGAAGAAGACTACACAATCTATGGCAATCGCTGCTCGCAAACCTCCATCCCACTATGGCAACGGTTCCCCCTGCTCATGGACCCGGGCGGCCCCAGGACCTTGGCCCTGTTGGCAAGTGGAAATGCGATCAGACACGACATAAACTTTTTTTGCTACTTTTCGATATGCACGCGAAGTGGCCGAGCACATGAGCCACCACAGATGTGGATAGCAATAGGAGGTCGCGGGTCGCACGGGTCGCAGGTCGCAGGCGGCTCGCGGAGTGACGACCACAACAAGGAACACTGACCTGAAGGAAAGGCCGCTCATACTCAGTCGCGCGTCTCTCGACTCGTGTGCTCCTGAGCCCTGTATAACAGCCCCGTGCGATCGTGCTCCCTTTTGGGGTGTCTCTTCTCCTGCCCCTGTCGCGGGCAGTTGGCGCGGGCCCCAAGATCGACCGTTATCGTCGTCGAATGGCGGGCTCGGGAATGGGTCATTATCACATACACTGCTGCCATACGCGCGTGGATAACCGTTGCCGATCACCGCTTTCTGTTAGCATTCCCGTGGAAAGCAAAACAGATGGGTACAGGAAGGGATGAGTAAGGATGGAGATTAGTGGGGACAAGTCGGGGCGAGAGGGAAGGAACGAGGTAAAGAGGAGGTATGCGATATGATGAAAGTATCGAAGAGGGACGGTGAAGGCGGATGAAGAGCGATGATCAGAGGTTGGTGGATATGAAAAGGCGTATCATGAGTTAGAGGAGGCAAGCACCTTCAAGCTTGAAGGTTTGAATGATGGGAAATGCAAATCCCTCGAACCTCTCATGATTGTAGACTGGCGGCGCAAGATGCTGCAATACATGCAGACACTGGGGTCCGAGGTGCGTACCGTAGGAAAAAGACGAATCGAAATTGGGGGACTCTGGGTAATCTCACACGCAATGCTGTCCTAGACAATTGCGGAAGAGCGAGCGCTGGAAGACAAATCTTCGTCGATGGGAAGCAGGGTCGCGGTGCTGTGGGCCTTGTAGCCGTTCGCACTCATTCGCTCGCGCGTCATTCAATATGCTGTTCCCCAAACCCTCGATACCCGTTCTCTTCGTCTGACCTCGTGCCCTCTTGAGGGGGCTACTTCCTCCTTGTGGGCGGGGGGTCTGGCGGCTTAGACAAGCGAGTGGGCGGGTGGACGATCGTGTCGGGTCGGGCGGACTCTGAAGGCGGAGTCTGGTCGGCTCGGGCGGGCCCCTTCCTCAGGCAACTGGGTCAGGTCAGGCGGAGTCTTGCTCGGGAGGAGGGAGGATGATCGAACGAACAATAAGCGGAGGAAGCGATCACAGGAGGGACTGGCGGGGAGGGGAGAGGAAGGATGAGGTCCACGGTGCTGATTTCAATCCTTCGGCGCTTCACAAATGCGGCAGTTCCACCGGTGATGAGGCAGATGGCGCCTAGGTGCGATCGCGATCCCTGAGCAAACTATGAAGAAGTCTCAAACGATAGCGGGGGATTTGAGCGGCCAATGTGCAATCTCTGAGCAACTTGCAAGGGAACCTCAGGCAAGAGCGTAATTCCAGAGTATCGTAGAAGTACCTCCCACGCGGAAGGTGTTGCTGTAGTCCAGAGGCAAAGAATGCAGTTTGAGGCCCAAGGAGGCGGTAGTCGGGGCTGGTTAGGGCTGGCCAGGGCAGCAGAACAATAAGGAACACGAAGGAAAGGGGGAACGGCGGAGGAGGACTGGACTGGACTGAAACTCGTGGAAGCCTGGATTCCAAAGCAACAGCGACTCTGACTGCAACATGAAACCGCAAGGAGAGCATGACAACTGCTGCACGGAAGACTTCAGAGAAGAGGCCTGCGAGTCTCTGCAACTACACGATAATATGGATGGCTGCCGCGCTCTGCACAAGGCAGCACTGGCCCTGGCCAGCAACCCCAGGCGGCACGCGACCGCACTCAGGGGGCTGGCTCTGAGGCGCGCGGTTCGAGTCTCCCCCCTCCCGCTCCACGACACCGCGGCCCGCGACCCCCGCCACCCCGACCACGACCCCGCCCCCCTCTCACAGCTGCAGGCGGTGGCGGTGGCATCACAATCACTGGGGTGGCTGGGAGAAGGCCCTCGCGACTCTCTGTTGGCTAGGAGTCTGTGAATATCTCTCTCTCTCTCTCTCTCTCTCTCTCTCTCTCTCTCTCTCTCTTTCTCTCTCTCTCTCTCTCTCTCTCTCTCTCTCTCTCTCTCTCTCTCTCTCCTCTCTCTCGAGCGGGCCTCTGGGAGCCGCTCCCGCTAGGAGCCGCCCCCCCCCCCCCCCCCCCCCTCCATCTTCAGAAGGCGCTCGAACAGGTCCGCTCAACGACGACCCACCTCCATCCCCCTGTGGAACGAGAACATGATGATGGCTTTATGTGGCTCTCCCTCGATTTTCTTCAGGGTTTTGTTCCGAAACATCCCGCGCGACCGAGACAACTCGTTCATGTCGGTATTATTTATCTTGCTCTCCCAGAGATCCCTGAACTCCGAGATCAGTTTGCGCTCCTGCTCCTCGCCTGCTCCTGCTGCTGGACTGCGGGTGGCCCCGTAGGCTGTGGCGGCGACGAGAATGTGCAAGTGGGGCGGACCGCGCGCGAGCATCTCCTCCCTGGCGGCGCGCTTGGCATCGTCCCCTCCCTCCTTCATGCGCCCCCTGAGGGCCTTCGAATCGTCGTCGTATGTCTTCCCTGCCTTGAGGCAGGCTGCTGCGAGACCGCTGCCCATCAAGATTTCGACTTTGATGAAGACGCACGCCGCCGTGGCGGCGATCTCCCGACTGTTGCTGAGCACGAGGCGGATCATCGTATTTACGAGCATGCGGGGTGCTTTGTCTCCCTGAGACTGCTTGAAATGCTTGGGCTTCCGTTCGGCTTGGGCCTGTTCGACTGTGGCGGCCCCCGCCCCCTCGGCCTCCTCCTTCCGTTTCGGCATCTTGGACCGCGAGGGGGAGCTCAACTCCTCCATCAGCTCTGAGGGGGGCCCGCGCGGAAGACGGGGCAAACGGGGCGACCTCAACGGGTAGGCGGCTGCTGGGATGACCACGCAAGTCTGAAAGACTCGAGCCCTTAGAATCGCAGCGCGGACATGTAAGCGAGGGCGGAATATCAACAACCGTTTTCAGGGTAGCCGGCCCACGGGTAATACAATGCCCCCGAGAAATAGACCCTTGAAGATGCCGTCCCGCGTTAGAGGTACTTGCAAACACCTGTCTGCAATGGATGCACATATATTGCTGACTGTAAGTGTATGCGCAAGATTTCTGACATGATGAACTTGGCGAAGATGATTCATGTAGTCCCGTCGGTTGGAGACTTCAGCTTTACATCTCTGGGCTTCAACCTCGAGCTCACACACGAACGTGGGGTCAGCGGCGTGCTCGGCGCTCCCATCCGCGGCCACTGCTGTCGAAGCGTGAATGCCCGAGGCGCGCGCCGACGTCTCGGCGCTATGACGTGTCGGCGCAGGAGGAGGGATCGCCACCGAATGCTCGCGTGCTCTGAGGACCGAGAAGTCGTATTCAGCGAACGTTTCGGCCCACTCTCGATCCCTGAGAAGACGGAGATCACGGTGCAATTCATCCAAAAACTCTTCATCAAGAATTCCAGGCGCCCATCCTACATCATGATGCACTTGTCTGACCTAGGGGGAGGAACAAGCAGACGGCAGACCACTCACCAACTGAGGTCGATGAGCGCGTCCGCGGGCATTTCCCCAAACAGGCTGCGCAGCGCCTGACCACTGCTCTCGGGGCCCCTCGCCCAACCTTGGTGCATGCCCAGGCGGCGGGCCGCCGTCTCGACCTCACTCGGTGCCACCTTCCAGTAGTCCAAGACCTGCTTATTACTCATGCTCCTCACCTTCTCCTCCCCGTTCACCACCTCCTTCTCCGATGCCTTGCCCCTCGTAGCTATCCGTCCCATAGCAGCTAACCCACAATCAGGACGACGGTAATCCACCTTAGATAGTGCATAGGATTCCAGCCCACTTGAAAGCATTCTGGGAGAATCCCAAGAACAGCACCCGCTTCCACTTGCATGGTAGCGGCAAGGACCACACACACCCCAAGCTGTGAAACGTGCTCCTGGCGGCGACGAGGCGCTTCCCGATCTCATGAGCGGCAGACTCGCGTTGCACAAGAAACGGGCCCAGGTGCCGAGCCTCATCCCTGGGGGTGCCCTCCGTGAGCCGAGGATGGCCCCGAAGTATCTTCTTACACGTATGTGACAACCTCGAAAAATTGAAAAGCAACTGTAGTTTAGACATGTTCTGACCGAGCCCGAAGAAAGCCAGCTTTTCATTCAAGATCTCGTCCGGTAATCTGATCTTCCCAAGACCCCATCCAGTGAAGTCCCAACATCTGTTAATCTAGCCTCATTCAAGTCGCCAGCGAACTTAATCAACGAGAGGTCTGCCCTGATGTCGCCCCGCTGTGCGGTGAGATCCTTAGCGCTTGGGTCCCGACTCCAGAGCTCTCGCCCCCATCCCAGGATCGGCCTCGAGAGCGTGGCCAGAAACATGGCGAAGATGTACGGATTGCCCATCGCCCCCCCTTGCTTCGGCTGAACTGTGCAGCGAGCCCCGCTCGTCGGGAGTTCGATCGCTGAGTTGCGATATCGCTGACGGCATACTGCAGCATCGTGGTCCGCACAATGTATAGCTACGGTCGTATCCATCGACTCGTGCGTGCTACTCGCAAAAGCATTCGACATGTCCTTCATACATATACAAGAGTTCTAGACGCCGCTCGTAAACGCCACATCGTGCAATTATATAAGTACTGCGTTCTCGCGTCGTCGTCCCCGTACAAACCCATGGTCATCGATAGAGGGTGTTGGTCGCAACATATTCTAATAATATCCTTTCCCTATCGTCGGAAGCACATGCGCGACACGCGTGCCCAAAGGGCCCACCGTCAATGACTTCGGGGGCGCCGCGGCCTGACTGCGGTGCCAGTACAGGGGGGGTAATGCTACGCCGTCGAATCTTCCAGAGTCCAACGTGCAAGAGGAACCACAGAGTCTCGTTGTCGGGGGGGTCCTCGCTCGCGCCCACGCCTAGTTTCTGCTGCGTTCTCCACCGAGGAAGTAGACACATATGCCAAAGTTCGAGAGGAGCAGTGCCTTCTGGGACCGCACGCCTCTTGGGCGCGTCCCTAAGATAAGATCGAAAGTTCTGGACATCTGTCTTAACTAAGGAGGTAAGCTCGGGGTCATCGATCTCGTAGTCGTACGTCTCGCCCTCCCTCTCAGCTCTCCGCTCCTCCCGGACAATCGGTTCAACCTGCACGCCGCCCTCGCTGCCAGGTTTCTTCCACACGCGGAGCCAGTCGTCAGCATCTGGGGGCGCACCGGTAGCCAATCGTGCATCTCGACGTTTCGGCCCAGACCGACAGCGAGCAGCACGACGGGAGGCTTTCATTGCCTCCGCGGTGCGCCTCTTGGCCCAACATTCGCTGGCTTCCTGAAGCAATCTGGCACGAAACTGACGCAGGTGTTGCCGACGTTCCTTGTGGAGTTGGGCTGAGAGAGCCTTCAGCTGAGCATCGATCGCCTCGGCCCCCTCCTCGTCCCCCTCCGCCTTTCGACCTCGTAGTTCGGCACGCTGACGAAGCAAGTTTCGGCGGCACTCACAGTCCTCCTGGTGCCCCGCTCGTCTCTGAGTGTCTTCCGAGAAGTGCGCCTGCCCCGCCCGAACCAGAGCACCCTCCAAAGTCTCAAAAACCTCGTCTGGAGACGCGTAGTCACGAAGATAGGGAACTCCTGCCCCCACCAGCTCCTCATTGACAGACTTGATAAATTCCCATCTCCCCCTCCCTGACCTGAGCCCCTCCACCATGCCATCATAATTCCACCGAATCCGATCATCAGCAGGACGAATCAATCCACCTTTATTGAACTCCAGACTGAGAACAACAAGCAGATGATCCCGTGGATGGGGCTCCCCTGATAGGCTGCACCTTAGCTCCTGGTCGACGTAATGGATGGCAATGCCGAGTAAGATGTGCTAACCCTTGTGGATAACAAACGAAATCAATGCAGCTCGAAGAAGCATTCCCGAAAACAATATGCTCGGCCCTCTGTTGTACATTCCCCGCGATCAGATGGTGTTTCTCTAGAAGCCCACGGAGTCGTTCGCCCGCCCCGCCAGGAAGACGCTCGAGCGTGCCAGCATTCACCACACTCGTAGAGATCTTCTCATACACCCCCTGCCTGAGCTTTCTTCCCATCCCATCATTTACATCCGAGTAGAGAATCGGGGCGCAGCGGGCGGGTAAGTCACGTATCACCGAGTCCAGCCACTCTATCAGGACCGAAACAGTCTTATGATACGCAGTACGATCGGCCTTACTTCCTTTAGCAGATATAGGCGGGGAATAAATGCTGATAGCGCAGAAGTCGGCGGGCCCGTGTTTGACGCGGACAGCAAGCGCGCGACCAGCAACAGCTGCAGGACTCCCCCATATTCTTTTTTTTTATAGCATTCTCGACGTAGTGGGGGCCCAACGCTATCATAATTCCACCGTGAGGGGTGGAGAAAGGGGCCGTGGCCTGGTGGGTGGCCTCGAAGGCCAACCTGCCGCCGCGCCGCCCCCGCAGCGCCTGGGCGCCGCGCAACGGAGTCCCTCCCCTCGCCCCTGCAAGAAGCAATATGTCGAAATTGCGAGTCTCCTTTCGGATTTCCAAGAGACTATCTCCCGTAGCAAACATGGGGCTGTAGCCCAGGATCCGAAGAAATGTCGACATGAGAACAACCACGCCGACGCCCATCCGATCGCGTGACGAGACAAGGCGAGACTGATCGAAAAGAAGTTTCAATACCGAGGTCAGACCAGCCCTGGTCAGCCGCGTGCCTGTGCCATCATGGGCTTCGGCGGAGGAGGGGGCGGAGGAGGAACACTGGGAGGGCGACGCATGTAGGAGGACACCTGCAGGGGGAAGGGGCCAGAAGGATGAGCTGGAGGAGGGGGGGAGGAGGCATGATATAAGAGCGAGGCATAATCCTTAAAACGGTCAGGAACTCAGGTCGGATAGGTGCGGGCCCATCGAAATGCTCCGATTTTCTCCACATGCTTCGTTGGGTTCTGGTGTTCTTCCCTGCCGCGCCGCACCCGCGACACTCTCTCACGCACACCCACACACCCGCACACACACACCTCACTCTTCGTACAGCACAGCACAGCACAGCACAGCGCAGCACAGCACAGCACAGCTCAGCTCAGCACACAGCTCAGCTCAGCTCAGCACGCAGCACAGCGCAGCACAGCGCAGCACAGCACAGCACAGCTCAGCTCAGCTCAGCACACAGCTCAGCTCAGCTCAGCACAATCCAACACGGCTCAGCACAGCACAGCACAGCTCGGCCCAGCTCAGCTTGACACGCTCGCAAAGCGTGGCAGGCGCTGCATTTTCTCGGCACCGCTGGGGGCCCAAGGCGTTGCAAGCGTGGCACTTCCTCGACACCACAAGGGGGGGAACTGTGGGTGGGGACGCTATCCGTTTCGGGCTCGCAAAGCGTGGCAGGCGTGGCACTTCCTCGACACCACAGGGGGGGAGCTGTGGGTGGGGGCGCTATCCGTTTCGGGCTCGCAAAGCGTGGCAGGCGTGGCACTTCCTCGACACCACAGGGGGGAGCTGTGGGTGGGGACGCTATCCGTTTCGGGCCCGCAAAGCGTGGCAGGCGTGGCACCTCCTCGACACCACAGGGGGATGGCTGTCGGTGGGGACGCTATCCGTTTCGGGCTCGACATCACAGGGGGGGAGCTGTGGGTGGGGACGCTATCCGTTTCGGGCTCGCAAAGCGTGGCGGGCGTGGCACTTCCTCGACACCACAGGGGGGGAGCTGTGGGTGGGGACGCTATCCGTTTCGGGCTCGCAAAGCGTGGCAGGCGTGGCACTTCCTCGACACCACAGGGGGGGAGCTGTGGGTGGGGACGCTATCCGTTTCGGGCTCGCAAAGCGTGGCAGGCGTGGCACTTCCTCGACACCACAGGGGGGGAGCTGTGGGTGGGGACGCTATCCGTTTCGGGCTCGCAAAGCGTGGCAGGCGTGGCACTTCCTCGGGGGGGAGCTGTGGGTGGGGACGCTATCCGTTTCGGGCTCGCAAACATGGCAGGCGTGGCACTTCCTCGACACCACAGGGGGGGAGCTGTGGGTGGGGACGCTATCCGTTTCGGGCTCGCGAAGCGTGGCAGGCGTGGCACTTCCTCGACACCACAGGGGGATGGCTGTCGGTGGGGACGCTATCCGTTTCGGGCTCGACATCACAGGGGGGAAGCTGTGGGTGGGGACGCTATCCGTTTCGGGCTCGCAAAGCGTGGCGGGCGTGGCACTTCCACGACACCACAGGGGAGAGCTGTGGGTGGGGACGCTATCCGTTTCGGGCTCGCAAAGCGTGGCAGGCGTGGCACTTCCTTGACACCACAGAGGGGGGAGCTGTGGGTGGGGACGCTATCCGTTTCGGGCTCGCAAAGCGTGGCAGGCGTGTCACTTTCTCGACACCACAGGGGGTGCGCAGGGGGTGGTCTCTCAGCTCGGTCGCTATCCACGACACTGTCGCACAGCCTAGCAGGCGTGGCACTTTCTCGACACCACAGGGGGTGCGCAGGGGGTGGTCTCTCAGCTCGGCCGCTATCCACGACACTGTCGCAAAACCTAGCAGGCGTGGCACTTTCGCGACACCACAGGGGGTGCGCAGGGGGTGGTCTCTCAGCTCGGCCGCCATCCACGACACTGGCGCAAAGCCTAGCAGGCGTGGCACTTTCTCGACACCAAAGGGGGTGGGCAGGGGGTGGTCTCTCAGCTCGGCCGCTATCCACGACACTGGCGCAAAGCTTTGCAGCCGTGGCACTTTCTCGACACCACAGGGGGTCTCTGAGCGCGGCGAGGGCTCAGAACGCAGGATTGTGCATATATATATATATATATATATATATATCATATATCATAAACATAATCAAACACATAAGATTTAAATTAAGTATGTGGGGTTCCTCGGTAGCGTAATTTTGGAGGCTGGCGGCAGGTCGGATATAGGATGGGCGGAATTGTCCGGACCTCTCACGCGGGAGCCGCTGCTGTGGTCGGGGGTCCGAGCCAGAAGTAACGGACAGTGATCAGGGGTGGACAGCAGCGCTTACTTCAGAAGAGCAGATTCCACAATACTCCGCACCGCCGAGCCCGACTTCCATCACGCACCCAGTGACATACGGCCCCCTCGCCCAGTCTGACTGAATGGTCGGGTTTGACCTGACATGATCCCTGACATGATCGGCTGAGGACTTTCCGACATCGCCGCCGTCACCTAACGACATGTGGGCGTACGCGCGCTGCAAGAAACTAGGAGCACTCGCATCTGTTTCCGCTGCTGCAGAATCAGGGCCAGGGAAACAGTCGCGACCGACACGCCGACAAGACCACGAGGAAATCACTGAGGGCCTGCAGAAAAAAGGATGACACAGATGGTACATAGCGGGAGGCGAAAAATGGGAGTCCCCAAAACGTCAGAGACCCCGATACGCCCAAAGTACTATCCTGAGCGCTGACGCGAAGCGTTGTGCATCATACTCTTCCGCGTTCTCGTACAAACAGCGCTGCCACTGCACCGCGGGCAAACCCAAATCGGCCAGCAGGTACCGGCCCAGCTGGGACATGTGCTCGGATGGCTCCACGGCGCAGGCGCTCTCGATGGCCCCGCCAGGCCACACCTGAAGGGGCCCAGGGGCACACAAACAAAGAGACTCAATTCCAAAATATTCCCACATCTTCCTGAGAATCCACTTTCTTTGTGTCTGTGCCCATTCTCCCCTCCTGAGCACCTCGTGAGCCGCGGCGAGGCTCGGAGCGGGCCCCGCTCCGTAGTCCAGCACCCGGCGCGGCCGGAACTCGGGCGCGCGCCGGGCAAGCTCGTGCAGGATGCGGAAGTCGGGTGTCGAGGAATGGGGGTGCGATACATGGGGGGGCGGGGAGAAACGTCCTGTCGTGCCCCTTTTGGGGCCCCTTTCGGGGGCAGAAGGTGCGCCCTGCATCAACCCCAATCCTTTATCGCACCCCCATGGCTCGAGGCCCGAGGCAGTTGCTGGCCCAGGCCGCGGGGTACCTGTGGGCCATGTACACCAGCGCGGCCTCCGGCGACCAGAACATCTGGAACAGCTTGTGCTTCCTCTCCTACGCCACGGAGATATGCACAGGCACCCTCCGACGAATTTTGCATGTACCTTCAGGGAGGGCGGCGGTGTATAAAGTCGCTGGCTCCCAGTGGTGGTTTATACACCGCTACTCTCCCCTGAGGCCCAGGAATTATCCATTGGAGTGTGTCTGTGGATCTATTTCTGTGGCGGATCTCCTCGCGGTTGGCCACGGCGAGCCGCCGGAGGGCGGAGTCGTCGAGGGACTCCTTGATGGCCTCCGCGTGCTCGAAGAGGTCGCTGAAGGCAGGGTTCTTTCGCAGTCGGGCGACTGGCCCATCCCCAGAGTCGTGCTCGGGGAGGAACGTCGAAGAGAGCACGGTGGGGACCTCGGCGGCCGTGCGCGAGCGCACCTTCTTCTGAAGGTACCTGCCGTAGCGCTCCAGATCTTTCTTCTGGCCGAACTCACGGAGGAGGCGGACGATTTTCTCCATGAGCCCCTGCGGGATGTCCTGCGTCTTCATGCTAGTCAGGGCCATCTGGTCGAGCTCCATGATGGACTGCGGGTCCAGCCCGTCTCCTTCCATGATCCGGTCAAATTTGAAACCGCGGTGGATCGACTTTGAAAGGCAAGCGAAAGCTGTGCGGGCATCTCCAGGGATGGCTTTTGGCGCCGCAGCGGGCGCGGCTGCGGAGGCGCACCCCCGGCAGCTGCTACTGCAAGTTCTCAGGGCGACGGGCGCTGGTGTCGCTAGTGGCGCTGTGGCCCATCTGGGGGAACTGCGGCGGAGCTGCCGCACTCGGCGATGGGGGAACTGCATGACACGCAGAACTTGAGCCACTTCTACTGCAACGGAAGTGCATCGTTGTGTACATATGAATGTGCTAGCCAACGTGGATCCCAAACCATGTTTCGAGCAATTATGCTGTGCAATCTATGTGGTGCAAGTAACTAATGCACACTCGTGAATTGCCGACTCCACCAGTCACGCAATCACCCCACCCACTCACCCGCAAGGTTTGCAAAACCCACGCGGCGGCGAGTGCGATGACCGCTCGGCGCTGGCTCGCGCATCGCTACGGCCGCGCTACCGCGCGCATGCTCGCGCGCAGAGCGGCCAACTAGTCAGGTGCGACCGACGCGGCCGCGGTGGCGCTGACCGCTGGGGACTTCCCAGCGCGTCTTGCATGCCGCGCTGACTTCGGTGATTCGGTTTCTCGGGCGGGCCCGGTATCATGGCGACGTCGACAATGGCAGACACGGTGATGATAGTAGCGATACTGGTGACGATGGCAAAGATGCTGACGGCAGGGCCAATGACGGCGCCGATGCTGATCACGCCGATGACGATGATGGCAACCACGTGTCGGCGACGAAAGTTTGGAAGGATTTCGACGTGCGCACGCGCGGCCGACGCGCGCGAGTGGGCCATATGGCATGATTTGAGCGGGATTCCGCTTTATTCGCTTAATGAGCGCGCAAAGGGCGTTCCAAAGATTTCGGCATGCGCGCGCGAGAGGCCCGCTTGGTGTAATCCCACTAGCCCTCTGGGCGGAGGCGGTTTAGGGAGACTCCTTTTCCAACCCCCTTCTTCCCCTTTGGGGAAGCGTTTATCACTGTTCCCTACCAATGTACACTCCGTCCCCCAGGCGACTGGCAGCCAACCGAGAACCATGAGGACCCCACACTCACCCCCGCACACCATCCCTCTCAAAAAACAATACAACACGCACTCTGCCTCTACATTTGGAGCATGCGCGGCCAAACTGGTGCGCCCCCCCAAAACAATCCCTGAACAAAAACAATACATACAACATACACTTTGGGGCAATGTGTTGACTCATGTTCGGGAGGTTTGCAAACACTTTATTTTGTTCCCAACCACCTCTGGTGTTGGGTCCTCGTTTTGGAGAAACGGTGCCCGCGTTCCTCTTCTCCTCCTCTTCTCCCTCCTCCTCTCCGCCGCCCGCATGCGTCCCCCATATTTAACTTGGCATTTTCACCCACCCAACAAAGCGCTTCGTGGCCCCTTAGGGAGCTCCACCGAAGCCCCCAGTGGGACCGCCCGCATGCGTCCCCCACGCCCAATTTTGCATTTTTGCCCGCCCAATACAGCGCTTCGTGGCCCCATAAGCAGCTCCACAGAAAGACCCTGGTGGGACCGCCCGCATGCGTCACCCGCACCCAATTGGCATTTTCACCCGCCCAGTACAGCGTTTCGTGGCCCCTTAGGGAGCTCCACCGAAGCTTCCAGTGGGGCCGCCCGCATGCGTCCCCCACGCGCAATTTTGTTTTTTTTCCTAACCATCCTGTCGTGTTGGGTCCTCGTTTTGAAGAGACGGTGCCCCGCGTTCCTCCTCCTCCCGCTGCCCCCCCCCCCCTCCTCCCATCATCATCACCATCCTCATCATGCTCATCATCATGAGTATCGTCACCATCATCATCCACATCGCGGTTGTTGGTCATCATCATCACCACCATCATCATCATCATCATCATCATCATCATCAACATCATCATCATCGGCACACCCCTCGCACGTTTCGTGGCCCCATAGGGAACTCCACCGAAGGCCCAAATGGCTGCGTCCGCATGCCGCCGCCACCCAATTTTGGCACACCCCTTACACGTTTCGTGGCCCCATAAGGAGCTCCACCGAAGGCCCAAATGGCTGCGTCCGCATGCCGCCGCCGCCCAATTTTGGCACACCCCTCACACGCTTCGTGGCCCCATAGGGAGCTCCATCTACGTCCCAAATGGCTGCGTCCGCATGCCGCCGCCACCCCATTTTTGGCACACCCCTTACACGCTTCGTGGCCCCATGGTGAGCTCCACCGAAGGCCCAAATGGCTGCGTCCGCATGCCGCCGCCGCCCAATTTCGGCACACCCCTCACACGTTTCGTGGCCCCATAGGGAGCTCCACCGAAGGCCCAAATGGCTGCGTCCGCATGCCGCCGCCGCCCAATTTTGGCACACCCCTCACACGTTTCGTGGCCCCATAGGGAGCTCCACCGAAGGCCCAAATGGCTGCGTCCGCATGCCGCCGCCACCCAATTTTGGCACACCCCTCACACGTTTCGTGGCCCCATAGGGAGCTCCATCTAAGGCCCAAATGGCTGCGTCCGCATGCCGCCGCCACCCCATTTTGGCACACCCCTTACACGCTTCGTGGCCCCATGGGGAGCTCCACCGAAGGCCCAAATGGCTGCGTCCGCATGCCGCCGCCGCCCAATTTGGCACACCCCTCACACGTTTCGTGGCCCCATCGGGAGCTCCATCTAGGGCCCAAATGGCTGCGTCCGCATGCCGCCGCCACCCCATATTTGGCACACCCCTTACACGCTTCGTGGCCCCATGGGGAGCTCCACCGAAGGCCCAAATGGCTGCGTCCGCATGCCGCCGCCGCCCAATTTTGGCACACCCCTCACACGCTTCGTGGCCCCATCGGGAGCTCCATCTAAGGCCCAAATGGCTGCGTCCGCATGCCGCCGCCACCCTATATTCGGCACACCCCTTACACGTTTCGTGGTTGGCTGGAGCTCTACGCGCTGCTCTCGCGCGCCACGCGCCACGAGGATCTCCTGCTCATGCGGGCGCCGCTCATCGAGTTCTTCCTGGCAGGGCCGCCGGAGGGCTTGCGGAAGCAGCTGGAGCAGTTTGCTGCGCGCACGAAGCGGTGCAGGAGGGAGGCGACGGCCCTCGCCAGAGAGCTGGGCTTCAGCGAGTTCATCCGCGAGGCCTGACCTGGGGAGCGGCCCCGCACGAGCCAGCGGCGCGCGCTGGTTGTCGCTGACGCTTGGATGACCCCAGCTCGTCGTCGGGATTTCTCGCCAGAGGATGACCGGCGCCTGTCGGGGGATTTCACCCAGATCGCGCCATTTTCGCACGCCTCGCCACGCAGCACGGGGGCGCTATCCGTTGACTCAGAGTCGCAGTGGACAACCCCCGCGCGTCGATGGGATTCCCTCGGGATAACCAGACCGCGTCGGCGAGGACTTCCCAGGCACTTTCGCGCGGCGCCGCCTGCGCGCTGCATTCTGCGTGGCTCGCTGTCGGTCTGGAGGCAAAACGTCTCCCCTCGACTCTCGCTCCTCCTGCTTCCCATCGCTTCTTGACCGCGCGCTTCCCCGTCTCGTTTCTGCCACTGCTGACCTGCCTTCGACATCTACACGGTGTCTCCGTCACCTCTTCCTGCGTGCCCAGTAACAGGTCTCATGATGCGATGATGATACTGATGTGTTGGCTCGCCCCAGTGAACTCTCCTCCTCCGCCCGCCACCTCCTGCCCGCGCTGCCCTGTGCCTCGTCCATGCAGTGGCGCGGTGCCTATGAGAAGAGGGGCCTAGTTTGCGTGCCCCCTCCTTCGTCTCATATCCGTGCGGTACTCGCAGCTGCATATGGTTGGGTCCTTCGCCAGGCTAATTTTTCGAACACCCAGTACAACGCTTCATGGCCCCATAGCGAGCTCCGCCGAAGCCCCCAGTGGGACCGCCCACATGCGCCCTCCACGTGCAATTTGGCATCTTCACCCGCCCACTACAGCGCTTCGTGACCCCATACGGAGCCCCACCGAAGCTCCCAATGGTACCGCCCACATGCGTCCCCCACATCCAATTTGGCATTTTCGCACACCAGTGCAGCGCTTCGCGGCCCCATAGGGAGCTCCACCGAAACCCCCAGTGGGACCGCCCGCATGCGTCCCCAACGCACAATTTGCCATCTTCACCCACCCAGTACAGCGCTCCGTGGCCCCATAAGGAGCCCCACCGAAGCCCCCAGTGGTACCGCCCACATGCGTCCCCCACATCCAATTTTGCATTTTCACCCGCCCAGTGCAGCGCTTCGTGGCCCAACAGGGAACCCTACCAGAGCCCCCAGTGGGACCGCCCGCATGCGTCCCCCACACCCAACTTGGCATTGTCACCAACCCAGTATGTCACCAACCCAGTACAGCGTTTCGTTGCCCCATAAGTCGCACCACCGAAGCCCCCAGTGGGAACGTCCACATGTGCCCCCCCATACCCGATTTGGCGCTGTCACCCACCCAATACAACTTTTCGTGGCCCCATAGGGAGCTTCACCGAAGCCTCCACCTACCGCCCACACGCGTCCCCCACACCCAATTTGGCATCCCCACCCACCCTTTACAACGCTTCGCGGCCCCATGGGGACCTCCACCGAAGCCCCCGATGGTACCGCCCACATGCTTCCCCCACGCCTAATTTGTCATTTTCACCCACCCAACACAGCGCTTCGTGGCCTCATAGGGAATCTCACCGACGGCCCCAGTGCTACCGCCCGAATGCGTTCCCCCCCCGCCCAGCGCAGCGCTTCGTGGCCCCATAGGGAGCTTCACCGAAGAAACTATTCACAATTGCGGTACCCACAACTTCCTATGGTTGGGTCCTTCGCCAGGATAATTCCCAACCGTGCTGTGGTGTTGGGTCCTCGTTTTGAAGATACGGTCCCCGCGTTTCTCCCGCCTCCTTCCTCCTTCCTCCCACTCCCTCCTCCCCCTCCTCCCTCCTCCCTGCGTTTCACTCACTCAGTACAGCGCTTCGTGGTCTCAATAGGGGGCTCCACCGAAGGTCCCAGTGGGACCGCCCGCGTGCGTCAACCACCACTCAGCACAGACTTCCTCCCGTGCTTTTCACCCACCCAGAACAACGTTTCGTGGACCCATAGGGAGCTCCACCGAAGGTACCGGTGGGACCGTCCGCATGCGTCAACCACCACCCAACACAATCCTTCCTCCCTGCTTCCCACCCACCCAGTACAACGCTTCGTGGCCCCAATTAGGGGGACTCCACCGAAGGGCCGAGTGGGACCGCCCGCATGCGTCAACCACCACCCAGCACAGCCCTTCCTCCCTGCGTCTCACCCACCGAGTACAACGTTTCGTGGCCCCAACTAGGGGGGCTCCACCGAAGGACCCAGTGGGACCGCCCGCATGCGTCAACCACCAACCAGCACAGCCCTTCCTCCCTGCGTTTCACCCACCCAGTACAGCGCTTCGTGGAACCCTAGGGAGCTCCACCGAAGGTCCCAGTGGGACTGCCAGCATGCGTCAACCACCACCCAACACCAGTCCTTCCTCCCTGCGTTTCGCCCACCCAGTACAGCGTTTCGTGGTCCCATAGGGAGCTCCACCGAAGGTCCCAGCGGGACCGCCCGCATGCCTCAACCACCACTCAGTACAGCGTTTTGTGGGCCCGTAGGGCGCTCCACCGAAGGCCCCAGTGGCACCACATGTTTCCCGATGTGTGCTGTCACGTGCGCAGGCGCACCTGACACACTCTGCACGTGCCTCGAACTTGGCGCACCTGGCGCGGCTGGAGTATGCGGCACACTTAGCGCACGCGGAGCACGTGGCGCATCTGGCGCACCAGGCGTGCCTGGCACGCTCAGGTCCCAGGGGTGCTTGGCGCGCGTGGCGCGCCTGGCACGCGTGGCGCACCTCGCCTCGGCGTCGCGCACATGGGGCCGGTTTTGGTTCCCAATAGCTGCCCATCCAAAGACGATCGCTAAACATGCTCAGGCTCGGGTGTTACGTGTTGTGATGGCGGGTGGAAGTGATCTAGACGGCTTGCTACTATGTAGGGGGTGTCTTGGCCCCTCCCCCACCCCGTCCCCTCGACCTGGACGGGGGCGGTCGCGAGGTGCCAGAGGGTACTTTTTCGCCCGCGATGACTCCAAGACGGCCTCAGAGAGCCCAAGATGGCCTCCAAGATGGCTCAAGATAGCGTAAGATCGCGATAGCGTAAGATCGCTCAAGATGGCTTCAAAGATGCCCCAAGAGGCCCCAATGCCGCTCCAAGACGGCTCCAAGTGACCAAAGAGCTCCCCACGGAGGCCCCGAAGAGGCCAAACTCAGTCCAAAACTTGAGGAACATCATAATTTTGTGCTTTCTCGACTTTTCGCTCCCGATGGCCATCTGAGGCCCAACGATGGCTCCAAGATGGCCAACCAAAGGGGGCCCCAAGAGGCTCACGAACCCCAAGACGGCCCCAAGAGCGCCCAAGAGCGCTCCAAGAGCGCCCCAAGAGGCGATGTTTGGGGCTCCCGAGGAGGGAGGCGAATTGAAGGTCTCATCCTTTTTGATCGATATCCTCCAAGAGTGCCTCAAGAGCGCCCCTCAAGCTCCCAATAAGGCCCCAAGAGGGCCCCAAGAGGCGCCCAGACGGCCCCAAGAGGCGCCCAAGAGGCCTCCAAGAGGTTCTCAAGAGACCCCCAAGAAGCCTCAAGAAGATCCCCGATGCACTCCAGACGCTCAAAGACGGCCGTGGGCCCGCCAAGATGCCTCCAAGACGCTCTAAGAAGCCTCCAAACAGCTTCCAAGGCACATCCGAGGAGACTCCGAGAAGCACTTACGACGCTTCTGGCTCTTCTGTTCGCCGTCCTATTCCTCTTCCTCATCCACCTATTCCTCCTTCTCTCTCCTCCTCCTCCCCCTCCCTCTACATTCCTTCTCCTTACAAACAATTTCTCCCTGTTGCACACCGAAGCCCGTTTTTTGGGCGGACCGGGAGTTTCGCCTGAGACTTCCTCACCATGTATAGATGTGGAGCATAACAAGTTACAGCGGTTTCACAGATGGAGGGTGGGTCGTTTTCAAGATGTGGCTCTCGCCTTAGCGCCACGCGCATTCGTTGAGTTCCACAGATTGAAGGCGGGTCGTTTTCAAAATGTGGCTCTCGCCTTAACGCCGCGCGCATTCGTTTAGACATTTGCAAACGGTTTTACGAATTGAAAGCGGGTCCTCTTCAACATGTGGTTCTCGCCGTCGCGCTGCGCATATTCGTTTGAACAAATAGCAAGAGTTTCACGGATTGGGCGGGCCGTTTTCAAAGTGTGGTTCGCGCCTTAGCGCCACTTTCGTTTTTAAACATTTGCAAGAGATTCACGGATCGAGGGAGGGTCGTTTTCAAAATGTGGCTCTCGCCTGAGCGCCGCGCACATTCGTTTCAGACATTTGCAAAAGGTTTTGCGGATGAGGGCGGGTCGTCTTCAACATGTGGTTCTCGCCGTCGCGCTGCGCACATTCGTTTGAAAACATGCAAGGGTTCCACGGATTGAGGGCGGGCCGTTTTCAAAATGTGGCTCTCGCCTTAGCGCCACGCACATTCATTTGAGAAATGTGCAAAAGGTTTCACGGATTGAGGGCGGGCCGTTTTCAAAATGTGGCTCTCGTCGTATCGCCGCGCACATTCGTTATCAAACTTTGCAAGAGTTTAGCGGATTCCTATGATCAACGTACCAGAAATGGTGTTCTGGCAGGATTCAGGATTATGCGGGTGCAGCATTTATGTTGGTTCGCGGTGTTGAAACAAAAATGGCGCTCTGGCACGATTCCGAATCGTCAAAGCGCAACAATCAGGTTGATACGTGGCGTTGAAATCCCGAGAACAATATTAAGGCATGCTTCAGGATCTTCAAAAGGTTGTCTTCCAATGAGGCTGTTCCCCCAATGGAAGTGAACCGTAGTAGTAGGGGCCTATGAAGAGGGAGCTTGGAGGAAGGGTTAATTCCAACATCGTTGATGACTCTTGGGTTTGCACTGGTCCTCCTCCTCCTCCTCATCCTTCTCGTCGTCCTCGTCCTCGCCCTACTCCATCTCCTCCTGCTCATCCTCATTACCCTCCTCCTCCTTGTTCTCCTCCTCCTTCACTTCCTCCTCCTCCTCCTCCTCCTTCTCTTGGGGTATATGACGGCTTCCCCCGCCCTGTGTTCTTCTGCATGTTCCCCTGCTTCCTGAATCACCTCAACTCCCCTGGGCATCGTTTCTGCATGGGCTGGTGGGGATACTTTTTTTGTCGGCGGCTCCAAGGCAACGGTCAGGAAGCGAAAGCGGCGTCCGGGAGGCGGAACGGCTGGTGGGGATACGCGAAGCGTGAACAATTTGATGATATTGTTGGCGACCTGAGATTTTCGTAAGAATCCGCAAGGGCATGCGCGTATTTTTTGTTATAATGAAAATGATCCCCGCGCGACCCCAATTAGGGGAAGCCTATTGCATGGGCGCATCGCTGGGCACATCGCTTCGCGTTGCTTGGCATTGGCTTGGCATTGCTTGGCATTGTTTGGCATCGCTTGGTATTGCTTGGTATTGCTTTGCGTTGCTTTACACTGCTTCTCAGTGCTTGGCATTTCTTGGTTTTGCTTGGCATTGCTTGCCATTGCTGGGCATTGCTTTGCATTGCTTCGCCTTGCTTGGCATTGCTTGGCATTGCCTGGCGTTGCTGCTAGGGGAGCCCAAGGAACCCGAAGAACCCGAGGAACCCCGGGGAAGCCGAAGAACCCGAGGAACCCGAGGGACCCGAGGAACCCGAGGAACCCGAGGAACCCGGGGAACCAACCCGAGGAACCGGAACCTGGGGAACCCGAGAAACCCGAGGAACCCAGGGAACCCGAAAAACCCGAGGAGCCCGAAGAACCCGAAGAACCCGAGGAACCCGAGGAACCCGAGGGACCCGAGGAACCCGAGGAACCCAGAGAACTCGAGGAACCTGGAGAACTAACCCGAGGAACCCGAACCCAAGGAACGCGAGGAACCAGAGGTACGCAGGGAACCCGAGGAACCCGGGGAACCCGAGGAACCTGAAGAACCAAGGGAACCCCAGGAACCCGAGGAACCTGGGGAACCCGAGGAACCTGGGGAACCCGAGGAAACCGAGGAACCCGGGGAACCCGAGGAACCCTGGGAACCTCTGAGGAACGGGCAAAGTAGTCACCCGAGGCACAAACCTTTCACCAAGTAAGAACCCCTCAGGCAAGCCTAATTACGTACAAACAATTAAAACAAAAAAAGTATGTTGATTTCCAACCTTTCCTTGGTTGGGTTCTCGCTCTGAACAGAGTACCGTGGTCTCCGTCACTCCTCCTCCCCCCTCCTCCTTCCTTCTCCTTTCTCCTCCTCTTCGTTTTCGGGTCTGCGATCTGCGAAACTGTCGCCGCTTTCGTTGGCTCCTTAGAGGTCCAGCGGAAGGGTCTCCCGCGGGGATCGCCATGAAACCTCGCCGTCCCTGGGGGTCTGCGAGCTGCGAAATTGTCGCCACGTTCGTGGGCTCCTGGGAAGTCTAGCGGAGGGGTGTCCCGTGGCTGGGGGGCTGCGATCTGCGAAACCGTCGCCACTTTCGTGGGCTCCTGGGCGGTCCAGCGGCAGGGTGTCCCACGGGGACCACCATGAGAACTCTGCGACCCTGGGGGGCTGCGATCTGCGAAACTGTCGCCGCTTTCGTTGGCTCCTGGGAGGTCCAACGGAGGGGTGTCCTACGGGGACCACCATGAGACGGGGCTGCGATCTCCGAAACCATGAGCGGAAGGGTGTCCTACGGGGACCACCATGAGACCTCGCCGACCCTGGGGGGCTGCGATCTGCGAAACCGTCGCCACTTTCGTGGGCTCCTGGGAGGTCTAGCGGAGGGGTGTCCCACGGGGACCACCATGAGACCTCGCCGTCCCCGCGGGGCTGCGATCTCCGAAACCGTCGCCAGTTTCGTTGGCTCCTGGGAGTCCCTAGCGGAAGGGTGTCCTACGGGGACCACCATGAGACCTCGCCGACCCTGGGGGGCTGCGATCTGCGAAACCGTCGCCACTTTCGTGGGCTCCTGGGAGGTCTAGCGGAGGGGTGTCCCACGGGGACCACCATGAGACCTCGCCGTCCCCGCGGGGCTGCGATCTCCGAAACCGTCGCCAGTTTCGTTGGCTCCTGGGAGTCCCTAGCGGAAGGGTGTCCTACGGGGACCACCATGAGACCTCGCCGACCCTGGGGGGCTGCGATCTGCGAAACCGTCGCCACTTTCGTGGGCTCCTGGGAGGTCTAGCGGAGGGGTGTCCCACGGGGACCACCATGAGACCTCGCCGTCCCTGGATCTGCGACCTTGTCGCCACTTTCGTGGGCTCCTGGAAGGTCCAGCGCAGGGGTGTACACAAGGGCACCCTCCAATTTGCAAGGCCGCCCTGCTAATCAGCCTCGACTGTATCTGCAGTCCTCGACAACTCCTCGAGTGGCGTCAGCACCACGGGAGACAAATCAGCGTCCGCAGAACACATGCAGGACAGGCCCCGACCTGAGCCCTACCCGCAGCAATCCAGCACACAGGACTCCACTTACGAACCTGCACCCCTCATGCCGCCTAAGGAGGAGAACCCTGACTGGGGCAACGAAAACCAGGCTAAAGAGGAGAAGCTGCGCCTGGCCGAGGCCCTGAGCGAGGTCCACCCCATCTCCTCGTCCTCTGACTCGGGCACAGTTGAAGAGCACCAAGCTAAGACGAGTCCTCAGAGTTAGTGGCACGCCAGCCCCGAGATCGACCCCCGCAGTACCGACCAGATGGCTGCCCGCGCACCCGCCGAGCCAATCCTGCGTCCCGAGGCCGTGGCCGACGATCGGAACCTGCACAGGCGGGATCGCTCCAGGGGCCCCGAGGACCCGCGCCCTGCGCTCATCCCTCTCTCGGCGCACCCCCCAGAGCGCCCGCGCGGCAGGGTGCGGGAACCAGTCGCCTTGGACCTGTACACTACGGCGGTGAGGCGCGAGTCCAGAAAGGACGACCGGCCACGCGCAGGAGAGCGAGACCGCGACCGCGACCGCAACCTGAGCGCGGCGGGGGCACCGTGGCGCAGACACGACGCCAAGGACTGGGACAGAACTAAGGAGCGCTACTGGGACCAGACCCATGACACTGGCTGGGGCTCAGGTAGCGCACCTTGGCGCCAGTCAGAATCGCGCAGCTCTCACTACAAGGACAACCGCAGCCACGCCGACACCAGCCGGACACACGCCGCGTTCCGCGCTGGATGGCAGCGCCTCCCAAACGAGACAGCAGTAACACACCTGAAGAGGTTGCAGACGGAAGGGGGGTACCAATTTAACGTAGCCTGGTATTCGTGGAGCAGGCACAACTACAAGGAGCAGGGCAAGGGCAAATCCAAAGACCAGGCGCCGTTCGACCCACGCCGCTGGCAGCAGCGGATCATCGACAAATTCCTGGATGACATGAAGGCCAACAACTACCACGTGGACCGATGGTCCAGCAGCGCCGGTGTCTACGTGGACTGGGAGCCGGAGCAGAAGCTCTATCACGAGGTGCAGAAGAAAAGGGAGGTCGCTAAGGGTGACCGGCGCGACGGGGACCAGGCCCGCAGTTCCGGGTACCACGACACCTGGACTGGAAAGCGCCCGCGGCGCTGACGTCGTCGGCCCTACCACACCCGGCCCGCAGCACCACTGCCTAACCCGCTAGCCACTCCCACTACTTGCGTCCCCGTCCCCGAACCACACCCCCACCTCTCCGCCAACTGGGGACCACGTGTCCCTCTTCCCCCCTTTACCTGCTACCCCTCGCCCTTGTGGCGCCCGCTGTCCATGCGCTGGCATTCACCGGTTCACCTGGGCCCCGTCCTCTCCTCCTCCTCCTCTCCTCCTCTCCCGTTCCCAAAGATCTGGGACTCTGTGTCCTACCTGTATGCGTCGGCTGATTGAGATTCCCTGACCCGGGACTCTGTGTCCCCTCTGTGCCCATCGGCAATTTCCAAAAGGATTTGGGACTCTGTGTCCTACCTGTACCCATCGGCTGAGCGTGATTCTTGGATCTGGGACTCTGTGTCCCCCCTGTACCCATCGGCTGGACATGATTCAAGGATCTGGGACTCTGTGTCCGCCCCTGTTCTTACCTGCGACGCATCGGTACGCCAGCGACGTGCGTGACACGCCCGCGCTGGGGCCTCGGGTCTTACCTGTGCGCATTGGGGCGTGTCCCCACGCGGGCACCTCGGTGCACGCTGACGGGACTCCGGCTGGCGTGGGACGCTGGCCTCTCTCCTCCCTGTCCGCTTTTTCCCTCCCCGCTCTCTTTCCCCCTTCCCATGGCGGCAGCGCCCGGCACAGCGCGGCTCCGGCCCGGTGCTGGTACTGCACCTTGCCACCTCGGCGGCCCCGCTCACCCTCGGCAGCGTGGTCAGGCCCGGCCCACGGCAGGCGGACACAGTCGGCTTTCATGCCGAACCTCGTGGCTGCTACCTGGACGTGGATTGGACTACCACCCCAGGCCGCTACTGACCACCCGGTGGCACAACGTTGCACATCGATTTCGTGGTCATCCTCATCTCCTGGGCCTCTCCTTACCAGTCGGTGGCACCTGGTGCACTTCGCCTACCTGGTCTTCCTTTACCTCACGGACGTTGATATGGTCACGGCCCTCCCCACGCAGCACTCGAGGATGGTGTTCCTAGCGCGCCGTTGACGGCAACACCAATTCACTCTCCCTCCAGGACTTCGCCCCTGGTCCTTGTCCATGGCGTACCTTTTCCTGTGCAAGATCTTCGGCACCGCCTGTACTCCGCACCCTCCGGCCGCCTGAGGCCCCGCCCGCCCGCGCCCTGTCTCCCCAATTAGTGCTTCGCGCGCCCCGCCTAGCTCTTAACCGGAAGGGGCCCGCTCCCGACCCGCCGACTAAAAATGTTGCCCCCCCATCTCTTGAAAGGCAGATGTTTACTTCCGTCGCTTTCCGCCTGCCTTCCGCACGCTCCCGTAGGCGGAGGCGCCCACGATTTGCTTCAGCCGCATACAGCCGAGGAAGAGATATCAACTCCTTCGATCCTCGAAAGCGAGGCCTTTCCCGCCGAGCCCTTGTGGGTCTGTAGGCGTCTGAGACTCTCCCCCCCGTAATCCTCCCCTCCCAGGCCTTCGAAACCGGAAATTCGCCCCCCCTCGGGCCCAGGACGACCCCCGGATGGGCTCCTCAGGGGAGGAGCCCTGCTTCAAAGAGGACTGCCATAAGCCCCCAAGATGACCCAAGAGGGCAACGATTCCCCGCAAGGTTGATCGGAGTCCCCAAAGATGGTATCCAGACCGCTCAAGACGGCACCAGGCCGCCCGAAGATGCCTCCCACGGCACCGCTCGGAGGGGCCCAACAACCAAACATCGCTTCAATCCCTGAGGCATGCGTGCCATTTTAGCATGTTCGCAGCTTGCGCTTTTACGGCGTGGAAGCCGACCTAAGAGGCCAAAACGATTGTCCCGACACGGTCCCAAGACTTCCAAGACGACTGCAAAAAAGCTTCACAAGAGAGGCCTCTGACTAGACGCCTCTGACTCACAACCCCAGGCACAATGTCGGGGTGGGCCGACGGCAACTAGATGCAGTTTTCCCTGGGTACAGATTCGACGTCCATCGCGCGACGCTTTAGGTGTAAGCGCGCTTCTCGTCATGAACGTGCCGTCCGACTTATCGGATACACGCAGACGAAGGCATAATCCTGTCAAGTATCACGAAAGCATAACACAGACAACATTCCATGGTTTTCCTTGGGGTCGGCGGATGCGGCGTGAGCCAGCATAACGGGTCTTCCTTAGGGTTGGCATTACGGCGGCGACGTCAAGGACGAGGGTCGTGTGGAGGGGAAGGCGGAAAATCGCCCCCTCCTCTTCTCCCCCTCCTACCGAGACGTGACTGGCACGGTCGGGAACTTTTGCTCAGCATGTCGCGGCGGCCGCTACGGCGACGCGCCATGTCCTGCGAGCTACTGGCGGGTCGCTCCGCTCCGCGTGGCGGGAGGTGGGGAGACGCTCGGGACGCCGACGCCTGTGGACTGGGAGGTCGTTGGCGCGTCGCGCCAGAGCGTGGTGGGCCAGAACCGGCGGAGCGACACGCCAAGCGCAAGCTCCTGACCGTGCAGGTGGCCAGACGACTCGAGCAGAATTTCCAAGCGGGCGGGCCGACCTGGGCGCTGTTTCTGCTCCGCTGCTCGGGCTCGGCGCCCCCCGGGTACATTGACAGCGCGGGGTGGGGTGGAGGACGAGCAGCAGGAAGAAGAGGGATGGAGAGCGGAGACGGATTGGAAGCGAGGGAGGGAAGGAGGGCGAAGGGGAAGGGAGGAGGGACAATGGGGAGGGGCGGTGGTGAGATGGGGCTCCTCCTTCTCTTCATCCTTCTCTTACTCCTCCTCCTCCTCCTCCTCCTCCTCCTCCCCCTCCTCCTCCACCTCCTCCACCTCCTCCTCCTCCTCCTCCTCCACCTCCTCCTCCTCCTCCTCCTCCTCCTCCTCCTCCTCCTCCTCCCTTCCTCCATGGTGCCTCTTGTGGCCTCCTCCTCCTCCTCCTCCTCCTCCTCCTCCTCCTCCTCCTCCTCCTCCAGTGGGGGGTGGCCCCGAGGGGCCCACGGTCCGCCGCTACGCCGCCTGCTCCTCGGAGCCGGGCGCCGCCGTGGCGTTGCCCGGGGCCGCGCCGGGGGGGCCCGGCAGCGGGAGCCCGTGCTGGTCCACCAGCTCCCAGGTCTGGGAGGTGTAGTTCGGAGAATCCTCTCGGCGTCGCGCCGAGGGGGGCGGGCGTGATCGTGGGCGGGAGGCTATGCGGAGAGCACGGCCGAGGCGCGCGAGGCCCCCCTGTGTGGCTCGATCGCCGCGAGTGCCCGCAGGAGGCGCAACTGCTTCGCCATACAGTCAACCCGTCTCGTGAGGATGCGCGGTAAGGCTGCAGGGGCCTTGGAGGCCCATGCTCACGTTTTTCGGACGAGGTTGGCCAGCGAAAGTCGCTAAGCATGGGCCGAAGGGGCGAGGATGCAAGGGTACCGTTGGGAAGGTTGCCCACCCTTCCCATGCGGGTCGTCTGTGTTTTCGGGCGTTGCTAGGAGTGCCTCTGGCCCAAGGTGCCCCGAGGACTTCCAAGGAGGCCCCCACGGCCTCCAGAGCACCCCTCACGAGGCCCAGAGGCCAGGGGCTCCCAAATGGAGCAAAAAGCTGGGAGCATCTTGGGCAATCCTCCACCTCCTCCACCTCCACCTCCTCCTCCACCTCCTCCTCCTTCTCCTCCTCCTCCTCCTCCTCTCAGCAACCCCCGATACCTACCCACGGCCTCGCGGCCCAGACTCCTCGGCGGGGGCCCCATGGATGCAGGGCGTGTTTGCGCGGATGCCCGCTCGGAGCGTATGGGGCCGCGTCTCCACGGGATCACGCCCCAGCGTCCATACTGCGAGGGACGGATGGGTTCGTCGCTCGTGGTGTGTGTGGGGGGGGGGCGCGGCCTTCCAAGGAGGCAGGGGCAAGACGATACCATGACGAAGGTAAATTCGGGTGAGGATACCCATCGGTCGGAAGAAGTGGGTAGACATATGAAGTAGGAAGGCGCTGAAAGTAGGTTGGCCTTCCGCCCGCCCCTGAAGAGGAGGGAAGAGGGGCAAGCGTTCGACTCTTGAAATAGGAAGACGTCTGAAATAGATTGGAATCTGGGAATCCAGAAATACCTTTGAGATCCGGGCGGCTCAGGAAGATTTATCGGGCGCCGCGCCTGCTCTGAGAGCGTTCCGGAACGCTCTGAGAGCGTCCTGGAATGCTCTAGAACGGATCTGTCCTTGCCCCAGCGCCGTCCGAAGGGGCTTCCGTAAAGGGCTCGGAGGCGTCTGCGAAGGCCTCTTACAGAGCGGCACGGCTTCTGAAGAGGCCCCTGCCTCCTCGGAGGAAGGCCGGCCCCTCGCCTCGCCAAGTCCCGTGCGCCGCCGATCCTCGCAGTTCCAGAGCACCAGCGGCTGCCCGACGGACTGGCCGGCAGGTCCGTACACGTCGATGCACTTCCTGTCTGGGCCGTCCTCGGTCAAGCTGACGAAGAAGCCGTCGCTGGTCAGGTTCCACCTGTGCGGGGCGAAGCCTCCGACCTCCGTGCAGGGGGTCAGCACCAGGGCCTTGCCGGTCTCGAGGACGCCGCTCCTCACCCCGACGCACTTCTGGGCTCGCTCCTCGCCGAAGCGGTTCCTCAGCAGGCCGTCGCTGCCGAGAGCCCAGAGCTGGTCGGTGCCCGTCGGGCTGCTCTCGACGCGCTGGTCTTTCTCACACGGGTAGAGCACCAGGCGGGCGCCGTCGGTCATGTCCGCCGGGGGGTCGCCCTGCACGTCCAGGCAGAGGCCGCTGACCAAGCCCCTGCAGACGGGGCGTCAGTACACGGCCAGTAGCTAGGGGTGCGTTCTCAGGGGTGTGTCCAAAAGCAGGGAGCTGCCGCGCACATGTGCGAGGTAGATCCACCCGCCCAGAGTAATGACGATGTATCGACGCTTTTGCCGTCCCGATGTATCGCGCACTAGTGCGAGGTAGATGCCCTGTCACTCCGTTCTCGATTGACGAAGCCCCGTAGCTACCGCCGCGTTTACCAACGCCCCGTTTGCAGGGGCTTGGGCTGAGCTGACTCTCGATGAAGCCCTCGGGGGTCATGCGCCACTTCTGGTCCGACAGCTCGCACTTCGCGGGCACGAGGTGGCGGCCGTCGGGGGCCACGTCCATGCACTTGCCCTGGACGACGTTGTACCAGAAACCCTCTGACGACATGAACCAGCTCTGGTTGCTGGACTCCTTCTCACACTCGTCCATGTGCAGCGACGCGCCATCGGAAGCGATGCACTGTCGCGACCCGAGGAACGTTCGGATCTGACCCCCCGACGTGACGTTCCATTTGAGGCGTACCAACGTGTCGCACTTATCCAGCAACACGGCGGTGGACCCTGTGGCAGCGCTGCTGACGCCAAGACACGAATTCCTCAGACCACGGTCGGCGCCACAGTTCACGATCTGACCCGTGCCCTGCAGCTCCCAGAGTGCGTTTGTGTCTGCCGCCACGCCGCTAAACTCGCATTGCCGCAACACCACCCAGTCGCCGTCCTTGGGCGCTCCATTACTGCTTGTGTCAAGGCACTTCAAAGTCAGCTCACTCACGATGAACACTCCGGGCACCTTGTCCAGGGGCTTCCACGGCAAAGTGGCATTGAACCTCTGGGCAGTCTTGCTTCCCTGTCTGGCGCAACTCAGCAGCGCCAGGTGGGGTGGCGCCGCGGTGCCGCTCTGACTGTTGACGTCCAGGCAGAAACCACCGCTGCTCTTCAGACGCCCATCGGCCGTCAACTTGAACTGCTGACTGTGGTCCGCGGGATGCCTGCAAGGAGCGAGAGCCGCGGGAGGTCCTTCCAAGTTGCCTGATGCTGGCTCCGCGGCAGTGAGGCACTTTCCGCTCACGCGGTTGATGACCAGGCCCTGCGGATCCAGCACCCACGTCTGGGCTGTGAGCGGGCAGCGCTCCAGACGCAACGAAGCCGATAAGCACTGCCGCGTGCGCTTGTGCACCAACAAGTCTGGCCCAGTGCCCTGGTCGGGCCCTGCGCCCTGTCCAGCCCACTCCCACAAGTCGGGGGGGTCGCGGACGCCAGCGACTCCGGGTTCCCCCAACTCGTCGCAAGGCTTCACTGCGACGCTGCCCAAACCAACCGTTATCAAGCACCCGCCGGTCTGATTACTGATGAGCCGGCCCCGCCCGTCTAGCACCCACTTCTGCTCCGCCCCGTCTGGGGAGCGGTCGCTGAGCACAAGGCCCTGCAGTTCCATCAGCAAACCTTTTGTCCTCTTGTTACGGATCATCATGCCACTGCTCTGCCCAGGGAACATTGGCTTCAACCTGTCGGGCTTGCCTACGTGCCATGAGGCGAGCCTGAAATCAGTATCTGTCCTGTTACTGTTCGCGCAGGCCGCCCACAATGTCGCCACGGCGCCACCGAAACCGTGGCCAGTGGCGTTCACAGAGCTGCACTTCGGCAGTGCAGGTCTGATGACCTTCCCCCAATCGGGTGCCAGCAGCAAGTCGCGTGTGATGTTGATCAGCAACCGCTGCACGCCTCTAAACCCGCAGAAAGTATTTGCCGCCACCACGCTGGTGGGATCCTCCCAGTCCTTGCCCAGCCCGCGCTGCGAGAACTCCGTCATGGCCTCCCTCCAGTCTGGCGAGCCGCGCGGCGGGAGCTGCCGCCCCGAGAGTAGCATCCACCAATAGAACAACTGCCTGGTCACCGCGTCAGTGGGCAAAGTCTTCTTCGCCTGCCCGCGGCCGCCTGGAGCCTCGCCCTGCATCGCCAGCAGCGAGGGGTCCAGCATCCCAAACGACAGCACGCACTCCATGGAGGAGTTCTTCTGGAACAGGAGGGCCTCGGTGGCGTTACCTCGCGCGCGCTCCACGAGCCTTAGGCCGAGCTTCGGCAGGCTGCTTTCCACGCTCACCTGCTCCAGGTCCTGGTACGCCAGAAGAGAAAGGTCTGCGTACTGGCTAGCGCTGATGACCTCGCCCAGGCGCTCGCCCGCGGAGTCGTCGCCCACCTGGCCGTCGCGCAGAAGCCTCTCGGACGGAGCCCTCCTCAACACATCGGCTGGGAAGTCCGTCGCGCTCGCGCATTCCTTTCGGCTACACGTAAGAGTGGCCCTGGGTAAGAGTGACCTTTGGTGCGCGGCTTTTGGGGGGCCGCTTGGGGGCCAAACACAAGCGTGCAACACGCCACTGCCGCCTCGCGTTCGGCGATCGGGGGACCCCATTTAACCCGCACCAGAGGTGACTCCAGCGAAAGGTCACTCTTACGTCTAGTCGATCCTTGTCGGCGCAGAGCCCGACGACGCCCGGTCTGTCCACGGACCTCACCTGGAGCTGCTTGCCCGATAGCCTCTTCTTCTCCTGCGTCCACTCCAAGCCCGCCTCGGCGAACGACTTCGCCGCGGCCCACTCTTCGCTGCGGACCTCCATGATGGCCCCCGTGGCGCTCCCGGCTGCCACAGAGCCTTGCATAGGGTCGGGCATGTCCTCCTCGAGGCGGATTTTGGACGAAAGATCAAGAATAGTGAAACATTTTCAAAAATATTCGAAAAACCCTCCCAAAACTATGTTTCGATAATTTTTGAATGTTCCTCCTCTAGAGGGACTTGCCCGACGCAAGCCTTGAACGGCGGCCACGACGTCGGTGAGGCTTCGTTGATAGCGGCCCGGGCTGTGCCCCTCGAACCAGAAGAACATGTCGGCCATCGGCCAGTGCCAGACATCTGCGTCTGCCGCGCACACGCTGTTAGGGGAACAAAAAAAGTGGCATACACATAACAACTCGGAGGTCCGCGCATATTTCTCGGACCGGTGCTGGGGCCCACTGGCGGCGCCTCTGGCGCCGCCCTCTGGAGCCGCCCTCGGCGCGCTCCGCGCGCCAAGGAGGGGGGTCCGGCGCGGATCCAAGAAATCCGCGCGGACCTCCGAGTTTTTATGCTTATGTTTTTTTTCGTTTCCCTAGCTGTAGCCAGAAGACGGCAGGCTGTCAACGTCGAGTGACAGTGCTGCACTCCTGGGGTGCTTGAAGCCCAAGGGGGATAGCAGCCAAGCGACGGGGTCGGCTATGCGCATCAACAAACCCATCTCGTCTACCGCTCGGGTCCCGCGACTGTAGACGCGCAGCCCCGGGAAGCAGCCGTCTGGGGCCGCCACGTTCAACACCTGCTCCTCCGAGATGGGCGGCGCGCCGAATGTGAAGAGGCCCGACACGATCCCCGGCTGTTCATTGAACGCTGCCGCCTCGGTAAAACTGTCTGCCAGGGGCTTCGCCACGGGCGCCGCCGCCGGCGCTTCGCGGCCAGCGGCCCGCTGGAGCTCCCGCTGCAACAGCTCGGGGCCAGTGGGCTTGTTCGCCAGGAGCTTCTGCGCCATGCTCCCCACCTTGGCTTCGGCGGACGGCGCCGCCTGGACCGCGTCGCCCTGCTCGCGCTGCAGCCTCTGGAGGAAGAGCTCCCAGTGGAAGCTGTCGCTGGTCAGATGACCAGGACCCATCTCGTCTGGCGTCACCTCCAGGCTGCCGTCCCGGTCCATGCACCTGAATGCCTGGGGAGGAGGGAGGAAGGCCCGAAACTCGAGTGCTCTGATGATGCTTCTGTTGTAAGCTGTTGCTTTTTGTGCACGCTCGTGTTGGAGCTTGCTTGCATCTGGAAAAGACTTGTTCAGGGAGCGGCAGTGTGCCTCCACTTGGCCCTCTGCGTATTGTTTGGGCTACCTTGCCAACTGGAGCATCACTGCGCCCTGCTTTGAAGAAGGAGGCGGGAGGATGCAGCTGAAAGCCTGCGCCGCACTGTAGTAGACCGCCCGCTGGGGAGCGCCCTCCAGTTCTGCCCTGGCGGGGCACGCCATGCCAGCCGGCGGCGCCTCGCCCGACCTGGCGTCCTCTGAGAGGCGCACCGCGTCCAGCCCCGCGGACTGCAGCGGCGCGCGCGCGGGAGCTGGGGCCACGCGGCCGGGCCGCGCTGGCGCCCCGCGCAGCGCGAGCACTGCAGAGGCACCGCAGACCACCAGCCCAGCGAGGCGGGCCGGTAGCCTCGGCGCGGCCTCGCGACAGCCCGCGCCCGACGCCTCGGCGCGGCTGCCCGCCGAGCTGGCCCCCGCCTGCGCACACTCGGCAGCATTGGCGCCGACCGGTGCGTACTGGGCGGCCATGCGCCGCCTCAGCGGGTGCGGGGTCCTCCGTCTTTTCTCAGAGGATGCCAAGGCGAATTGATTGCAACCGCCAGCCGCGGAGAGCGACCGCACAGGTGGCCGCCTTGAGCCGCCACCAGCACGCACAAAGACAGACAAACACACACAAAAACACAAACACAGACACAGACACAAACACAAACACAAACACACACACACCAACACACACACACCAACACACACACCACACACACATACACACACACACACGCACGCACACACACACACACACCGGAACACGCACGCACACACACACATTCACACACACACACACCGGAACACGCACACACACACACACACACCGGAACACGCACGCACACACACACACACGCACACACACACACACACGCACACACGCACGCACGCACGCACGCACGCACGCACGCACACACACACACACACGCACACACACGCACACACACACACACGCACGCACGCACGCACACACACGCACACACACACACACGCACACGCACACGCACACACACACAGGAACACGCACGCACGCACACTCGAACATAAACACATACACGCAAACATACACACACACACACACCCCACACACACGCATGCACACAGTACTTCTGCATGGCTTGTGCGCAAGACATGCACGCAAACGCACGTACACACACGCAAGCACGACATACCATCTCTCTCTCACACACAAACGCACTGTTTGACGCCGCGGCTTTCCGTGCAGCGACGAGGCGTAGTAGACTGTGCGGAGAATAGAGCAACGGATGCGCGCGGTCGAACCCTCAGAAGAAGGGGCATGGATCCGCCCGGGGAGATTATGCCCATGGCCGGAACGGGCAGCGTGGGCGGGGAGGGGAGACGAAGACGAAGAGATACGCCGACAGGCCAGTGCGACGGTACGTGGCGGCAAAGCGAGGCAGAGCGGGACCAGGCACGGCGAGGACGAGAGACAAGACAGGCCAGGAACGCGGTGCGAGCGTGGCACGGACCGGCGGCAAAGACGGTGCAGGACTCACAAATACACACAGACATACACGCACAAACGCACACACACAACACAGCAACATGCGCAGACGCGCACCGAGACCAACGCATGGCAGGTTCAAGCGGACAGGCGCAGTGGCAGGTACGCCAGAGCACATGTGCACATGCGCGCACACCTATCACCACGTAGCAGTCCTGTGTGGTTGTGATGTCCCCGATAGGCACAGGGTAAGGAAGAAAGGTCCAAGTCCTTGCCGTCTCGCACTGTATTTCCAAATCGGGAGACTTGTATACCAACTCATGCTGCGCGTCTGGCTTAGACTCGATACAATCGGGCTCGGTTACAGAGGCGGTCGCAGTCCGAACCAGAGAGCGTGGTGAGATATCATCTGACGGTGAAGAGAACAGTGTGTCTCCGGCTTTCCATGTACAATGACTGGTTGCATGCGTGAACCCCAGGCCGCAAGTAATTCCAATATGGATGCGTCAGCTGCATGGCGCAAGGTATGTGATGTAAGATACGTGGTGCAGTCTACGTTGCGGTGCAATCTACGAGCTGGACGAGACGTGGTGTAGCCTGTGCTCTTGTGCATGTATGCATGTATGTATGGGCGTATGTATGCATGTATGCATGTCTGCAGGCGCATGACTGCTTCTTTGTATGATGTATGCATGCATGCATGTATAAGTGTACGTATGTATGATGCATGTATGTATGCATACATGCATGTATACATGTACGTAAGTATGCAAGTATGCACATATGCAACCTACGTATGTACGTACGTATGTATGTAGGTATGCATGCATGTATGCATGTATGTATGGTTGCTTGCATGTATGCATGTACGCATGTTATATATATATAGAAATAAATAAAGCAATATGCACACATGCATGCATGTATGTGTATATGTATGTGCATCTGTGTTTGTTTGTATATATACGCATGCATGTATGTATTTACGTATGTCTATCTCCATACATATATGTACGCATGTAGATATGGATTTAAGAACGATGGGGGCGCACGGTCGTACTTCTTCCCTGCGCGCGCGTGGCTGGATGGAGGGGTCTGTCTCTGGGGGATACTTGGCGGCAACGCATGGGGGAGACGCATGGTACGACACTGGGGACGATACGTGGGGGCGATACTGGGGGGCACTACTTGGGGCAATACACGGGGGCGGCGACACAAGGAGGCATTACGTGGGGGCAGTCATGGGAGCGATATTTGGGGGTAATTCATGGGGGCGATACGCGGGGGCAAAGTCTGGAAGCGCTGCTGTGGGGCAATCCACGGGGGCGATACGTGGGGGCACTACGTGGGGTCGATGCAGCACATGAGGTTGATACCTGGGGCCGATACTTGGGGACAGTATTTGGGGGCAGCGCGTGGAGGCAATGCATGGGAACATCGCGTGGGGGAGAAAAAACATGGGGGCAACACCTTCGCCCCCGCGCCCCCGCCCTCCTATCTGCAAGTGCGGGTTGCTCTGGCGCATCTTGTTTATGGCGTGCGTTGTGAAGTGGTGGAAACTGTGCTGTGCAAGCCGTGTGGTGCACCCAATGAAGGAACAAAAACTGCGTCGTGCGATCTGATCGGCCGCCCAGCGCACGAGACGCCAGCGCCCACGGGCAGGCACCGGGCGTAATTTGAGTAGGGCTGGGTGGGCAGGTTTGCAGACCCCAAACGGGCGTCAAGGGGCGCAACCAACCTGTTCGGTCAAACAGAAGCTGATGCACCACACCCGGCGTCAAGCCAACACTTTGGATACAAGCGAACGGTTGGACTTTGCACATCTTCGTCGGCTTCACCGGCGAGGCGCCTGACCACCTCGACGTCCCTTTTCTGGTGGCGCTGCAGCGGAAGGCGTAACATCGGCACTCACACAGACATTCACACAGACTTTTTTGCGTCGGCGGCTCGGCAGAGTGATTGCGCTTGCGGAAAGAGCATGTGTAGGACGTACAGATGCGAATTCGGCCGCGATGCAAGAGGAGGGGCGAGAGGAAATCCAGCGCGGGCAGGAGGGAAAAAAAACCCGGCCCACTCAGAGCCGGGCTGGGCCGCGGCGGGAGGGGCGCCTGGGCGGCGAGAGGCAGCGGACGCACACACAGACACACACAGACACACACACAGACACACACACACACACAGACAGACAGACAGACAGACAGACAGACAGACAGACAGACAGACAGACAGACAGACAGACAGACAGACAGACAGACAGACAGACAGACAGACAGACAGACAGACAGACAGACAGACAGACAGACAGACAGACAGACAGACAGACAGACAGACAGACAGACAGACAGACAGACAGACAGACAGACAGACAGACAGACAGACAGACAGACAGACACACACAGACACACACACAGACAGACAGACAGACAGACAGACAGACAGACAGACAGACAGACAGACAGACAGACAGACAGACAGACAGACAGACAGACAGACAGACAGACAGACAGACAGACAGACAGACAGACAGACAGACAGACAGACAGACAGACAGACAGACAGACAGACAGACAGACAGACAGACAGACAGACAGACAGACAGACAGACAGACACACACAAAGACACACACAGACACACACACAGACACACACACAGACACACACACAGACACACACAGACACACACAGACACACACACACAGACACACACACACACAAAAACACACACACACACAAAAACACACACACACACAAAAACACACACACACAAAAACACACACACACACAAAAACACACACACA
>CAUYUJ010008846.1:243913-388913 GCA_963575745.1 Prorocentrum cordatum | reverse complement strand
CAGACATACAGACACACAGACACACAGACACACAGACACACAGATACACAGACACATAGACAAACAGACACACTGACACACAGACACACAGACAGACAGACACACAGACACACAGACACACAGACACACAGACACACATATACACACACGCACACGCACATGCACACGCACACACACGCATACACACGCAACGACACACAGACACACATGAGCCGCTGGCGCTTGACATTTCTAGCCAGGGGCCGAAACACGCACCGCTGCCGCCGCGTCGCCTCGCCGCGCGCGCCCCGGCCTCGGCGAGCTGCACACCGCGCACGCGCGGAGCTCCAGGCTCAGGCCCTGCTGTGCTCCTGCAGCAGCGCCCGAACCTGGAGGACGAGGAGGAGGAGGAGGAGGAGGAGGAGGAGGAGGAGGAGGAGGAGGAGGACGGGGAGGAGGAGGAGGAGGAGGAGGAGGAGGAGGAGGAGGAGTAGGAGGAAGAGGAGGAGGGGGGGGGAGAGGAGGAGAAGGAGGAGGAGGAGGAGGAGAGGAGGAGAGGAGCAGGAGGAGAGGAGATGGGGAGGAGGAGCAGGAGGAGGAGGAGGAGGAGCAGGAGCAGGAGAGGAGGAGGAGGAGGAGGAGGAGGAGGAGGAGGAGGAGGAGGCGGAGGCGGAGGAGGAGGAGGAGAAGCTCGCCCGCCCCCAAAGCTACTCAAGGAAGCGTGCTGCGCCTCTTTCGCCTGCTGCGTGGCCCGGAGTAGAGCAGCTCCTGTTCGGCCCCCGACCGGCGCGGGAGCTCCGAGTGACACTCCGCACGGAGGCACGCGACAGAATGCCCCGACGCTCCTGGCGAGACGGGCCGACCACGAGGCAGAACGCCCCCACGCCACCGCCCCCCGGCGAACCTGCCGGGCGGGCCCCCGCCGCACGGCGGCCGGCCCCCCGACGTCTGAGGCTCCTCTGCTCCCTGGGCCGTCAGGGCGCTCCCAGCACCCGAGTGATTTCCGGAGGAATCCCTCGGCAATCCTCCAGGTTTCATGGCGATGTCCTCGGCCTTCCTGAGCACATCCTCCGACATCCTGAAGCCATCCGGCTTTTGTTGGGTAGGGACCCCGATGGATTTTCCGAACGATGTCCTGCGGAGTCCACAGGATTCCCCTGGGCACCCTGAGGATTCCCGCGGGAGTCCGAAGGACTTTCGAAGGCATCCCAGGGATGTCCTCTGGATTCCTTCCGAAGGATTTCCTCGAGAATCCTCAGGCCGCAGGCATTGCTCAGGAGTCCTCAAGATTTGCCAAAGAAGGAGCCCTGCGGATTTGTGATGGATCCCTCGGATTCCCCATGGAATTCTTTGGATTCCCTGAACAACCCGAAGGACTCCCCCTAGAACCCTGATGACTTCACACGGATTCCGACACGGCTTCCGGAGGGATCTCAAAAACAGATTTCCTGCGGAAGCCCCAAGGACTTCACGAGGCCCCCTGAAGACTGTGCTAGAGGCCTCCTAGATGGGGTGTGGTCAGAGAGAGGATCGCACCGCGTCGCCAATACACCGACGATGCATCGGCGACATCGGCGATGCATCGGCGCCGTCGGCATGGCGAAAATCAGGCTCCGCATCGAGCCGTATCGCCGATGCATCGGCGATGCGACACGGTCCTCCGACCCCATCTACTTTGACCCCATCTAAGATTAAGTCGGGCGTGTCCCCCTACAGGGGGATGTTGGACGAAAAATAAAGAATAGCAACACAATGCTCCACAGACGCCACAGCATGCTAAAAACATCGTCCCCAGACGGCTCTTGCTAGGACCATTCTTGGATACTCCTCCTGCAGAGGAACAGGCCCGACTTCAAACCTACCTCGACCCCATCTGGGAGGCCCCGAGGCGCGCACCTCGCGGCGGGCTCCGCCCTCCAGCGCCCCCCGGCCGCCGCCTGCCGCGGAGCGAGGCCCCCGCCCGTGCGACGCAGCCTCGCCGCGCGAGGCCCCCGCCCGCTCCGCGGGGCGCGCGCCCCGTCGCGCAGCGAGGCGCCCCACCCCCCCAGCGCTGAGCGAGACCCCCTCTTCGTTCCTCCTCCTCCTCCTCCTCCTCCTCCTCCTCCTCATCGTTCCTCATCGTTCCTCCTCCTCTTCGTTCCTCCTCCTCCTTCCTCCTCCTCCTTCTCCTCCTCCTCATCATCATCATCATCCTCATCCTCCTGCTCCTGCTCCTGCTTCTCGTCCTCCTGCTGCTCCTGCTCCTGCTCCTGCTGCTGCTCCTGCTCCTGCTCCTGCTCCTGCTCCTCCTCCTCCTCCTCTCCTCCTCCTCCTCCTCCTCCTCCTCCTCCCCCTCTCCTCCTCCCCCTCCTCCCCAGTGCGACGCAGCTGTGCCACCGCCTGCGCAGGGCCCCCGCCCGCGCGCGCGGTGCCCCATGTGCGCGCCCCGCGGGGTGCCGCCCCCCGTCGCGGGGCGAGGGCCCCGGCCCACTGGGTCGCGGGGCGAGGCCGCCGCGGATGCGGATCGTGGCGCCCCCCCCGTCTTGAAGGGGGCCGCGCCGGGGTGGAGGCAGGGAGGAAGCAGGGCTGGATCTGAACGCTGTTTGTCGTTATGTTTTCGTTCAGTGCTTCGTTTTCATCTATCTACGGGGTGGAGGCAGGGAGGAAGCAGGGCTGGATCTGAACGCTGTTTTTCGTAATGTTTTCGCTCAGTGCTTCGGCTTCATCTATCTACCAGTTTTCCGGCACCTCCCGCGACCAGCACGAAACGCAAAACGCAGCCGAAGAACAGCAGAACAGCGTTTGGGTCCAGCCCTGGGAAGAAGGTCCCCCCCCTCGGGCGCAGACGAGGCAGGCGCTCGGGGAGCTGGGATCTGGCCAGCGCGGGCGAGAACCCGGGCACCCCTCCGACGGATCTCGCGAAGGGGTGGGGGGTGGAGGGGCGGGTGCGCCTTCTCTTACTAACCTCAGGAGGTCATTTGTTTTGGGCCCCCTCCCCCGTGTTGCGCTCGGCGGGGAACATACTCACCCCTCCTCCTTCTCCTCCTCCTCCTCCTCCTCCTCCTCCTGCTCCTGCTCCTCCTCCTGCTCCTCGTCCTGCTCCTCCTCGTCCTCCTCCTCCTCCTTCTCCTCCTCCTTTTCCTCCTCCTCCTCCTCCTCCTCCTCCTCCTCTTCCTGCTCCTGGTCTTCCTCGTCCTCCTCGTCCTCCTCCTCCTCCTCCTCCTCCTCCGCCTCCTCCTCCTCCTCCTCCTCCTCTGTCTCCTCCTCTGGTTCCTTCTCCTACCTGCTGCTACTGCAGCAGCTGCTGCTGCTGCTGCTGCTCCTCCTCCTCCTCCTCCTTTTCTCCCTCCTCCTCTCCCTCCTCCTCCCCTCTCCTCCCCGTGCGGCGGCTGTGTGGGCGTCCGAAACCTGCGACGGCTGGCCGCTGTTCTCAGGGTAGCAGAAGATGTTCTTGCGGATGGTCCCTCCGCCCGCTGACGAAACCAGAAAGGATGGGGGGTACAATCGGGGAGACGTACAACTCGGGTTCGGGAGAGTCGGGTTGGCCTGGCGGGGCCATCATGCAAATGACGAAACCCTATCTGAAATTGGACGCGACTTCACGCTGCAGACATCCCACGGAGACTGGACCATCAACATCCAGGGCGGACTCGTCAAAAAACGTAGGCGAACCCGAGTTCAAACGTACTCGAGTCTTACGTTGCCACGATGCAATGCAACCAGGCACCCTCCCAGCCGTGTGCATGGGAAGAGGAGGAAGCGATGGCAGCCAAAGAGGGTCAGGAGGACGTCCACACCAACGCGCTCAAAATCGGCCCCGACATGCGCGCTGCCCTCCCGTCTTGGACCTCCTGGGCTCCTACGCCGCGGCCTTAAGCGAAGACGTCGGCGCCTGGCACGAGGGCAACTCCCGAAACGGGGGCTGCGGCGGGTGGTAATGGGGGGTGGCTTAGGTGGGGGGTGGAGAATGGGGCACTTTAGGGCCCCTTGTTGGCCCCAGCTGGCTCTCAGAGGGGCCCTACATTTCCCATTTGTTTATGGCCCTTTCTCCCCCCCCCATTCCGGTCAGCCCACCATTGCCACCATTAGGTCGGGCATGTCCCCCTACCCATGGATTCCGGGCGCAAAAAGGAAACACATCGCCTGGCGAAGGACCCAACCATATGCACTTGTGAATATCGCAATTTCGAACATCGTTTTCGGTGACGTTCCCTACGGGGCCACGAGCCGCGTGAGGGGCGCGCCGAAATGTGTGGCGTGGCACACGGCGCGAACGAAGACGATAGGTCTGAGTACGAGAGACCGAGCGCAAGTGAGTCTGAGCACGAGCGAGTCCGATTGTGAATGAGTGTACGTGCGAGTGGGTGTATTTGCATGATGCGAATGGCTACACCTTGTGTGCACGTATTTGAATGTTGACAATTTTGGACACGCCTGGCTCTGAACACTCGCGGCGCTGAGCGTGGCTGTCACAGGGCCCCCCCCGGGAACCCCGATGGCAATGCCCGCGCGCCGCGACGCCCATGTCGGCGCGCCCCTCACGAGGATCGCGCCCGCTTCCTTCTCTTGTTCCCAACCATCCTGTGGTGTTGGGTCCTCGTTTTGAAGAGACGGTGCCCCGCGTCTCCTCTCCCTCCTTCCTCCTCCCGCTGCCCCCTCCCTCGTCACCGCACCCATTTCGGCACACCCCTCACACGTTTCGGGGCCCCATAGGGAGTTCCACTGAAGGCCCCAGTGGCTGCGTTGGCATGGCGGCGCCGCACCCATTTCGGCACACCCCTCACACGTTTCGTGGCCACATAGGGAGCTCCACCGAAGGCCCCAGTGGCTGCGTTCGCATGGCGGCGCCGCACCCATTTCAGCACACGCGTCACACGTTTCGTCGCCCCATAGGGAGCTCCACGGAAGGCCCCAGTGGCTGCGTTCACATGCGCCCACCGCACCAATTTCGGCACACCCCTCACACGCTTCGTGGCCCCATAAGGAGCTCCACGTCCACGATTCGCGCGCGTCGCTGGGACCCCCTCGGGGCGATCAGCGCGCGTCGCGCAAACTCCGCGCTGCGCTCTGCCCAGCGCCTCGCCCGCCCTTCGCCGCTTTTCCAGCGGCCAGAGCCAGGCGCGCTATCAGTTAGCCAGCAAGCACTGTCTGCCCTGCACAGCGGACGAACCGCGCGCGTCACTGTGACCCCCTCGGGGCGACCTGCGCGCGTCGCGAGGGCTCCGCGTTGCGCTGCGCCCGCAGCCTTGGACTTTGGAGTGCGCGGGCAAAGAGGAAGGAACATGAGGAGATGAAGCGGGCGCGATCCTCGGTGGGGCGTGCCGACATGGGCGTCGCGGCGCGCGGGCGCTGCCGTCGGGGTTCCCAGGGAGGCCCCCTGCGGAGGCTACATTCAGTGTCGCGAGTTCACACTCGGAGACATTTACACTAGGCGTATCCATGCTCGCAGTCATGCAAATAGAAGCAATCGCACGCAGACTCATTCATAATCAGACTCACTCGCGCTCAGACTCACCCGCGTTCAAGATTTCATACTCAGGCCGATCGTCTTCCGTTTCGTCTTCCGTTCGTATCGTGTACCCGGCCACGCATGTCGGCACCCCCCCCCGCACGGTTCGTGGCCCCGTAGGGCTCGCCACCGAAGAAGATGTTCACAATAGCGGTACTCACAGCTGCATATGGTTGGGCCCTTCGCCAGGCTAATTTTTCCCCGTCTTTGCCCCTGCGTTCCAAGGTCCAAGGCTGCAGACGCAGCGCAGTGCGGAGCCCCCGCGACGCGCGACGGTCGCCCCGAAGGGGTCCCAGCGACGCGCGCGGGTCGCCCGCTGCGCGGAGCAAAGAGAGCTAGCTGGCTGGCTGATGGCGGGCAAGGATCCGGCCGCTGGGCAGAGCGACGACGGGCGAGCGCGCGGAGTTCCCGCGACGCGCGCTGGCTGCCCCGAGAGGGCCCCAGCGACGCGAGCGGGTCGTCAGCGGCCCGGAGCAAAGAGAGCTAGCTGGCTGGCTGATGGCGGGCAAAGATCTGGCCGCTGGGCAGAGCGACGACGGGCGAGCGAGGCGCCGGGCAGAGCGCCGCGCGGAGTTCCCGCGACGCACGCTGGTCGCCCCGAGAGGGCTCCAGCGACGCGCGCGGATCGTCCGTGGCGCGAGGCCAAGCAGTTGGGCAGTCGAGAGAACGCGCGGCTCGGGCGGGCCGCTCCTCAGGTCAAGCCTCGCGAGAAATTCAGTGAAGCGCAACTCCCTGGCGAAGGCCGTCGCCACCTGGCGGCCCTGCCGGGAAGAACTTGATGCGCGGCGCCCGCGTGGGCGGGAGGTTCTCGTGGCGGGTGGCGCGCGAGAGCAGCGCGTGGAGCTCCGGCCACCAGGCATCACCCCCCTTCTTGAGAGACGGCTTGGGAGACGCCAATCGAGGTGTCAGCGCGTTGGACACCCGACGGCCCAAAGCGAAAGTCCACAGGGCCGGAAGAAAGTCTAATGGCGGACCGCTCGCGCCCAGTCGGTTCGGCCGTGGACTGCCCGGGGGCGCCGTTCCCTCGCCCCGTCGCCTTCTCGCATGGTGCGCCCCTGGCGCGCCGCCGCGGCGGTGGCCCTGCCGCGCGAGAGCAGGGAGCCCGTCCGGGCGACCCTGGAAGTGCGGAAGGGATCCGACGTGCGGGGCTCGATGAACACCAGCGAGCCCGCGAGGTCCCCCGCGAAGCTTTTCGTCGCGGCGCTTCAGGTCGTCCGTGAATGGCGCGCTCGCGCACTTCTCCATGCGCGCCCAGAACCCCAGCGGCAAGTGTTTCAGATGATAGGTCCTCATCTCCCCGTCTGTCTCGGCTCTCTCGACGTCGCCCCGGCCCCGAGGGTGCGCGACGACGCGCGCGATCTGCCCCGCGGCATCTTTGACCGTGATGGGGCGGCGCCGCCGCGCAAACTGCGCCACTTTCGCAGTTGGGACCTTCGGTGGAATTCCCTATGGGGCCGCGAAGCATGTGCGGGGCGTGTCAGAATGAGGCGGCGCCGCCCTGCGAACTGCGCCGTGGGGCCCTTGGGCGGGACTCCCTATGGAGCCACAATACGTGTGGGCGGTGCGCCAAAAGGGGTCGGCGCCGTCGTGCGAACTGCGCCGCTGGGACCTTAGGGGGGCTCCTTTATGGGGCCACGAAGCGCGCGAGGGGCGTGCCAAAATGGGGCGGCGCCGCCGTGCGAACTGCGGCGTTGGGACCTTGCATGGAGCTCCCTATGGGGCTACGAAGCGCGTGGTGTGTGTGTGTGTGTGTGTGTGTGTGTGTGTGTGTGTGTGTGTGTGTGTGTGTGTGTGTGTGTGTGTGTGCGTGTGTGCGTGTGCCCAAATGGGGCGGCGCCGCCGCGCGAAGCGCGCCGCCAGGGCCTCGGGTGGAGCTACCTATGGGGCCACGAAGCGTGTGAGGGGTGCGCCAAGATGGGGCGGCGCCGCCGTGCGAACTGCGCCGCCAGGGCCTTTCGGTGGAGCCCCCCACGGGGCCGCGAGGCGCGCGAGGGGCGTGCCAAAGTGAGAGGGCGACGAGAGGAGAGAGGAGGGGGAAGGAGGGCGGGGGAGGAGAGGATGAGGAGAGGAGTGGAGAAGATAATAGGAGGGACGCGGGGACCGTCTCTTCAAAACGAGGACCCAACACCACGGGATGGTCGGGGACAGGAATTAGCCTGGCGAGGAAGCCAAACATATTCAATTGTGAATATCGGAGTTGTGATTCTCGTCTTCGGTGGCGCTCCCTACTGGGTCGCGAGCTGCGCGGGGGGCGCGCCGATAGGTGGCGGGGTACACAGCGCGAACGAATGCGATAAGTCTGAGTGCGAGAGACTGAGCGCGGGTGAGTCTGAGCGCGAGTGAGTCTGACTGTGAATGAGGTCTGCGTGCGAGTGAATCTGGAGGCATGAATGCAAGCGTGACTACACCGCGCGTGAATCTAGATTCCCCAATCGGAGCTTGCCTCTGTAGGGGTCCTAGCGGGTTGGCATGGTTAGGTGAACTTTGCCGCCGATTTCCGCGGCCCGCCTACGTGCCCGGGCGCGCGGGTGCCCAGGTGCCCGGGTGCCCGTTTGCCGTATAGCCCTATAGACCTATGGCCCTATTGCCCCACAGTCCTATAGCCCTGTAGCCCGATGACCCTATAGCCTTATAGCCCTATAGCCCTCTGGCCCTATAGCCCTACGGCCCAATAGCCCAGTAGCCCTACAGCCCCATGGCCTTACAGTCCTACTGCCCTATAGCCCAACCGCCTTATAGCACTAAGTATAGCCCTATAGCCCTATAACTCTATATGCCTATAGCCCTATGGCCGTGTGCCCCTGTGCTACACTGGCCCTATAGACCCATAACCCTATATACCTATAGCCCTAGAGCCCCGTCGCCCTATAGCTCCATAGCCCCAGGGCTCCATAGCCCTACATCCCGATAGCCCTACAGCCTTATAGCCTATAGACCTATAACCCTATGGCCCTATAGACCTATAGCCCCATGGCCCTATGGACCTGTAGTCCCATGGCCTGATAGCCTTACAGCCCTATAGCCCAATCACCCTATAGCCTGACACATAGCCCTATAGCCCTATAGCTCTATATGCCTGTAGCCCAATGGCCCAGTAGCTCTCTAGCCCCATAGACCTATATCCCTATGGTCCTAAAAGCCCGTGGCTTGATAGCCCTACAGCCCTATAGCCCAATCGCCCTATTGCCTTACGAATAGCCCTAAAGCCCTATGGCTCTATATGCCTCAGCCCTATGGCCCAGCTGCCCTCTGGCCCCATAGACCTATAGCCCCATGGTCCGAATAGCCCTATAGCCCCAGAGCCCCATAGCCCCATGGCCCTACATCCCTATAGCCCAATGGCCCTATAGCCCTACAACCCTATAGCCCTATAGACCTATAGCCACATGGCCCTGCAAACCTATAGCCCCATAGCCCTAAAATGATTAGTATGAGGGTTTTTCTCCGGTATCGTGAATATGGACGTTTTGAGCATGCCTCGCTCTGAGCACTCGCGGCGCTGAGCGTGGCTGCCGCGGGGGCCCCCCCCGGAATCGGATGGCAGCGCCCGCGCGCTCGGCGCCCGTGTCGGCGCGCTCCTCGCGAGGATCGCGCCCGCTTCCTTCGCGGTTAGCCTCCCTCTTCGCTCTTGCGCTCCAAGGTCCAGGGATGCAGGCGCAGCGCTGCGCGGAGCCCCCGCGACGCGCGCCGGTTCCCCCGAAGGGGTCCCATCGACGCGCGCGGGTCGTCCGCTGCGCGGAGCAAGGAGAATTAGCTGGCTCGCCGATGGCGAGAGAGGATCCGGCCGCTGGGCAGAGCGACGACGGGCGAGGGAAGCGCCGGGCAGAGCGCCGCGCGGAATTCCTGCGACGCGCGCCGGTCGCCCAAAGAGGACTCCAGCGACGCGCGCGGGTCGTCCGCGGCGCGGGACAAAGAGGGCCAGCTGGCTGGCTTATGGCGGGCAAGGGTCTGACCGCTGGGCACAGCGACGACGGGCGAGCGAGGCGCTGGGCAGAGCGCCGCGCGGAGTTCCCGCGACGTGCGCTGGTCGCCCCGAGAGGGCCCCAGCGACGCGCGCGGGTCGCCCGCGGCGCGAAGCCAAACAGTTGGGCAGTCGAGAGAAGGCGCTGCTCAGGCAGGACGCTCCCCATGTCAAGCCTCGGGACCTCAGGTGGAGCCCCCTGTGGGGCCGTGTAAACGCGCGAAGGGTTTGCCAACGTGGGGCGGCGCCGCCATGCGAACTGCGCCACTGGGGCCCTTAGGAAGGGCTCCCTATGGGGCCACGAAGCGCGCGGGGTGTGTGGCAGAAGGGGGCGGCGCCGCCATGCGAACTGCACAACTGGGACCTTAGGTGGAGCTCCCTATGGGGCCGCGAAGCGTGTAAGATGCGTGCCAACATGGGGCGGCGTCGCCATGCGAACTGCGCCGCTATATTATTTATTTATTTATTTATTTATTTATTTTATTAATTAATTACTTATATATATATATACACATATGTGCTCCAGGCTCGCGCGGCGCGGGCTCGGTCCCGGGGTGGCTCCGCGGTGCGCGCTGTCACCAGGGGCGCCCGCGCGGGGCGCCCACCTGGCCGTGCTAGCCCCAAACGGGGCCAGACCACCCAAGGCGCTCCCCTTGACCCCGCCGCTACCGCAGAGGCCGAGGCTGAAGAATGCTCGGACTGCTCTACTGAAGTCTGCGGCATCACCTGGGGCACCCCCGCGGGGCAGCCTCCAGGCTGTGCCACCCTCCAAAGAGGGCAGTCCACCGAAACCATTCCCTCAGGAGCCAAAGGCGGAGGGGGCCACCAGGCGCTAGGCGCGCCACCCGCGAGCGCGGGCTAAAGGGCGCTGGCAGGCCTCCAGCTCACGGATTCCAGCATCAGCCGAAGCTGCTCGCTGAGCCGTGGCTCGTAGTTAGCCGCCTGGCGGAGGAGGCCGTCGGTAACCGCGAAGACCCCCTCAGGGCCGACCTCCGAGGCCGCAGCTCCGCCAGCAGCAGGCACCGCCACCGCGAGCGCCGCGCCCAGCTCCGCCGCCGGCTTCGCCAGAGGACGCCTGGGCCCGCGCCGCCGCCGCGCGGCTCCGTCGGCCGGGCCGTCGCTCCCGAGGCCGCACCCCGCAGCACCAGCAGCTCTTCCAGCTCCGCGAGCTGGATCCGCCGCCTCCGCCGCCGCCGCCCCGCCAGAGGCGCCCACGAGGCCCAGCGCCGCGTCTGCAGGCGCGGCCGTCGCAGCGGCCGAACCGGAGCCCGAACCGCCCGCGCCAGCAGCAACCACCACCGCGATGATCATGCCCTCGCATCTCCTCCTAGGTCGACGCGGCCCGCGGACGGGCAGGCTGTCGGCCCAGGAATCGTCGCTGATCCCGGTGCTATCGCCGAAGCCGTTGAACATGGGAGCATCGCCACTAGAGCCGCCCTCAAGAGGGGCAGGCATGCCGGCGCGACCGGCTCCAGGAACAGCATCACGATCAGCACGGCGCCCTTCAACGAGACGAGCGCGGCGCCGCCGCCGCGACTCCTGCTTCGCATCCGATGCGCCATCTGTACGGCCAGACGCACAAGCGCTGGCGGCCGCAGGCGGCTGCGGGGGTGCCGCGGCCCGAAGGGCCACCGCAACCGCGCCCCGCGCCACCGCAGCCACCGTTCGCCGTGGCGCCTTGGCCTCGACGACCGCGCGGACCGCGGCAGCCACCAGGGCCGCCCCGTCCACACCAGCTGTCGCCGCGCAGGCGGAGGCGCGGCGTGCGGTCGCTTGAGCCAAAATGCGCCACTGGGACCTTAGATTGAACTCTCTATGGGGCCACGAAGCGTGCGAGGGGTGTGCCAAACTGTGGCGGCGCCGCCATGCGAACTGCACCGCTGGGACCATAGGTGCAGCTCCCCATGGGGCAACGAAAACGTGTGAGAGGTGTGCCAAAATGGGGCGGCGCCGCCATGCGAACTGCGCCACTGGGACATTAGATAAAGCTCCCTATGGGGCCACGAAGCGTGCGGGGGATGTGGCAGAAGGGGGCGGCGCCGCCATGCGAACTGCACCACTGGGACCTTAGGTGGAGCTCCCCATGGGGCCACGAAGCGTGTGAGGGGTGTGCCAAAATGGGGCGGCGCCGCCATGCGAACTGCGCCACTGGGACCTTAGGTGGATCTCCCTATGGGGCCATGAAGCGTGTGAGGGGAGTGCCAGAGTGAGAGGGTGACGAGCGGAGAGGGGAGGGAGGAGAGGAGAGGAAAACAGGAGACGAGAGGTGAAGAGGAGGGACGCGGGGACCATGTATTCAAAACGAGGACCGAACACCACAGGATGGTTGGGAATGATCAAAGATAGTTTGAAAGAACAAAGCAATCGCCCCCATACTATTTTAAGACTATTTTTGAATTTTCCTTATGTAGAGGGACGTGCCCGATTTAATACCAACCGCCCGAAGAACTCGGCCATCGGCACGCCCACGTTGGTCTCCGATGGGAAGCTCCACGCCGTCAGTCGCGCTCAGCAGAAAGGCCCAGGGGCACACGAACAGACACAGCTCCCAGGATGGATTCCCCATCTCGTTTGATGCGTTCTGGATGTACACTTCCCCTCCACTTCCCACATGTCTCAATGTTTTCATGGGGATCGATGTCTATTTGTGTCAGTGTTCCCCCCCCCCCCTGGCTCAGGGTGGGCGGGGCTGCACCGACGGCCTGTCCGCTGGGTCGCAGACGGCGGCTTCCTGGGATGCTTTAGCAGAGGGCTACAACTGCGTAAGGATTCTGAGCGCAAGCGCAGGAAACGATTTTCCTATACCGCCACACGATCCATTCAACCTCATCCGCCATGCGATTCAAAGAGTCGCCAGGCAAACCAGGGAGTACCCCAAGAGCAAACCTGCAATAGGCAAACTCATAAAGTGGACCGTGGCCTGAGAAAGAGAGAGAGAGAGAGATAAATACTCAAACGCGCAAGGAACGATGAGCGGTGGTACCCAGCACAGCGACATGATCCGGTGAGCGCGCATGTGGTATGGGAACCAGACGAAGGCACACGGAGCTAGGGTACCCCTCGCCCTGGCATCGTCATGAGCTGGCGCAACTACAATCCGAGCGTCCAGATCAGGGATGCGTTCGAGATGGTAGATGGGCTCGGTGATCCTTAGGCTGCCCTCGGCCCACAACAAGAGCATCACAGCTTGCGTACAACATGGGCTTCAGTCGGTTCTGTAGATTTCTCCAGTCAGACCTTGACTACGCGGAGGGGGAACAAGTGAAGGAATAGGGCGACTTTTGCGCGGGCACAGTGGGTCCGCCCCCCTCAAGCACCTTGCGGAGCGCGGCCTGCCAGAAGGCCGTCGCCTCTGCAAGCGATCCCTCAGTCTCCAGCCGCATGGCCGCGCTGGCCGCCTGGCAGGCGGAGGAGGAGGAGGAGGAGGAGGAGGAGGAGGAGGAGGAGGAGGAGGAGGAGGAGGAGGAGGAGGAGGAAGGAGGAGGAGGAGGAGGAGGAGGAGGAGGAGGAGGAGGAGGAGGAGGAGGAGGAGGAGGGGTCTGAGCTGAATCAAGAGACGCTGGAGGAAGAGGGGCTGGAGGAGCTGGAGGAGGAGCGGCGAGGCAGCTGCAGGAGGCGCTGAGGGAGGAGGTGTCGCCGGAAGGGGAGCCGCTGGCCGCCTGCAAGTTGGTCCCGCGCAGGCCGCCGACCAGCTGCCCGAGCGAGGCAAATCGCGTGAGGTCCCAGGAGCCAAAGAGCCGCACTCTCCCCTGGCCTGTTCCTGGTCCCACCATGCAATGGAGGCCAGCCCGCAAGAAACATTCCACAATCATCCCAACCCTGAGACTCAGGACGTCCATTGGTTTTTGGCGTGGGAACGTCACGCCTTCCATAGCAAAACCATCGAAGCCCAAGAAACCCAGGGAGCCCTGGAGGCAGGCAAGTTGTTTCTTGGCATGGGCCTCCACTGTAGAGGCTTCCTAGATAGGATCGGAGTAGATGGGGCCCGAGGATCGCGCCGCATCGCCGATGCCTCGACGATGCGTCGGCGATGCATCGGCGATGCATCGGGGATGCACCGGCAACGCATCGTCGACGTTGGCGGTGCATCGGCGACGTCGGCCACATCGAGCCGCATCGTCGACGCATCGGCGATGCGGCGCGATCCTCCGACCCCATCTACTCCTCGGACCCCATCTAGGAGGCCTAGACTCCCCTGGCCGGTCCCTGGTCCCACCAGCCCTCTGGACCTGGGGCGCTGGAGGTGCCAGCTGGTCCCATGCAACCCCCTCTTCTTAGGAGGCAACTCCTGGGAGGCCTTCGCTGGAACGATGAAGGGTGACTCAGCCCGATGAGAGGGCCACTTCACCAGATTCGGCCAGTTGAAGCCCGGGACTAAGCCAACTTTAGCCAAGTTGAACCCGGGATTAAACCGGATTAGGCACACAAGCCCCGTTCAAGCAAGTGACCGACCGCGAAAATACTAGCGCCGAAGCAGATTTTGACCTCCCAGGAGTTGCATCCCAACTCTTTCACCACGGGGAGCGGTGGGGCCCCTCCGCCCGCTCCTTCCTCTCGGCCGTCGATGCCTCCAAGACGGCCCCAGGTAGCCCCAAGACTGCCTCTGGGATGACACGATGTGAATACTGTCCGCCCTCTTCGTCGTTTCCGCTTCGGATCGGAGGCCTCAAGAGGGCCCCTGGACGACCCAGCAGGCTCCAAGAAGGCCCCAGCAGGGTCACACACGGCGCCTGAAAGCACACCAAGAGCCCCAATATGCAACGATTTGTGCTCCAACAGGACGACGCAACTTTACCCCTGTTTACCCCCAGTGGGCCCAAGACAAAACACCCAACAGCGTTCCAATCTGACCCCGTCCGCCAGATTTAAGGCTCCAAGCTGGCCTTTATAGAGAGCTGCTTGGACTGATACTTCCTTCGGTTTGACTTACGTCCCATGTTTTTGTTTCACCAATGCTCCTCCACTTCTCTTACCAAGACACTTCCCTTATCACGACATCCCACCTGGGAGTCGTTCCAGATGGGTTGCTGGGAATACTCGAAGTATCAACAATTCGCCCCCCCCCCGCCCCCCCCACACCCCGCCCCCCCCCTCCCAGAGTGCTGGCTTCCGCTCCTGAGATGTGTGGGAAGCGGTACCAGTCCGTGTACGCCTCCAGCCACGCCACGCGGTCCGTGATTCTATCCCGCGCGAAGGGCGAGTAAGGAGCTCTAGGCCGAGGTACGAAGTCCCCCACCACCTCCTCGCTGTCGTCCTTCCCCTCCAAAAACATGCCACAGTGAGGGTAGGTGACAGGGCCGCGGTACAAGAAGAAACTCGCAAGCTCTAGAGTGGGTATGAACATGGGGATGGCAACGTGGTACAGCTCGTAGAACGTCATGAGCAAGACCTCATAGGGAACGAACACCACCGCTCGGAAGGATGCGATAGTGCTGTAAGAAGCGTCGCCCGCCGCTCGCAGAGCCCGCAGGTGCTGGAAGCGCAGCGCCGGGCCGCCACCCCCTGCCTCCGCCGCAAGCCTCTCCAGCAGGCCGTCGAATGCGGCCTGGTTGTCCTCGCACTCGCCGCTGTTCTTCCACACCAGCACCTCTGGCCGGCTCGGGAAGTAAGCGATGCCCTGTGCTCTGCTGCACGCCACGAGTGGCTGGAGGCAAGAGCGACCTTTGCCGCGCGGCCTGCCGCTCGCAACGGTGCGGTGCGAAAGCAGCGGCCCGCGCGCCTGGCTCGAGGCGCGCGGCTCCCCCGGAAAGCCGCTCCCCCAAAGGTCACTCTGGCGAAGCGTCGCTCGTGCGCGCAGCCGGCCTGCTCGATCACGTGGAAGCCGAACCCACGGGCCACCGGGACGTCGGCACCTGTCTGGAACCTCATCTTTTCCGCAAGGAACGGCGAGATGGCGGCGAACTGCACGCGCGGGTGCCGGGACATCTCCAGGAAGTCGTGCAGCCACGCCTGGGCGCTCGACGAACGACAAGATTGCGGGCCCCTCCGTCGTCCTCCGTCCTCTTCTTCCTCCTCCTCCTCCTCCTCCTCCTCGCAACCAAGCCTCGGCGCCGGAGGAGGGTACGTGGGCCTCCAGCGTACCGCCGAAGAAGCCTAGCAACGGCTTGCTGTGGTCCAAGACCAGTGGCCAAAAGAGCCGGCAGGAGTAGGGCGGGTGCGTGCACAGCAGCACGTCCGCCTCCAGGCCGGGTGCCCCGCCCGATCCGCCCGAGATAGACTGGGAGAATGCCTCTGCCAGGGCTGCCATGTCCTCCCATCCCTTCAGGAAGAGCCCTCCGCACGTCTCCACCACCGTGGAACGGAGCAGCTCACCGATGGCGGCGAAGCGGTGGTCCGAGGAGCAGGTGCCCGTGATCTTGCAGTAGCGGGTGTCGAAGGACTGGTCGTCGAGTTCGAAGTCGTAGCCGCGGAGGAGCGCCCGCCACATGCTGAAGACAGCCGCTGGGTAGGAGGCGTGGTTGCCGGTGCTCAGCACCCGCAGGCGGCGCGCGGCCGGGGGCGCCGTGCCTGCGGCGGCAGCGCCGCCAGGGGCGAGCTCATGGATCATGGGCCAACGGGCGAAGAGTGGCACCGTGTGAAGCCCAACACACGCCACGGAAATGTATACACAGACGCCCTCCGACGAACTGTGCTGCATGTACCTTCAGGGAGGCTGGCGGCGTCTAGAAAGTCGCTGGCTCTCAGTGGTGATTTGTACACCGCCGCCCTCCCCTGAGGCCCAGGAGCAATCCAGCAGGGGGCGTCTGTGTACAATGTCTTTTTGTGGCGGGCAGCATGGTCTGCTCAACAACCCGGGCAGACAGCCTCGGCTCTGGACCCGGCGGTCACCTTGGCAGCACCACGGCTCCTCGCCGCCCAAGGGGGGCGTCTGCCACGAAACGCGGCCGGGAACCCCGCGCGCGCCGTGGTCCGACCGCCGAGGCCGTGAGGCCCTCCGAGGCCGCCCTGGGACGTGCGTCAGCGTTGGCAGGAGGAGGAGGAAAAGGAGGAGGTGGTGGAGGAGGAGGTGGTGGAGGAGGAGGAGGAGGAAGGAGGAGGAGGAGGAAGGAGGAGGAGGAGGAGGAGGCGCGTCTCCGAGCCGAGGCAGGTGTCCCAGCTCTGCGCGTGCTCTCGGGAGGTCCCGGGTGGCGGCTGCCGACAGGGCAGCGCCGCGCTTCGATCATGCTGCCTGAGGCGCTCCGGCAAGCGGGACGGACGAGAGGGGGAGGGGGCAGGGGCGAGCGAGCAGCAGCCGAGAGGCAGGTGGACCAGGGGAAGGGAGGGGTGAGAGGAGTGGGAGGAGGAGGAAGAGGAGAAACATAACGACGATGATGAGGAGAAGCTATTCACCCCGCTCGCTGGAACTAGAAGAAGAAATAACGCCATAACGCCACTGGCCCCTCCCCCCTGGCGCGCGGAGCGCGCTAAGGGCGGCGCCGGAGGCGCCGCCAGGGGGGCTCCAGCACGGATCCGAGAAATCCACGCGAACCTCTGAATTTTTTCTATGATTATGTTATTGATCGCTCCCCGATATTCACCCCGCTCGCCGGAGCCTCTCAGCTTCCGAGCTATATCTGGTACTGCCCTTTGTCCGTTGAATGGGCGGTGGCATGGGCCAGCGGCGGGGGCGTCCGAATTCTGCTGCCGGCCCTGGCTCGTGCAGCGCCTCGGCGTCCAGGGCCACCTGCAGGATGTGCCCGTAGCTCACCGGCCAGCTCTCCGCGACCTGGCAGGAACGTTCTCTGAGGGCGAGGTCGGCAAAGAAGTGGGCCCTGGCAAGGTGAAGAGCCAGGTGACTGAACGCAAGTATGAACATGTGTGTATAATTGTGTAGGTAAGTGTGTACCTAAAGGTATGTGTGTATGTATGCATGTATGCATGCATACATGCATGCCTGCATGCATGCATGCATGTATGTATGTATGTATATATATATGTATGTATGTGTGTGTGTATGTATGTATGTATGTATGTATGTATGTATGTATGTATGTATGCATGCATGTATGTATGTATGTATGTGTGAATGTATGTAGGCGTGTATGCATGTGTGTATGCATGTGCATTTGAATGCAGGTATACATGCATGCATGCATGTATGCATGCATGTATGTCTGTTGTGTATACATACATGTTTACAATTATCTATATAAGTATGCATGCATTTATGTAAGTATGCATGCATGCACGCATGTCTGCATGTCTGTATGTATGCATGTCTGTATGTATGCATGCACGTATATGTGTGACTGTGGGTGTATGTATGCATGCATGCATGTATGTATGTCTGTATGTCTGCATTTCTGTATTTCTGTACGTACGTACGTACGCAAGCACGAAACCACGCGCGCACACACGCACGTGTGTATGTATGTATGTTTGAATGTGTGCATGCATGTATGTATGTATGTATGCATGTATGTCTTTGTATGCACGTGTATATATAATGTATGAATTAAGGTAGGTATGCATGCATACATGTATGTAGTTATGCACGCATATCGGTCTGTATATATGTCGGTTTGTAATGTTGTACATGTGTATATATGAATGTAAGTACGTATATGCGTGCATGTATGCATGCATACATGTATGTCTGTCTGTCTGTGTGTACGTATGTATGTATGTGTTTTTTGTAGAACCGCCAACGGGGCCAGGGTTCTGCAACAGGTACAGGTCCTGAGCTTCCTGGTCCCAATCACAATTGAAATTTCAACTTCTCAATCTCCAACGTTACCACGTCCAATGGGAAACATCGCATCCCAACAAATCCCCAGACAATCCCCGGACACCCCGGACAACGCCCTCCCAGATGCATACCATAAGCGTCCCAGCATGCGATTGTGGCTGGCGCTCGAGCGGCAGCACAATGCCCACTTAGGGAATGTGGCCGGCGCTGGGGCGAGAGCACCACGCATAACGATGCGGCATGTGGCAAGCGCGAGGGCGACAGCACCAATCCCAGACGGGGATGCAGCCAGAGCTCGAGCGAGAGCACCATTCCCAATCACGGATGTTGCTGGCACTCGAGCGGCAACACCATACGTACCCAATAGGAGATTCGGCCAGCGCTGAGGCGAGACTGCCGTTCCCAATCCGGGACGTGGTCAGCGAGGAGCGTTGTGAGGATGTCTCAGGCGGAACTGGCCAGACCAGCTTTCACTCGGCATCTCATATTGTGGAATGGTCTCGTGTAAAACTGCCTGGAACACCTCCGGTCAGAGCACCTCTGAGCCCAGGGTTGCGAGGACGTCTACAACTTCGTGTTTGGTGTCCTTGAGCTCAACATCTGGAGGTCTCAGGCGAAACTGGCCAGACCACCTCATGCCAGAGTATATCGGAGCCCAGGAAGTCGCAAGGATGTCTCCTGCAAAACTGCCTGGACAAACTCGTGCGCGGTATCTCGGAGCCCAGAAATGCGAGAATATCCCAGGCGAAACTAACTGGACAACCTCGTACGCGGCATCTCGGAGCCTAGAAATGCGACGTCGTCGTAGGCACAGCTGGCTGGACCACCTCTCGCGCGGCATCTCTGAGCTCAGAATTGCGGGGATGTCTCAAGCGAAATGGGCTTCATAATATCGTGCGCGGCATGTCGCAGACGAAACTGGCTGTACCACCGCAGGTCAAAACACGGGAGCCCAGAGTTGCGAGGATCCCTTAGGCGGAACTGGCTGGAGCACCTCGCTTGCACCATCTCTGAGCCCTGAGCTGCGAGGACGTTTCGATATTTTTCGAAACTGGCCGCACCAAAGAGCGGAGCGGGACACGAGAGACGAGGAACGGACAGGAGGGGAAGGGGGGACAGAGAGGCGGCATTTCCAGCTGGGCTTCCCTGGCTGTGCCATGCTTTTGATGGTGTGTATGATAATGATATGTGCACGTGCCGGCAAGACAACGCGGCCCGGACAACCCCTTGGACAACCCTACAAGGATCCAGACGACCCCCCCTGGACAACCCCCCTTGGACACGCCTCTCCAGGATTTGTTCCATAACATGAAATATAGTTGTTCTCCCTGCTTCCTGCTGAACACTGTTACTGCGTGCGCGAGGGGGGGAGGCCGAACACCGCCCTGGCCATCACGGCCTCCCTGGGTTCTCAGAATGCCCTGGGGGCCCTGGGACGCATTAAATTACACCAGGCTCGCGCTCCCGGAGCCAGAATCCCTTGTAACATTGCGCTCGGTTCGCGCTCGAGGCCAGACGCATCTGTAAACTACGGCAGGTTCGCGCCCCGAGGCTCGACTCCTTTGCAGACTACGCCAGGTTAGCGCGCCCGCAGTCATAATCTTTTTTGGTAAAGTACGCCAGGTTCACGCTCCCGAGGCCAGGGGCCTTTCAACGTCCAGCAGACTCGCGCTCCCGAGGCCAGATTCCGCAGCTGACTGCGTTAGATCTGCGCTCCAGAGGTCAGAACCCATAGCAAATTCCCACCAGCCCTTTAGGGCGTGGTTGGTTGAGAATGTTTCTTCTTTCCTCTTACCTCTTCCACTTCTGGGATGGGCCATTGTTCGCAATTGACAAGCACCCCCTCCCTCAGGCCACCAACAGCCAACCAGGACCAACGCGACCCCCCCCCTCCTTTGTCTAAAAGCAATACGAAAAAGCACACTTTAGGGCAAACTCTTGGGTCATGCTCGTGGGTCCCGCGAATATAGCGTATCGTTGTTTGACAGGGATGGTGCGCAAGGCACCATCCCTGCCAAGCAAACAAAACAGCATGCACTTCGCGACTGAATCGGGATCATGCGCGGCCACCCCGCGACCACTGCAGATTGGTGTTTGCCCAGGGCCGCGTTGGTCCTGGCAGATTGCCTGCTGTGCGCAGGCCCACAATGATGACCTCCCCGATGGTACTCTGGTTTTCGGCATAAGAGGGTGGGTGCTGACACGTCCCGAGGTGTGCTGTCACGTGCGCGGGCGCACCTGGCACACTCTGCGCGGCTGGCCAACCTGCCCTGGACGTGGCGCACCTGGCGCGGCTGCACCATGCGGCACACATGGCGCACGTGGAGCAGGTGACGCATCTGGCGCGCGAGGCGTACCTAGCACCCTTGGGCACCAGGGCTGCCTGGCGCAGCTGGAGCGCTTGATACGCGTGGCGCACCCCGCCCCGTCGCGCACAAGGAGTCCGTGCTGGTTCCCAATAGCTGCCCATCCATAGAGGGCCTCTGAACATGCTGAGGCCCAGATGCGACTTATTTGTTGGGAGGGCGGGTGGGGATCAGCGAGACATTTTGCGGGCGCGGAAGGGTGTTCCTATTAATGAGCACCCCTTCCCCAGGGCGACCCGCAGCCAACCCGGACCAATGAGCCCTCCCCCCCCATCATTCCTTGTAGAAAAAACAATGCAACACGCACTCTGCCTCCACATCTGACGCATGCGCGGGCGCCCCGCGACCACTTTGCATGGCTTTTTGACAGGCACTGCGGGGATGCTGGCATATTGTTTGATGCGCGCAGGCCAAGCATCTCTATTACAATACAATGCAAACATACATTTTGGCTCCACATCTGGATTGTGCGCGGGGCCCTCTTGTCTTTGATCTCGCATTTGTTGCACGACTCTTTATGATGCCACACTTTGTCCATCTGTGTTTTGCGCTCCTTAGAAGAGCCGCCCTGCTCACAAAATGCTCAACAAGTCGTTTCATGGGGATTCAAGATCCTGAAATCCTCGGGGCCAGGGACCAAGGCACCTGGGGTGCCTATTGGTTCCCCGTAGCTGGCGCACCTGGCGTGGTTGGAGCACGTGGCACAGTTGGCGCACGTGGAGCATGTGCCGCACCTGGCACGCTTGGGCCTCCAGGGTGCCTGGTGCACGTGGAGCCCGTGGCACGCGTGGCATGTGTGGCGATCCTGGGCGAGTGAGCTAGACGGCCTGCTATCCAGGAGGGTAGCTTGATCACTGCTCCTTACTAATATATACCCCCTCCCCCACCCGACTGTGGGCCAACCCGAGACATGCCCCCCCCCCCCCCAACATCCCTCCCAACAAAAAAATGCAGAATGCACTTTGCCTCCAAATCTGGAGCATGCACTGGCGCCCCGCGACCACTTTGGATTTGGTTTTGACAAGGACGGGGGGGGCGTCATATTGTTCGCTGCGCGCAGGCAAACCATCCCTGTCTAAAAACAATGCAGATTTCATCTTGCCTCTACATCTTGAGCATGCGCGGGCGCCCCGCGACCACTTTGCATTGGTTATTGACAGGGACGGAAAAGGGGTGCCGACATATTGCTCGCTGCGCGCAAGCAAACCAGCCCTGTCTGAAAACAACACAAAATGCACTTTGCCTCCGGATCTGGAGGGTGCATGGGCGCCCCGCGACTACTTTGCATTGGTTTTTGATTGGGACGGCCGGGGTGCCGTCATACTGCTCGCTGAGCGCAGGCAAACCCTCCCTGTCTAAATACAATGCATAATACATTTTGCCTCCACATCTGGGGCATGCGCGGGCGCCCCGCGACCACCTTGCATTGGTTTTTGACAGGGACGGGGGGGGGGGGCCGCAATACTGCTTAAACGTGCAGCACGTGCCGCACCTGGCGCGCCTGGCTCGCCTTGGCCTCCAAGGTGCTTGGTGCACCTGGAACCCGTGGCGCACGTGGCATGCGTGGCGCTCCTAAGAGATATGCTGTGACTCCTCGGATGTTACTTATGTGTGGGGAGGGCGGGCGGGAGTGAGCGAGACGGCGTGCAGGCGAAGGGGTGGCCTCGATCACTGTTCCCTATTGACATGCATCCCCTCCCCCAGGCGACCGGCAGCCAACCAGGACCAATGGGGACACCATGAGGGCACCCCCCCAGCATCCTTTTCAAAAAACAATACACAATCCACTTTGGGGCAAAGTCCGGAGTCATGTTCGCGAGGCCCGCTCGCACTTTGAATTGTTCCCGACCATCCTGTGGTGTTGGGTCCTCGTTTTGAAAAGACAGCGCCCCGCGTCACTCCTCCTCCTCCCCCTCCTCCCTCTTCCCTCCTCCTCCTCCCCCTCCTCCTTCCTCCCTGCGCTTCACTCACCCAAAACAGCGCGTCGTGGCCCAATAGGCAGCTTCACGGGAGGCCACAGTCCCACCGCCCGCATGCGTCACCCACACCCATCTCGGCACACCCATCACACGTTTCGTGGCCTCATAGGGAGCTCCACCGAAGGCCCCAGCGCCACCGCCCGCATGCGTAACCCACGCACATTCCGTCACACATCTCACAAAATTCGTGGCCCCAAAAGGGGCTCCACCGAGGCTCCCAACGCCACCGCCCGCATGCGTCACCCACACCCATGTCGTCACACCCTTCACACGCTTCGTGGTCCCATAGGGAGCTCCAACGGATGTTCGGGTGCCACCGCCCGCATGCGTCACCCACGCCCATTTCGGCACACCCATCACACGTTCCGTGGCCTCATAGGGAACTCCACCGAAGGCCCGAGTGCCACCGCCCGCATGCGTCACCCACACGAATTTCGTCACACCCCTCACACGCTTCGTGGTCCCATAGGGAGCTCCAAGGAAGGTCCCAGTGGCACCGCCCGCTTGCACCATCCACGCACTCACACCTTCACGCGTTTCGCGGCCTCAGAGGGAGCTCCACCGAAGACGCCAGTGGCTGCGTTCGCATACGCCCACCGCGCCCATTTCGGCACACCCATCACACGTTTCGCGGCCCCAGGGGGAACTCCACCGACGGCCCCAACGCGTGTGTTCGCAGGCACCTACCTCGGCACACATCTCACGCGTTGCGTGGTCCCATAGAGAATTCCACCGACGGCCCAAGTGGCTGCTCTCGCATGCGCCCACCAGACAAATTTTGGCACACCCCTCACACGCCTCGTGGATCCATAGGGAGCTCCTCCGAATGCGGTGCATACATCGACGGTGCCCACAACTGCATATGGTTCGGGGCGGCGGGGGTGTCGGCATATTGCCTGCTACGCGCAGGGCTACCATCCATGTCGAAAACAATACGATATGCACCTCGCGGCTAAACCTGGATCGTGCGGGGCCACCCCGCGATCATTGTCAAGTGATGGCGTGTGGCCTGCTGTGCGCAAGCCCGCGAGACACAATAATGGGCATTGGTTTGAGACATGGATGGTGGAGGCCAACATGTTTCCCGATGTGTGCTGTCAAGTGAACAGGCGCACTTGAAACACCCTGCGCGTGCCCCGAACGTGGTGCACCTGGCGCGGCTGGAGTATATGGCACACGTGGCGCACGCGGAAGCACGTGGCGAATGTGGCGCACCAGGCGTACCTGGCACGCTCGGGTTCCACGGGTGCCTGGCGCGCGTGGCGCGCCTGGCACGCGTTGCGCATCTCGCTCCAGCGCCGCGCACATGGGCTCGGTTTTGGTTCCGAACATGCTGAGGCTCGGGTGTTTTTTCTGCTGGGAGGGCGGGTGGGAGTGAGCACCATCCCCGGCAAAACAATAATGCAAACCACACTCTGCCTCCAAATTCGGAGCATGCGCAGCGAACCCGGTGCGGCCTCCCCCTACCATCCCTGTGAACAAAAATAATACGGAGTACACTTGGCGGCGGCGGCGGCGGCGGCGGAGGCCAGGGTGGCGTGTGCGGCGGCTGCGGCGGTGGCGGTGGCGGCGGCGGTGGCGGCGGCGGCGGCGGCGGGGGCGGCGGCGGCGGCGGCGGTCGCGGCGCGGCGGCTAGCGGCGGCAGCGGCGGCGGCGGCGGAGCATTGCGGCTGGCGGGGGCGGCGGCGGCGGCGGCGGCGGAGGCCGGCGGCGGCGGCGCGGCGGCGGCGGCGGCGGCGGCGGCGGCGGCGGCGGACAGCGGCGGCGGCGGCGGCGGCGGGCGGCGGCGGCGGCGGCGGCGGCGGCGGCGGATGCGCCCCCAGTAGCTGCCCATCCAAAGACGACTGCTGCATATGCTGAGGCTCGGGCCCGGCTCGGGTGCTACGTATGTGTTGGGAGGGCGGGTGGGAGTGAGCGAGACGGCTTGCGGGCGGGGAGGGCGTCTTGACCCCTCCCACTACCTTGTCCCGTGGTTCTGGACGGGGGGGTTCGCGAGTTGTCGAAGGGTTCTCTCAGGGGTATCGGCGAGAAGGACAAACATATTGATTGTACTAAGATTGTGTCACATGTTGGCCTCCTGGGGGGGCAACGCTGAATCAGGAACCCCCCTCGTTTGATCGATCTCCTCCAATAGGGCCCCGAGATGGCCCCGTTTGCGCCCCAAGCCTCGGGACCGCCGCACAATTCATGATCATCTCCTCTAGGTCCCTGGGGTGGATCATGTAGTCTATGCGAGATCACTTACCGTTCCCGACATAGAATGTCGGTGATGTGCGACCCTGTACAGAATTCCGGGCAAAAAACCGATTTTGTTCCAGAGCCTTGCGTGGTAGCTCGCCTGCTCCACCAGACATGCTTTCCGCAGATCCGATGCCCACTGCTGCACTGCGGCTATCCGTCACGCCTGCGCCAATTGCAAAACAGGAGGGGAAGACATCGCGCAAAGAGTGCAGCAAGAACATCGCGTAACCAGTTCCGCAAAATGCGTACAGTGGCAAGATACTTGTTTTTATTCTAAAGCCTAAATCTACTAATGGGCAGTACATGCGGATGAAGCAGAGATCCTGACGTCCTCTCCTAAAGCGTGCTGAGACAGCGCGTCCTGTGGCCTCCGCTGGTGATGGCCAACTTCGAATAATGTAATCTTCACGGATCCCGCCACCGAGAGTGATTGAACACCCGCAGCTATGATTCGCAGGTGATGACGGGCTGTACGGTGCATTCAAAAACAAGCGACCAACAACACGGGATCTCAGAACCATGCTGCCTGCGACATTCCGCCTGAAATCTGACGCCTGCGTTCCCGAGAGAAGAACGGCATCAAACTTGGGCAGCTCGGTAATGATCTCCTCAAATCTGTCGCCCGTCGCAACCTGCGGGTTCCAAGCCCAACACGCGAAGTCGGGACATCCCCCGCTGGGCCACTGCGCCATGTCGATGGCGCTCTGGCAGGAAGCGAGAAATGTGGGTCTCTCTAACCCATCCGTGAAACAACTGGGCTTGAGCCTGATGGGCTCCCCATTGAAGCCCCAAGAGGCCCCCAAGAGGACTTCTAGACGCCTCACAGGGACCCCCATGAGGCCTCCCAAGAGGCACACATGATTGCTCGTCCGCCTGTTTTTGGGGCATTTTGGCGTTCTAGAATTTTCGGCTTTGCGACGCTCCAAGACGGCCCAGAGGCCCCCCAAACCATTGCCCAACGGCCGAAGAAGCCCCCGAGATGGCCCCAAGACGGCCTAAGAGCGCCCGAAGACGGCCCACGAGGCGCCAACGACAGCCCAAGAGGGCCCCAAGACGGCCCCAGAAGGGGCCCAAAAGATCAAGCACGAACCGAAACTCCGCGCCTTCCGCCCCAAGAGGCCCCCAAGAGGCCCCAGGAGGCCCCCCGGAGGCCCCGAGCGGCCCCCAAGATTCCCCCAAGAGGCCCCAAGCGGCTCCCAATGGGCCCAAAAGGGGTCCCCAAACCGGGCCCCCAAAACGGCCCCCAGGAGGCTTCAAAACTGCGTCCAGGAGGCCCCCGAAGGCCCCCCACAAGACACCAACGAATATCCAATACGCTTCATGCCCACAACCGAGGGACTGTGGCGGGATGGGCCGAGGGCCATTATATACACATATAGATATACATTCACATGTGTATATGTGTATATATATGCACATCTACACACGCACGCACATGTATATACACATAGACAGTGGGATAGAGAGAGATATAGAGAGAGAGAGAGAGAGGGAGAGAGAGAGAGAGAGAGAGAGAAAGAGAGAGAGAGAGAGAGAGAAAGAGAGAGAGAGAGAGAGAAAACAAAAAAACAAGAGAGAGAGAGAAAACAAAAAACACAGGAGAGAGAGAGAGAGAGAGAGAGAGAGAAAAGAGAGAGAGAGAGAGAGAGAGAGAGAGAGAGACAGACAGACAGAGAGAGAGACAGGCGCGGAAGATGAGCAGGACAAGGGATTAGAAGGATAAGAAGGAAAAGGATGAGGGAGGAGGAGGAGGGAGGAAGGAGGGAGGGACGGATAAAGCAGATACGGGGAGCACGAGGAAGAGGACCTGGCCGAAGGTCGGCCAGCACTCGCGCCCCGCGAGCATGAACGCCATCCGGGCCGCCCACAGCCCGCGCGCCGTGTGCGCCAGCGGGCGCGCCAGCACCGTGAGCGCCGTCTGCAGCCCGCCGCGGCAGCCGCCGTCTCGGGTGACTGCCAGAGGGGGGTCCGACGGCTGTCCAGAGGCTGCCCTCACAGGGAAGGCCCATGCTAAGAAGCACCCCGCTTGCCTCCAGGGTGCCCTGGGTTTCTTGGGTTCCGATGGTTTTGTGGCGGAGAGCGTGACGTTCGCACACCAAACATCGATGGAAGTCCTGGAGTCTCAGGGTTGGGTTTCTTGTGGAAGGCTTCTTGTGGTCGAGCCCCCCCCCCCTGGTGGAGGCCCGACCACGAGAAACCTTCCACAAGAAACCCAGGGCACCCTGGAGGCAAGCAGGGTGTTTCTTGGCATGGGCCTCCACTGTACGTCGCAGCTCGATCGCATCGCCTGCACATCGCGTCGACCGAATCGCACCCCACCCGCGGAGGGGGTGGTTGTCCCTGCGGGGATGGGCTATCGGTGGATGCCGCGCGCGGGCAGAACCAGGCGTCATCACGCCGGTCGAATCAAGGAGGGCCCTACGTCCAGCGAGGCTCCCTCTCGTATTCGCTCGGCGATTTCGCGGCCAGAAGTTGGCGAGCAATGGGATGTCGTAAGGTGAGGAGAGAACGCTTCAGAAAAGGAAGCCGGCGCTCATCCTGCTGCTTCAAGTACTCCTTCGTCGTCATCCTCCAACCGTCATCCTTCGTCTTCCGAGATTGTCTGAGTCTGAAGAGCAACCCAAGAGGATTCGCAGGGTTGCCGAGTCTTCCGATGTCAGCAACTTCCTACAGAAGATCATGACGCGCGAGTGGGTGCTCGGACGGACACCTTGACGATCTGACTGCAACTTTTGTTCGTTCTGGCACCTCGGTCAAAGGGGACCCAGCGTTTTCAGAGTCGGTGGATCACATGCTGGAGCGGGCTCAGGGAATCTATGCCGAGTTTTTGGCCAGCAAAGAAACTGCTTGGCAGACGTGGATCTTAGCAGAGGACTGCAGAATGCAGCCGTATCAGGTAGCAGATAACTGTTGCATGGGGTGGGCCAACATCTGGACCACCCGCAGGAACGAGAAGCCCGAAATTCCTCCTGATGCTATGTCTTGGGAGCCCCTCCCCAAGACTGTGGTTCAGGATTGAAGATGTGCGATTGCCGAACTTCCCGGTAAGACGGCCACCGGATCTTTAAAGTTGTACCAGCGGTCATTGCAGTATCTCTCAGACGACATGCTTGGGATGCTGGCGACACTTCTGATGCAGAGTGAAAGGCCGCTTTGCTGGCCATATCGCAGGTGCGGCTCGCCAAGGCAGATTAGTGTGGTCGCAGACTGATCGCGCTCATGGACATCATTCTGAGATTGTGTGTGGGGGGAAATCAGGGGGGGGGAATCAGACGGCCCCTTTTTGAAGCTTGGGAAACCACGCGTAGGACGGGGATATCTGGGGGAGCTGGGAGGGGGAGTAATTCGAATGATGCTGCGTTCGACTTGAACCTCTCAATTGAGGCTGCCAGCCCCACAGGATGGCATTCCGTCAAAGTTCTTGTTCTTGATCTGATAAAAAGCCACACGCTGAATAGGCTGTCGGACTTTTCTCTGATCCTTAGGCAGAACGGATCTCCGCTTCGTTTGGGTTAGATGGTCATCCAGACCCACATGCCACCCCGATGCTTTCGGTTCGCTCTCAGAAAGTTGTGTGACGTTCTAAGGTCTCCTAGCTGGCTGCTCGGCGGACAGCTCGATAATGTTCGCGGTAATCTGAAACCAATGCAGAATTTGGTGTCCAGATACCCTGGTCAAGGTCGAGTCCTCATGGACAACGTTTCCCTGCACTGGAACAAGCCGGCACCCAGGAGATCAGGCCAAGTTGTTTTAACGCCGGCCAAGGATTGTGTAAAAATGTGAAGCCAGTAGGGCTGCTGCTGCTGCTGCAACTCAACAAGTCTGGCCATGCTGCTACAACTATTGCTGTTGAGAAGAATATTGCTTCGTGTGCGAGGATCAAAGGAATGCGTGGTAGGAAACACCTGCGTAACATTGGCCACAACCGTACGGCCGAAAGGTCATCAGAACCATGGAATTTAAGCGTAGGACCGCTTCAGTTGCCCGCAAATCCAGGATCCAATTCCTTAGGAAGACTGCTGGGGGGAAAACGGCTCCGCTTTGGAGGACGTGCTTGATGCCCGGTACATGCCACGGGGCTACGGTTTCAGGAATGACTAAGGAGACGCTCCGGATTTTGCTTGGAGCTTTATAGGGGTGAACGGGTAGTGCAATTTGACGTCGTACTTGTTCACCCATAAAGACCCCAACTTTGACACCATAGGCGATGTCACTGTTCCGTGTCTTTTTAAATACTGCTGCTAGGTCTGGGACAAGCGTTCACCAGACTCAGGTCTTATTCTGCCTTGGCGACATGCAAAAGACTATTTGCGCGAGTAGTCTGGTTGGAGTAAAGTCACAGGACAACTTGCTGCTGCACATTTCTCGGTGCTGAGAGTCGGATACAGTAGGAGCTCGACGACAAGACGCATTCCACAAGAAACCCAACCCTGAGTCACGCGCTGAATCGAAAGACCATCGAAACCCAAGAAACCCAGGGCACCCTGGAGGCAAGCAGGGTGTTTCTTGGCATGGGTTTCCACTGTAGAAGTTTGTGGCCCACCACCAGCTGAGAACGGACCAAAGGGACAGTTCACCACTAGCCCGTGCGATCTCCGAGCGAAGGGCTGCGCGACGGGTTACACCGCGCTGAGGCTGACCACATTCTGGCGGGGATCACTGAGGCCTCTGGAGGTGAGTCTGTGTTGGGACGTGCTTTGATAATCAGCGCTCTCATGCTCAAAGACACAGTCCGACAAGGCACGCTGAGGGCCTCTTAAGGAACTAGGTTTTGGCTACCAGCGCGTAAGTTTCAGCACGGGTACAGTGAGAGCAAGTTGTGTGTTGTATAAGGGTCGAGTGACCTCTAGGCCACCAGTGGTACGGCTGTGCCAATATCTGGGAGGCGCCTGTGGACCTTGACGAGTGTCATGCGATTCCTGGCGATTGCCTCGATCACAAGGGCAGGCTGATCGACAGGGCCCGAGGCTTCCCTCCTGATTTCGATACGTTGGCGTTGGCGAGCGGGGTCCCTCTTCTCCCCATGCGAGATCCGCCTTGTCCCAGCCAAGCTTCAAGTCTTCTTTTGGGGTGCGGTGCATCGCCAATGGGGCTTCCAACCTTTTCCTGACGGGTCAGGCTTAGCCAACGGCGTTCCCGAGGCGACTAGATGAGGGTGGTCTGTGGTGGCAAGTTGTCCCTCGGACTGGCCTGTGTGTGTTGTATGTGTTGTGTGCGTTGTGTGTGTGTGTGTGTTGTGTGTTGTGTGTGTTGTGTGTGTGTGTGTTGTGTGTGTGTTGTGTGTATTGTGTGTGTGTTGCGTGTGTGTGTGTGTGTGTGTTGTGTGTGTTGTGTGTGTGTTGTGTGTGTGTGTGTTGTGTGTGTTGTGTGTTGTGTGTGTTGTGTGTGCGTTTTGTGTGTGTGTTGTGTTGTGTGTGTGTTGTGTGTGTGTGTGTTGTGTGTGTGTTGTGTGTGTGCGCGATTCACGGGGCCCTTGCGGGCAAGTGCCAGACGGTGCCAAGGGCCGAGCATCAGGCCGTCCTGGAGGCTTTGAAGGTCGGGCCTCTTGGGGCTGAGATAGTGAATGACCATCTGTCCGCCGCCAACCGCCGTCGGAGAAAGCAATGAGTGGTCCATGTTCCTTGCTGACGGACGCGGCCGTCATGCTAGTGTCTGGAGAGAAATGGTTCGGTTGCGCTAGAGTGTTTCTGACGGCGGTCGACGCCCTTCGTTGAGGTGGGCTCCCGCGCACGGAGACCTCGACTGCATTCTATGTGATCTGGATGCCTCGAGCTCGGGTCGAGATCCGTCCAGGGTCCTGGATTTCTTCGGCAACCTGCGGGCCGACCTTTCTGCGAAACCCAGCGCAGGTGTCCGAGGGTTTGGTCACGGTCTGGAGAGGTCAGTTGAAGGATGCCGAGCAGACCTGTGACTTCATATCTAGAGCTGCCCAGCGTGTTGCGAGTCAGGCTGAAGGTTCAAGCCAGGCTCCGAGGCGAAGAGACATGACGCGGCCCAGACTCGCATTGTTTTCTCACCACCTGGAGGTGGTGGAAGGATGGGGGGTCCGATGCACGTGGTTACACTGCTCGGCACAGACTGCCTTGTCGCGTGCGAAGCTCGAGCAGCCTGGCATGACGCACCAGCCCTCCCATCTCCACCTTTACACGCAGGTCGGAAGAAGTGGGTCGAAACATTCAGTAGGAAGGCGCTGGAAGCAGATCCGACTTCGGCCCGCCGCCTGAAGAGGAGAGAAGAAGGAAGCCAGTCGATCCTTGAAGCACGAAGGCGCCACGTATATATATATATATATATATATATGTATTGGGATCTGGGTACCAAGAAATACCTTCGGTGCACTCTCACCGACTGGCGCGCATCCTTCTTGTGCTCGTGCGGGAGGGCACGGGGGGACCCCTCCCCGGCGCGCGACGTGGTGCCGTTTGGCGTGCCTTCGAGGCCCCGCGTGCCACGCGCGACGGCCTCGGGGGCAGGCGCGGGCTCGGGGACCCCTCTCGGGCACGAGCGCCGCACCGTCCGGCCTGCGGGCCTGTGCCTTTCTTGCAGAGGGTGCGGTGCGCGGCGCCTCGCTGAGGCCCCCCCCTGTGGCGGGGGGGCTCTGTGGCCGGGCGAGGCCTCGTCAGTGCAGCGGTGGCGCCTGATCGCTGGGCTCGCTGGCCGCGCGCCCCGCTGGCGGGCGTGCAGCGGCCCGCCTCGGGCTCCTTCGGCCTCTGCCGGTCGAGCGGCCCAGCGGCCCTCTGCTCCCCGTTCTGAGGCTGCTGCCTCCTTGCTTGCAGGCCATGGTTCGACTCGGATGCTGTTCTTCAGCTGCTCCCTGTTCCCATCCGTTCTCCTTCGCCCTCCTCCGACCCTCTTTCTCAGCCTCCTCTTCCTTCTATTCCGCCTTCTTTCTCTCCTGCCGATGCCGCCGCCGCTGTTCACGGAAAAAGCGAGAATGGCACCCCGGACCCCCCTCTGGGAAGAAGGCCCCATCGCCAGCCTCGGCCGCTGCCTCTTCGGCCTCCACAAGCTCGCTGGCCATGCGAACCAGCGGGTCGGAGACGCGCGCGGGCAAGCAAGACGCGTTGCTGCCGCCAACATCGCTGCCGCCCACCGCGCACAACTCCGGTGGCCAACGAGATCTGGAGGTTCCCCCCGCCCCTCCCCCTCCCCTAAAACAGGGCTAGGATCGGGATAAATCGCTCCAGAGCGTTCCGGAGCGCTCTCAGAGCGTTCCGGAACGCTCTGGAGCGGCCGCGGCGCCCAATACATCCTCCAAACCCGCCGATTCTCAGAGAGTTCGAGTTGTCCCGATCCGATTCTGTCCCGATCTTCGCGTCGTTTTATCCCCTCACTTGCAGGCTGCAGACAGGGCTTCCGAGGGGGGTGGGCGCCGGCCGCGCCCCTGACAGGGAGCTCCTCGCGCCTCCGAGGTCTGTGCGATGGCTCTCGAGCGCCCCTTGGCCTTGGGCCCGAGGCACGGGGGACGGGGAGGGGGGAGGGGGCAGCGGGAGGGGGAGGGGGAAAAGGAGAGTCTGGGGGGAGACAGAGGCAAGAACGGTCAGGTGGGAAGGGCTCCCGAGCTCCGCAAGACATGCCTGAACTCCGCCACCGTGATGCGTCGTACGTCCACCCGTCCATGCTAGGTCCGTACCCGCATTTGATGCATGGTACGCTCTGGGGCAAAGGAGGGAAGGTAAGGGGAAGGGGAGGGGAAGGTAAGGGGAAGGGAAGGGAAAAGGAGGGAAGCAAAAGGAGGGAAGGTAATGGAAAAGGAGGGAGAAGGAGGGAAGGGGAGGGGAAGATAAGGGGGCAGAGGCGCAGGCGGACTGGCTCAAACTTTCGGCCGAATCTATAGATCAATGACGACGTCGAACAAAAAAAAAAACACCATCCGAGCCCTGGAGAACATGCCTCTGCAAAACGTCTCGAGCTGGAACCCATCCGTGAGGCTCGCCCGAGCCCCAGGCGGGGTCGAGCACTCCTGTCGTGGACCTGTCGCTTGGGGGCGAGAGAACAGATGCGGAGCGGTGGGGAGTTGGGCGTCGTTGAATGGGAGGGCGATGCATGGGGGGTGGGGGGGGAATAAAGGTGCACTTGTAGGCCTGAAATAGGGGGAAAACAAACCTACCTCGCTTTTGACCACCCTCGCTTCCAAGAGATACCAAACGATGCCAAATTGCAGCCTGTACTGGTCAGGCCGCTTGACGAGGAGGCGCGTGGTATGGCTTGGTTTTGCCTGGAAGCGAAAGCGGGGTAGGTAATTCACGCTCTGATGAAAGGCCCCTATGGGGCACTGAAGGGACCCTTGAGGGGCCCTAGAGGGCCTCTTGTCTGCAGCCCGTGCTGGCCCCCCACTTATCGCCCACCATTGCTCGACGCCCAAGGGAGCACCAGGTCTCGTGGACCGGCCAGGCGTTCTCTCAGCCCGTGGAAGAAGCCGGCATAGGCCCCTCCGCAGCCCGCCGGGGGTGCGGCTGGATCCCGCCGGGCGGGACCCTCAGGACTGCCGTCGCCCGGGGGCGCGGCCATCGGCAGCCCCTCCCCTCCCCGCCAGGGTCCCCTCCGACCTCAGCCCACCTTCCCGCTCCACTGGCCTCCCTCGGGCACACGCTACCATGGATTCCAATCAACCCGTATAAGAAGGACGCACGACAAGGATGCAAGGGCCTTGGAAGGCCACGTGGGCACTTTGCGGGCGGGGCGCGGCCAGCGAAGGCGGCCAAGGATGGGCCGAAGGGGGGGAGGCCCAACCCTTACCATGGCGCAGGTCTCCTCTTTATGCGCACAGGCTGATGTCGAGCAAGCCAATGATCCCGAGAGGGTTTGTGATGCATGGAAAAGCACGGCACAGCATGGAGTAGAAGAGCGCGGCAGAGCAGTGCATGTCATAGCATGGCTTGATTTTGCGTAGTGTATCAATGCATCACAAAGCGTGGCATCTCCAAACGTAGCATCACACAAAGGAGCACAACGCAACATCACGTTGCATGCCATGGCATGGCACTGAATGCCTTATGGCCTGTGTACGAAGGGAGAAAGCCTGTCTGGAATCCCGGCTCCATGTCCTGCGCAAACGAGCCTGCCCGATGTGGGCGCTTTCGAATGCGAAGTGCCGTCTGGTAGGGGGCACTGTAATAGCGTGAGGTCCCCCCTTCCTTTCGACACGCTGCCTTGCTTTCCCCGAGCCCCTTCCAAATCTCTCTGGGCTCCCCGGACAGCTCTGCACGAGGCGTGGCGGATGGCCCGAAGAATTCCGGAATATCCAGGGAACGCACAGGAATTGTCGACGGAGACAACGACGCAGACGACGACGGCGGCGGCGGGGGAAGCTGCGGCGGGCGAGGACGGATGCCAGGCAATCGTATGGCGGGCTGCCAGGCTCGATGGTCTGGCTTCTTTGAACAAACGGCTCGCAATGGGCCCCTGGACCGCTCACGGGGTCAAGTCGGATCGGCGTTTTCCAGCTGGATCGTTTTTTACGGTCCCCAGGGGGGCTTATACGGCCAAAAATTCAACGGATCGACACCGAATGTGTAATCACTTCCGATGGTATTTTCGGGGGGCTATCTTTAAGATGGGCCCTTATTGGAAGGACCGAAAACCATGCCGTGGCATGGCACTGGCAATAATGACGCCAACGCTTCAGCGGGAGCAAGATTCGGAACGAGCGGAATCGCTGAAATGAGGCAAGCGCTGCAGCGGGAACGAGATTCGGAGGACGCGTAGCCTGACATATCATGGCGTGGCGAAGCCCCCAAGTAGTGGGGGGCTGCGGCCCCCAACATCAACGAATTTGCATCGAATGCGTATTCATTTCCGATGGTTTTTTCGGGGGGCAATGTTCTAGACTTTAGGGCCTATTTGGAGAGACCGGAAACCATGCCATGAAATGGCGCTGGAAATAATGACGCCAACGCTGCAGCGGGAGCACGATTCGGAACGAGCGGAACCGCGGAAATGAGGCCAGCGCTGCAGCGGGAGTACGATTCGGAACGAGCGGCAGCCCGAAAATGATGTCAGCGCATCAGCGAGAGCAACATTTTGAAAAACAAGCCCAAGCGAAAATCCAACTCCCGGGAATCGTGTGTGAAAACTATACGTTGAGGAGGGCCGGACATTTCCCGGTTCCTGGACGTCAACAGGGGAGAGGGGAGAGTAGTATACAGATTGAACAATTTTGGAGGAGGAGGAGGACCAGGAGGAGGAGGAGGAGGAGCAGGAGCAGGAAGAGGAGGAGGAGACTGCCTCCGGAGGGCAGGATGCAAGGGCAGCCGTGGAACGTCGCTCGTCCTTCCTTTTAGCGGGTTGACTACAGGGGCCCGAGGATCTGGCGCGCGGGCGCCAAATCTCCCCGGGACGGGGAAACTCGCCCGCGGGAGCATGAAGCACGTGCCGCGCTACTTGGCCACGGAGCCCGCCACTTCTGCACGGAGATGCGACCCGTCGCTGAAAAGCCATGTCGTCACAGACCTCTGCCGACACGTATGACTTGTTCAGTCCGCGGCCCCCGAGGTCCCGACGCCGTCCCCGGGGGTGGTTCTCCGTCCTGGATCCATGTTTGATGGCCCCTGGGCCCGATCACGGGCCGACCGTCCCGGCATTCCTACAGTCCTACCACGACATGTTCTTAGAACCCAAGAATGTTCTAACAACAAAAACAATGTTCTTAGAACATAAACCCGTTTTTTTTAAGCCAGACGTGTTCTAAGAACATGTCGCCGAAACCCCGGAACAAACACGACGCATTGGAACCATCAGGTCCTCGGATCTCTGGGCTCGTCCCTTCGACCCCGGGCCTCCCCGCCCCCGCTCGAAGCCCGACGCGGCGGGCAGGCTCGTGTCGGTGCGCGCCGAGGTCACAGCGGTGCCCACCGTCGGGGCGGCGGGAGGGCGAGCACGGGAACCAACCCGGAGGAGAGAGAGGCAGGGGGACGCCGCATCGGCCGCGCGTCCCCGCTCCCCGCTCTCCTCCCCCCCTCTCCCCCGCGCAAGACATTGGATCCTCCGACGAGCAACTGATGGACAAAAACAAGCGAGTTAGCCGAGTGCAAGGGGGACGACCTCACGCACACGCAACAGCTCGCCTCTGCCGACATGCGTATAGATTCACCCCATGTGCAACCGATCCCCGCTCTCCCCCCCCCCTCCCCCATTCCGCTTGCCACCTCTCCCTGCCCGCCTGCCGCCTTCCTCCGCCTGCTGACCGCCCGCCACCCTTCCCCGCCTGGTCCCTTCCGCCCTCCCGCCCGCTCCCGCCTGCCACCTTTCCCCCCCAGGCTCCCGACGTCGTGGTGGTTCTTGTTCAAAACGTCGACCCCCAGAGGTTTGGACCCCTTCCCTGGGACCGGTTTTTCATCCTGAGCTGCTCTTCGGCCCCGCGGCCTGGCGAGGGCCCCCGGAGGCCGAAGACAGCGAAAGACCTCCCGCCGCGACTTTTTCTTCTCACAAGCTCGAGGGGGTCGGGGCCGCCTGCCTCCCCGCCTGCTCCCCCCCCCGCCCGCCTCCCCCGCCTGCCACCCTTCCCCGCCGGCTCCCGCCGCGCGCTTCGTCCTCGTCCTTCTCGTCCTCGTTCTCGTCCTGCCCTCCCCGCCTGCTCCCCCCCCCCCCCGCCTGCCAACCTTCCCCGCCTGCTCCCCTGCGCCCCTGCCGCCTCGCGGGCTCGAGCCGCGGGGTCCCGCCCGCGCCCAGCGCCGCCGTCGGAGCCGAGCGGCCGCGGGGCGGAAAGGCGGAGGAGGAGGAGGAGGAGGAGGGAGGAGGGAGGAGGGAGGAGGGAGGAGGGAGGAGGGAGGAGGAGGCGGAGGAGGAGCAGGAGGAGGAGGAGGAGGAGGAGGAGGAGGAGGAGGAAGGAGAGAAAGGAGGGGAGGAAGGAGGGGAGGAGGAGAGGGAGGGGAGGAGGAGGAAGAGGAAGCAGAGAGGAGGAGGAGGAGGGGGAGGGGAAGGAGGAGGTAGGAGGAGGAGGGGAGGAGGAGGATGAGGGAGGAGGAGGAGGAGGAAGGAGGAGGAGGAGGAGGAGGAGGAGGAGAGGAGGGAGGAGGAGGAGGAGGAGGAGGAAGAGGAAGGAGGAGGAGGAGGAGGAGGAGGAGGAGGAGGGAGGAGGGAGGAGGAGGACACCTGAGCGAAGCAAAAACAATTTGAGTCGTCTGCGCCAGCATTCGCGCGTAAACTTCCCGCGTGCGGCGTAAGCTCGCTATTCCATCTCGCGTAATGCCCGTTTCCTGTCGTCGCTCACCTAGTTCACCTAGTTATTCGTGCGGCCTCTTCCCGTCCTCCTCACCCTTCCTCGTCACCTCCTCCTCCTCCTCCTCCTCCTCCTCCTCCTCCTCCTCCTCCTCCCCGTCCCTTTGATGTACCAGGGATGTTGTCCTGGCACGGTTCAGAATTCTCAGACGGTTGTTTTCCAACGGGGCAGTTCCTGCAGTGACAATGAATTATTGCACGATTTCGTGAAGAGGGAACTTAGAGGAAGGGTTTATCGCAAAATCGTTGATGAGTCTCTGGTTTACATTTGTTCTTCTCCTCCTCCTCCTTCTCTTCCTCCTCCTCCCTCCTCCTCCCTCCTCCTCCCTCCTCCTCCTCCTCCCTCCTCCTCCCTCCTCCCTCCTCCTCCTCCTCCTCCTCCTCCTCCTCCTCCTCCTCCTCCCTCTCCGTATATAGCACCCCGCAGTTACGAACAAGAGTGAGGGGCAGGCGCGGGGTGGGTTTTGGGAGGGTCGCGGGCGAGTCACAGGCGGGTCGCGGGGTGGGTCTCTGGAGGGTTACGGATGGGTCGCGGATGGGTCGCGGGTGGGACGCGGGCGGGACGACGACAGCAAACAACAAACAACACACAACACACACACACAAACACCACGCAACAAACAACACACAACAAACACAAACCAACAACTAACAAACACCATTGACATCACCAGCAACAGCAACAACACCAACACCACCAACAGCAGCAACAACACACACCACCACCAGCAACACCACCATCAACAACATCAGCAACAACAACAGCACCAGCAACACCAACAATGACAGCAACAACATCAACAACATCAACGATAACACCAACATCAGCAACAACACCAACACCAACACCAGCACCAACACCAACACCAACACCACCATCAACACCATCAACAACAACAGCAACATCAGTGACAACAACAACACTTGCAACAACACCATCACTAATAACTTCAACTACAACAACAGCATCAGAAACAGCAGCAGCAGCAACAGTAGCAACAGCAACACCACCACCACCAACAACAACACCAACAATAGCAATCCGCACCGCGGAAGCCCACTTCAGCCACGCACGCAGGGACAGCGAATGACCGTTCGGCCTCCTCACTCTAACAAATGGCACGCGTGCTCTGGCTCTTGCACCAAAGAGCTGCAAAGGACAGGAGGCTTTCGCCACCTTCCTCCAGGAGTTTCCTTCCGCGGCCGGGGGGGAACGGCGAACGACGAACGAACGGCGAACGAGAATAAAGAGGTCCGAGGTCGAAAACACACCAGTGCAAGAGAGTAAACATGTCCGAGCTCTAGAACACAGCGGGCAAGTCCAGGGGGGCCAGGGGGAAGGACGAACGATTGGGCCAGGGAGGCCAGGGGCGGATGGCGAGGGGGGCTGGGTCCAAGGCAAGAGCAGGGGGGATGGCTGGGTCCAGGGCCACGACCGGGGACCAGGGAGGCCAGGGGGGGAGGGCAGGGAAGCCATGGGGGGAAGGGCGAGGGGGGCTGGGTCCAGGGCAAAGGCAGGGGGGGTGGTCGGGGCGGAGGGGGCGCTGGGCTGGTGGGAAACGCTGAGAAACGCAGGGAAAAGGAACGGAGAGGGGGGCGGGGCCAAGGGGGGAGGTTGCGACGCGACGCGGAATAAAATGGTCGGGGCGGAGTGGGCAATGGGCAGGGTGCCACTGGGACGCAAGGGAACGCTGGGTGCGACGCGACGCGGAACCAAATAGTCGGGGCGGGGTGGGCACTGGGCTGCTGGGGAACGCTGGGGAGGGGTGGGAAGGGGGCGGGGAGGGGGGTGCGACGCGAGGCAGAATGAAATGGTCGGGGCGCTGGTAAACGCTGGGGAGGGGGCGGCGGGGGCGCGGAATGAAATGGTCGGGGCGCAGGGGGCACTGGGCGGAGTCTCCACTGGGCCGTTGGAGCACGCTGGGGAGGGTTGGGAGGGAGGCAGGGCGCGGGAGGGCGCGGTGCGACGCGGAGTCAAAGGGCCGAGGCGGTGGGGGGCACTGGGGGGCACTGGGTCGAGGTTCCACTGGGCCTCTGGGGCGCGGTGCGACGCGGAATGTAATCGTCGGGGTGGAGGTGGCACGGGGCGGAGGTTCCACTGGACCACTGGGGCTGGGGAGCGGTGGGAGGGGGGCGGGGAGAAGGAGGGCGGGCGCGGTGCGACGCGGAATAGAATGGTCGGGGGGGGCACTTGGCGGGAGTTCCACTGTGTTGTTGGGGGCGGGGGGGCGGGCAAGGGGGTGGGGGAGAGCGGGCGCGGTGCGACGCGGAATGAACTAGTCGGGGGGGAGGGGGCACTGGGCGGAAGTTCCACTAAGCCGTTAAGGCACGCGGGGGGTGGGAGGGGGGCGGAGAGGGGCGGGTGCGACGCGGAATAAAATTGTCTACGCGGAGGTGGCACTGCGCGGAGGATCCATTGGGCCTCCGGGGAACGCTTGGGAGAGGGGGGGGGGGGTTTTGATGGCGGGGGCGGAGGTGGCACTGGGCAGATGTTCCACTGGGCCGCAGGGGCTGGGGAGGAGTGGGAAAGGGGCGGGGAGGTGGAGGGCGGGTGCGGTGCGACGCGGAATAAAGCAGTCGGGGCGCAGGGGGCACTGGGCACAACTTCCACTGGGCCTTTGGGGCACGCTGGGGATGGCTGGGAGGGGGGCGGGCAGGGGGTGGGGGGCGCGCGGTGCGACGCGGAATGAACTGGTCGAGGCGGAGGGGGCCCTGGGCGGAGGTTCCACTGGGCCACTGGGGAACGCTGGGGAGAAGTAGGAGGAGGGGGTGCGGTGCGACGCGGAATAAAATGGTCGAGGCGGAGGGGAGCGGGCAGTGGCGGGGCTGGGGAGGGGCGGGGCGGGGCGGGGAGAGGGTGCGGGTGCGGTGCGACGCCGCGGAATACATTGGTCGGGGCGGCGGTTCCACTGGGGAGCGCTGGGGAGGGGTAGGGGCGGTGGGGGGGGGCAGACAAAGGGAGGGCAAGGGAGCGGGGAGGGGGGGCGGGCGCGGCGCGACGCGGAATAAAATTGTCGGGGCGGAGAGGGCACTTGGCATAGGTTCCACTGGGCAGCTGGGGAACGCTGGGGAAGGGTAGGAGGGGGGGCGGGACAGGATGGGGCTCGGTGCGACGCGGAATAAAGTGGTCGGAGCTGTAGACACCTCGTGCAAGAGAATACATAACTCCTCCCTGTCGCGCCCTGAGGCCGGTCGAAAAGGCGGGCTGGGCGATCCGCTGGAGACTTCCCAACATTTATTGTCCTGAAGCTTGACGTTTGCAAGAGCTTCACGGATGGAGGGTGGTCCGTTTTCAAAATGCGGCTCTCGCCTCAGCACCGCGCACATTCGTCTAAAATGTTTGCAAGAGCTTCACTGATGGAGGGCGGTTCCTTTCCAAACTGTGAGTTTCGCTTTCGCTCCGCGCGCACTCGTCGTCAGAATTTGCAGCAGCTTCAAGGACTCTAATTGTTAACGTCTAAGAAACAATGTTTTGGCATGGTGTCGGAATGTCAGGGCGCAACAATCACATTGATTCGCGCTGGCGTCCCAGGAACAATGTTCTGGCACGATTCAGGATCGTCAAGACGCAACGATAAAGGTGATTCGCGGCGTGAATGCCCCAATAACGGCATTCTGGCACATCTTCGGATCTTCAAACGGTTGTTTTTCGACGGGGCACTTCTCTCAGCGAAAATGAATCCGTGCAGGGGCCGATCACGAGGAAACTTGGAGGGAGGGTTTCTTGCAATATCGTTGATGAGTCTTGGGTTTGCACTGGTCCTCCTCCTCCTCCTCCTCCTCCTCCTCCTCCTCCTCCTCCTCCCCTCTCCTCCTCCTCCTCCTCCTCCTCCTCCTCCTCCTCCTCCTCCTCCCCATCTTCCCCCTCCTCCTCCTCCTCCTCTCCTCCCTCCTCCTCTCCTCCCTCCTCCTCCCTCCCTCTCCTCCCCCTCCCCCTCCCCCTCCCCCTCCCTCCCCCTCCCTCCTCCTCCTCCTCCCTCCTCCTCCTCCTTCTCCTCTTCTCTGCTTCTTCTTCTTCCTCCTCCTCCTCCTGCTCCTCCTGCTCCTCCTCCTCCTCCTCCTCCTCGTCCTCCTCCTCTTCTTCCTCCTCCTCCTCCTCCTCCTCCTCCTCCTCCTCCTCCTCCCAGTCCTCATCCTCCTCCTCCTCCTCCTCCTCCTCCTCCTCCTCCTCCCCTGGCTCTTCATCGCGCCTTCTCCTCCTGCTGCTGCGCCTCGTCTCGGTCGGCCCAAGGATTGCAAATTGCTTCGTCAGACTGGGGTCTCGAGCCCACTGAAAATGGGAGATAAAAAGAAGGGGTAGAGGGGGGATCGGGAAGATGACGGGGAGAGGGGTGAGGAAGGGGGAAAGGGAATGGGGGCCACAACCGAGGTGGGGTGCCACCGCGGGGAACTGCAATCACAGGCTCGGAGGACAGGTAATGAAGAGGACAGGAGAAGAGGGTCGATAAAGCATTCGGCACAACAGTTATATGTTTAGCACCACGAGTGCGCCCCCATGAATACTGTTAAGGAGCCTTGCGGGGACTTGAATAACACTAAGATGCATTCGTAACAATCCCGAGGAGGCGTTTTTAATGATCACAACCTTGTGTTGGTTTGTGCTCTTGTTTCTGTGTGCTTACTGGCATGATCCGTGTGTGCACGTTGGGATTGCCACGCATGCCCCAATCCTAGATGCTAGATGTATCATCGTGTCTGGGGTTTTCGGGGGATTCTTTCGGTGTTGTATTCGATTCCTTTGCGTTTGTCGTACATGTCCCAAGCTTGTTGTACGGGTCACTCGTTTTGAATGGAGCACTGCTGCCTCATCTCCAGGTCTCTCGCCTGCTTCTCTTCCTCCTGTCTCCTCTCCTACCTTCGCCCTGCTCCGTGCCTCCTACCTCGCCTCCTTCACGGCTGCCAACTGCACATCCAACTGTCGTGGGCCCCGATGTCGCCCAAAGAGAAGCCAAGAGGGTCCCATGCACCCCCCCCCCGAAGAGCCACAAGAAGGCCCAGATAGGACCCAAGGGGACCGGAAGAGGGCCCAGAGATGGCTGCTTACCAAAAGGCTCTCACAACGAGAGGACTGCAAAGGCCTCCTCCTCCCCGTTTTCCTCCTCCTCCTCCTCCTTCTCCTCCTCCTCCTCCTCCTCCTCCTCCTCCTCCTCCTCCTCCTCCTCCTCCTCCTCCTCCTCCCTCCCCCCTCCCCTCCCCCTCCTCCTCCTCCTGCTGCTGCTCCTCCCTCCTCCTCCTCTCCTCCTCCTCCTCCTCCTCCTCCCTCCTCCGCCTCCTCCTCCTCCTCCTCCTCCTCCCCCTCCTCCTCCTCCTCCCTCCTCCTCCTCCTCCTCCTTTCCTCCTCCTCCTCGCCTCCTTCTCTCCCCTCCTCCTCCTTCTCTCCCCCTCCTCCTCCTCCGCACTCCTCGTCGCCTCCTCCTCCCTCCTCCTCCTCCTCCTCCTCCTCCTCCTCCTCCTCCTCCTCCTCCTCGCTCGCTCATCCCTCCCTCCTCCCAAGATGCCCCCACGAATCTCCTGAGCCAACTCGCCAGTGTGAATGAAGCTGATGCGCTGCAGCATGGGCCTCTCCCCATTCGCCTTTTCCGGTTCATCCTGCTTCGAGTGGTCCTCGTCCTCCCAAGATGTCCCCAGGAGGCCTTCACGAGGCTGGGGCTGAGGCTGAGTCCGGCGTGCGCCGGGGCGCGCCCTGCGCGGGCTGCAAATTGCCAAATTCTTAACTGTATATGATGATTTCGTCTGTCCAGCGTTTCCGCGGTCGGCCTGGCGCCCTGCGCCCGGCCGGGGTCCACACCAGCGCTGCCTTCGACCACATGCCATCGGTGCTGCCGATGGTCTTCTGCAGCAGGGCATCTTTACGAAACCTCTGCAATTTGACCCAAATCTTGAAATTCGCCTTCTCGAACTCACCCACTGCTTTCGAGGTCGCGCGGCCAATCCATTTCACGTGCGGCTCGTCCACACCGCCCGCAGAGACAGCTTCCATCGCAATGACTTTCCGGAGCATCTTCCGCATTTTTGCCTGAAGCTTAGTTCCCCTTGCCGCCGTCATGGTCCTCGTGCCGCTCCCAGAGAAGACAATTGAAGATACCACAGCGTCGAGGCGAAGCCGGGACCGCAAAAGATACAGCTTATTACACAAAACTGCTTTGACTTTGCCTACGGCCCCCCTATCCCTTCGCAATGCGGCTTTGTATTTCGAAGTCATGAAATCCTTGAAAGCACAGTTTGCGCCCGAGGTAGGAGAGGCTTCCGTCCACTGGCAGCACTTCAACCCTGCCAGCTCCAACTTGCACGTGCGATTGCGCAAGGACCCCTCTCCGGTCAACAACTTTAGAACAGATTTTCGTATTACCCATATGTAACTTCAGCCCCGCTTCTCCGGCACGCGCTGTTAGGTCTTCCAACATGTGCCGCACTTGCGCACGGGTTGTTCCGATCCGCACAAAGTCATCCGCAAACCGGAGGTTCGTGAGACGTTTGCCCCCTAGTTTCACTCCGAAGCCTCTTTTCTACCACTTCTTTTTGAGATCACACATCATTGATTCCAGCAGAGCATTGAACAGAGTGGGGCTCATCGGATCCCCTTGCTTTGTTCCTCTTTCCAATCATAAAACACGACTCGTACGGTCAGACAGGATCTGCCCCGTCTGCCCCTCGTACAACTTGCGCAACCCAAATAGGCCTCCACGAGGTTCCTAAGACAACTTGCCTGTGCATCGGGCTCCCCCCTCTTTTTCCGCATCCTCCTATTCCTCCTTTTCCTCGTATTCATCCTCTTCCTCCTCGTGCTCGTTTCTGTTCCTGCTCCGGCTCCTGTTCCTGTTCCTCTTCCGGTTCCTCCTCCCCAGATGAATCCAGGAGGCCTCAACTCCCTAGACAACTTGCCTGGGCATCGGTTCGAAATCAAAATTAGCATAGGCCGTGTGGGCTTTTCCTGCATGCGGTAGGGTTCGATTTTCCATACACTTCTGGGCGGCCAGTATATTGAAAACGGGTGCACCTCCATCATCATGGGCGCTGCTGCGCGGGCTCTTCCGTCGTCGGACCCTGTTTTCCAACACGTTTTTTTTCTGGGCGACCGTTTCACTGCATGCTAGCACACTTCATTGATCATGGCGGCACGCCTGAGCATCGTTCCTGGATGGCATGTTGACTGCTCATGTGAGGCTTCCATGAAGCGGGCGTCGGCACTGTGTGCGATAACGCTCCAATCCAATTATCATGGCGGGACGCCTGGGCACATCGTTTCTGGATGCCCTGCCAGTTGCCCATGTGAGGCCCCCACGGGATTTCGATGTCAACATGACGAGGCATCGGCCCTGGATGAAACGGCTGCTCTCCTGCATGGGCTCTTACGTCACCAGTGGGATTCGGTGTTCCAAACGTCCTCCTGGGCGCCTCCCCCCTGTCACAAAAAGCGCTGTGGGTAAACCATGAAAAGGCGTTCGCGAAGCCCCATAAAGAGCCCAAGATGGCTCGAAGAGGGCACCAGCAAATTCACGATGGCCTGCAATATGGCTTAAGATAGCGCAAGATCGCTCGAGATGGCAAAGCCCCGCACGATTCCTCCACGACGGCCCTACGTAATAGCACCCCACGAACGCCCCAAGAAACGATGTTGGGGGCTCTTGAACGGCGGGGCTGAACAGGGACTCCGCCTTTCCTCGTGGATGGGCTGGTGGGAATGCGCGACGCGCCAGGCACTCTTAGGAGTAAGTCTCCTGCGGTTTCTCACGCCAGAGCCCTCCCGCCATGACTTCGACTCCAAGCCATGACTTGAGGGAGTTGCTTTACGTGCACAGTTTGGGGGAGTCGCGAGTGAGAAACACGGTCGTAGACGAGAGAAGGCAAGCGGGGCAAGGCCTGGATGATGATCCATTCAGGGAGGAGCAGTGCCAACACGAGACACTTCCAGGCCTCAATGGGATAGTTCGGTCTGCACGAAGCTTAACAGCTTGGCCACACCCTACTCTGACTTGGCATCGTGCACCTTGTAGCCAAAACGACCCGAGTGTAAGCGCCATCGTCTCTCTGGGCGAAGGTACAGCAGCCTCGAGTTGAGACTCCACTCCCGTCTCAACGATACCCTGGGGAAGAAGTGACCCTTCGCTCTGCCCCCTCTCCAGGGGGCCGTAACACTGGTGGGCCAAACGGGATTCCTGCTCTCCACTGCGTCGCTTGAGCAATCCAGCGCGAGGAACGAGCAAACAACCTTTTTTTACCAGCCAAGAGAAATCGCCCTGTGGCTAAAGGGGGAGGAAGAAAGCAAAAGGGGAGAGGGAAGCGGGGCAGAGAAGCAGCAACAGGAGCACCAGCAAGCAACACGTGCCGAGCGAGACGCAACGTCTTCTCCCAACAGCTTTATATCGCACGCCCCGTGCATGCGGATTGGAGGCAGCCTGGGGAGCTGAAGTGGTTGGGCCTCAAGGAAAAGAGTCAGAAGGAGAAGCAGGAGGAGTAGGAGGAGGAAACGAGGAGGAGGAGGAGGAGGAGGAGGAGGAGGAGGAGGAGCATGAGCATGAGCATGAGCATGAGCATGAGCATGAACAGGAGGAGAAGTAGGAACAGGAGGAAGAGGCGGAGGAGGAGGAGGAGGAGGAGGAGGAGGAGGAGGAGGAGGAGGAGGAGGAGGAGGAGGAGGAGGAGTGGGGGATGAACCCAAATCGATTCAAAATCGGTTCCGGGACCCCTCCAAGGATCCATCTGGTGCAATTTTTCACCTCGGGGCCGATGTTGACAGTCCCGGGACCCGAAAACGGCCCCCCCGGAGGCCGAAAAGGCCAACAAAAACATTCCCGAACCCAAGACCTCGAACCCTTCCTGCTGGCCTGAACCAGTGCTGGGCCACCTCGGACCCCAGATGGTTCCAACATGCTGATACCTACAGGTGAGGCCAGTCCGCAAAAACCTTGCACAAGAAACCCACCCCTGAGACCCTAGGACGTCATTGTTTCTCGGTGTGGGACAGTCACGCCTTCCGTCGCAAAACCATCGACACCCCAAGAAACCAAGGGCACCCTGGAGGCAACCAGGGTGTTTCTTGGCATGGGCCTCCACTGTATTGCCCACCTGCTGTCTGTCCGCTGCCGCCTCAGTGCGTCTCCTCAGACACGGCCAGAGGGCCTACTCAACTCAAGAGTGCGCGGGGGGCCTCCCGCGCGACGCGCCAAAAGGCTTGCCGCCCCGCCAAGGCACCCCAACCCTGCCGCCTCTGCCCGAAGATGTCCCACCCCCCCCGACAGCCAAGAAGACCCACCCCCCGAGTCTCGATCGTGCCCCCCATCTTGCTCATCCTGCCCGCCCTCCCGATCCTCGATCTCACTCCCCCGTCTGGCTCCCACGATCCTCGACCTTGCCCCGGGGCACCCAAGAGGCCCCACGAGGGCGATTCGCCTGCGCGAGGTGGAGGCCCTCTGCGGCCGAGCTGCGGAGGGCCCCCCCTCTCCTCCTCCTCCTCCTCCTCCTCCTCCTCCTCCTCCTCCTCCTCCTCCTCCTCCTCCTCCTCCTCCTCCTCCTCCTCCTCCTCCTCCTCCTCCGTTTGCAAGCCGTCTTTTCGACTGCCGCCTCTCCAGCGCCAACCTGTGCCCGCGCTGGCGAAGAACGCCCAGCGGCGCCAGCGCTGTCCCAGCGGGAGGTCGTGCTCCGCTCTTTCGGCATAGCTGAATCCGACCTGCCTGCGGTGCGCGTGCGCGGCCTGAGGGTGACCGCCAGGGCCCGTACAGCAAGCGACTCCGGCTTCTCATCGGAAAGCGATGTGGAAGACTGGGAGTGGTAGTGCTTCTAGCGGCGTGCCGCTGCCTTTTAGGCCGTTCCCAACCCAACCCAAACCTCCTCCTCCCTCCTCCTGCTCCTCCTCCTCCTGCTCCTCCTCCTCCTCCTCCTCCTCCTCCTCCTCTCTCATCCTCCTCCTGCTCCTGCTCCTCCTCCTCCTCCTCCTGCTCCTGCTCCTCCTCCTCCTCCTCCTCCTCCTCCTCCTCCTCCTGCGTACCTCACAGCTTGCTGCCTCGTCGTCGTCCTTCCGCGTCTTCCCGCGGGCCAGGGGGCGTCGCCGACGCCCGACGCTCCCTCACAGCTTGCTTTCGGGGTCGCGTGGGCGCGCGCCCGCGTCGGCGGCAGCGCCGGCGGCGGCCTCCCGCAGCAGCTCCAGCGCGAAGGCCGCGAACGCCCACACGTTGCCAAGAGAAGCTGTGCACATCGAGGCACCGCTCCCCCCCCTCGACTAAGATGAAGCAAGGACGAGGCGGAAATCGGGTGAGGATACATCGGGGATCTCTGGGAGCCAGCGGAACTGCAGGATGTCTCGGGCGCCGCGGCCTGTTTAGCGGGTTCCAGAACGCTCTGAGAAGCGTCCCCAAACGCTCTGGAACGGATCTATCCTCGTCCTAGCCCTGGCCCGCCCACGCCACCCGGGGCATCTGACCACCAGTCCCTGTCCCCGCAGGCGTGGCCTTGACCACACTGGCCAACTGACCCACCCAGGTGGGGATGTATGACACCTGATCGAGCGTTCACTGATACTCCCCCACCCAAATGGGATGGGCCCTATAGTTCCGCAAGCCCGCCCCCCAAGCCGGGATGGTGGTGGAGACGAGGACGAGGACGAGGACGACGACGACGATGACAAAGGTACCGCAGCACCACCCTTCACCAACAGGGGGAGGTGCGGGGTCACTGGCACCTCCCTCCATCACGCCACGCTCACAGGGCCACGACCATAGGGCTCATTCCCGAGGCCTTCGCGAAGCTCACGGGCGTACCCATCCAGCGGGGGGGGTACCATTAGCATGGGGGGGTGAGGGCCCTGAATCATCTATGCATGTTGCTTCGTATGTAGCGGGGCCTATCCACACCCGGGACGGTGGACCAGTGGGTCTGAGATGCCATGTTCCAGTGGGGATGGGGATAAACTAGATGATGCTGAGCATTAACGACCTCCCAGATGTGGGCATGGCGCACGAGTGCACCCGGACCCTGGGAGGTAGTCGGCGACCCACAGGCTTTGGGGTGGGCAGCGGGGTCGGTGTACCCGCTTTCTCTTGGGGAGCATGTTGATGGGCAAAGACAAGGGGGGACTGGCATAGGGGGGGATGCACCGACCTGGCATCGGCGATACATAACCGATAGATCGGCGATAGGCCTCCGATGGTGAACCCGCATTTTCCTAAGCAAGTTTGGGCTATCGGGCCCCCAACGGCGATCAATGGGCGATTAGGGGTCGATGCATTCCCCCCCTACTCCAAATCCCTGATTAATCGACCCCCCCTAAAAAACCGGACCCCCCTCCAAATGCGACCTAATATTCCGGACCCCCTCTTCGACGGGGTGCCTGAATGAACCAGACCCCCTATAGGCTCCAATCCACAGAAAGCGCCCTAATAAACCGGATCCCCTTAGTTACAAAAAAGGCGCCTTAAAACACCCGACCCGGGGGACGATTCATAAGGGATTTGGAGTATGCCCTATGCCCCTGAATCGTTGCCCCGGAATGTGCTCCTCGCGGGTCCGCCCCGGTGGCGCCCTGTAGACCCGGGTCAGCTCCAGGCCTGCCGGGGCAGCAAGCTCTCGGCAGCCAAGCCGCCCCCCGGGGGCCTCGGGCCTCCCCACGGGGCCCAAAAAGGGCAGGAAGCGCAGGAGACGGACGGAGGAACGGAAGGAAGAGGAGGAGGAGGAGGAGGCGGAGGAAGAGGAGGAGGAGGAGGAGGAGGAGGAGGAGGAGGAGGGGGAGGAGGAGGATGAGGAGGAGGAGGAGGAGGATGAGGATGAGGATGATGATGATGATGAGGAGGAGGAGGAGGATAACGCTGCCAAGGAGGAGGTAACGCTGCCAAGGAGGAGGAAGCGGACGGAAGAGGAGGAGGAGGTGAAGGAGGATCAAAGGGAGGAGGAGGGGGAGGGGGAGCATAACGCTGCCAAGGAGGACCCTGACCTTGCACGCGAGGGCAAACAAACAGCACCAGGACCTCGACGTCTAAAGTCCTGACGGGGTTTTGGTCCAGACAGGCCTACAGGTCTGGAGGGCAAATGTTTGGCACTCTGGAAGGTCAGGGGAGGAGAGGGGGAGCGCAAGGAGCAACAAGAGAAAGAGAGAGAGAGAGAGAGAGAGCTGGGCCTCCTGGTCCTGCCACAGTGGCGGACGTGAAAGCTCCCGCCTCCCGCAGCTGCGGCGGCAGCCCACTGGGGTCAGACGCCCCGCTCTCCGCCAGCGCCCAGTCCACGGCGAACCTTTCCCGGTAGAACTTTGCCAGGGTGGAGGTGAACACCTCCTCTGGGAGAGGAGGAGGAGGAGGAGGAGGAGGAGGAGGAGGAGGAGGAGGAGGAGGAGGAGGAGGAGGAGGAGGAGGAGGGAGGAGGAGGAGGAGGAAGGAGGAGGAGGAGGAGGAGGAGGAGGAGGAGGAGGGGGAGAAGCATAAAGCTGCCACCGTCAGAGGCTGACCCCCCCCTAGCGCGCGGAACGCGCCGGAGTGGGGGCCCAGCGCCGACTGAAAAAGTCCATGCACCTGTGCGGTCATTAGCTATACTCGACTCCTTCGAGCGCACGTAGCTCTCGGGGCTGCTGTAGTTGGACCTCCTGCTGCCAAGCCGCACGAGGACCTCTAGAGGCCTCCCAGAAGGGGTCCGAGTGGATGGGGTCCGAGGATCACGCCGCATCCCCGATGCATCGCCCTGCTAATGCGTCGCCGTTGCCCTGGCGATGCATCGGCGACGTCGGCGATGCGCCGGCGACGTCGAGGTGGAGGAAATCGGGCTACCCGTCGCGCCACATCGCCGATGCACCGGCGATGCGTCGCGATCCTCCGACCCCATTTTCTCGGGGGCGGCCAAGAGGGGGCGTCCAAGAGGGGGGGGGGGGGGGCGCAAATCATGGCCAGTGGCATGTGCACGGCCCAAGGGGGAGCCGGGGACGCATTGAAATAAGAGGAGGCGCCATGAAATCTGGGGAGATGTCCTGGCCCCCGCCATGAGATCCACCCCCCCTAGTCCTCACCTGGCGAACTCCAGAGACCCTGAACCCCGAAACGTGTTCATCTCTTGGGGGGCGCATCCTTTGCTTCCGCCGCCCTTCCGCCGCCCTTCCGCCGAGGAAGAGATGACCGCTCCATCCATCCTCGAAGGCAAGGCCCTTTCTGGAACCCCCCACATCTAGGTCGCAAACATCCACCACGGCGAGGAGGAGGGGAGGGGGGAGGAGGAGGAGGGGAGGAGGAGGAGGAGGAGCAGGAGGAGGAGGAGGAGGAGGAGGAGGAGGAGGAGGAGAGGAGGAGGAGGAGGAGGAGAGGAGCAGGAGGAGGAGGAGGAGGAGGAGGAGGAGGAGGAGGAAGAGGAGGAGGAGGCCCCCCTTCGGGAGGCCTGGGACCTCCCGAGGCAGGAGGGCGGCGGCCGCCCTCGGCGAGTAGATCACCACGCCGCCCTGCCAGAAGGCGCTGGCGCCCCGCACGGCCTGCAGGCACGCGGCGACGAGCCCGGCGCTGGTGGCCTCCGCCGCGGCCACGGTCTGCCCCGCGGCCCGCAGCGCTCAGCGGGGGGCAGGCGCGCGGGCTGCGCCGTCACCGGGTCGCCCAGAGGATTATCTCTATGTCGATATCTATCTATCTATCTATCTATATATCTATCTATCTATCTATCCATCTACCTACCTACCTATCTATATATATATATATATATCTATATCTATCTGTCTATATATCTATCTATCTATATATATATATATATACATCTATCTAACTATCTATCTATCTATAGATAAAGACCACACATATCTATAGATGTTGTTTGGTGTTGCGCTTTGTTGTACCACCTATATACGTATAGGTAGTACATATAAGAATAATGCCGGCGCAACTTCGGAGCAGATGGAGAAGGATGAGGCCAGTGGGAGGCAGCGCGAAAACCGTCCTTTCAAATGTGGCGCGTCCAGGGCTCCGCCTGGCACCATCCAGCCCGTGTGGACTCAGACGCTGAGGTCCACGGAGGATGGGGGGGAGTGGGGGACAACGGACGCACGTCCTCTGGGCGGCGGGTCGCCCAGAGTCCGTGCGTGGTATCCTCCCCTCTCTCCCCGAGCGGCTGGGCCGACACCCCTCTTCGATGCCTCGCGTTGCGGCGCAACAGGCCACAGTTGCCCGCCTCTGCGAACGCCTTCTCTCTTGGCCTCTTGGGGGTCCCCCGTCGTTCTGCCAGCTGCGGCGGGAGCGGGACCCTGCATCCGCGACCGAGACTGGGATGATCTCGACGACTCGAATTCTGCAAGAGTGCGACCCTCATGCGCCACATGATTTGCTACTGGACTCGTTTAGAACGTTGCCACCTGTCTTCAGAGAAGCCGATGACTCCCACGATTCAGCTGGCCTGACTTGGTGCGAGCTGTCCCTCGAAAGTCGAACTCTCAGGGGGCGCCCAGAAGGGAAACTCGCCCAAGGTGCGGCCAGGAGAACTCATTAGGCCAATCCCGAGGGTGCTCGTGGCGATGGCAATGGCGATTGCCCCTTGCGACGACGATGACGGTGACGGGTTAGAGCAGCCGCTGGCGGCCGAGACCCGCAGCACTTCTCTTCAGATGCAGCGGCAAGGGCAGACAAACACAGAAAGGCACGATCAACATTACACCAGAGAAAAAAAAACAATCAATGGATGGTTTTATCGACAAGGAGATCGACCGGGAACCCGGGAACCCGGATCCCACCGAAATCGGCCCGGAACCAATTACCAAGGACCCGGGAACCCAGAACCGGGAACCCAGGAACCCATCCGGCCACCAAAATCGGCGGGAAACTTTCGTCAAATCTTTCAATATCCGCTAGGACCCTTTCAGTGCAAGCACTGATTGGGGAATGAAGCGCGCGTTGAACTCACATGGCCGCCACACGCTTGTTTTCCATGTGCTGTGACCTCTCCCGAACCACACAGCGAGGCCCGCCGCAGGCACCTGCCCATCCAGACGACGGGGAGACAGCGGCGTACCCTCCACCGCGCAGCAGACTCCACACACATGCCTGTGCGATACCCCCCCGCGCATGAGGCCGCGCCCACTAGCGCGAAGGTAACGGGCCCTGAGGAAAACGGGTCCTGCCATGATCCGTTTTCCGCGCGGTCCTTTTCCTCAGGGCCCTCTTCCCTCAAGGAAGCCCCTGGGGCGCCAGGACCGCCCTGGCCCCAAAGGGCTTCCCTCGGGACCGACTGTATCGTCCGAGTCTTAGGTCGGGCATGTCCTCCTACAGGCGGACTTTCGAAGGACAGCACAAAATAGTCAAACGATATGCTCAAATGGTAGAATCATCGTCCCCATGCTATTTTCTTTACAAGTACTATTTTCGAATATTCCTCCTGTAGAGGGACATACCCGACTTCATCCGAGTCCTTGCTTGGCGGCCCCCGGGGCCCAGGAGGAGCCCTGGGAGGCCCGGCGCGGACCCCCAGAACCCTCAGGGGGGCCCAGGACCGCTCCTCCTCTTCACGGTAACCTCTCGGGCGCCTGGCCGCACTTCTCTCGTCGCGGTGACCTCCGGAGCCTGGCCCCGCCCCCCCGGGGGGACTCCTTGGGAGGAGGGCGGGGGGCGGCTTCCCCTCCCTCTTGGGGAGGGGGGGTAGCGGAACGCGCTGGGTGACGAAAGTCCCCCGATGGGAGGTCCCTGCCCCAAGAAACAGCACGCCACACAACACGCCACCAAACGCCAAGGACTAAAGACAAAGGAACAGACACACACACACACACTTCCACATACCTACACACACACACTTATACATACACACTTACACACACGCGTTCACACACACACACACACACGTACACACACTTTCACACACAGTTGCACACAATTACACACACACCTACACACTTACAAACACCTACACACACCTACACACTTACACACACACTTACACACACTTACACACACTTACACACACTTACACACATTACACACACTTACACACACCTACACACACTTACACACACTTACAGACACTTACACACGCTTACACACAATTACACACATTACACACACTTACACACACTTACACACACTTACACACACTTACACACGCTTACACACATTACACACACTTTCACACACCTACACACACTTACACACACTTACACACAGTTGCACACACTTACACACACCTACACACGTACACACACACTTACACCCATATTGCACACAATTGCACACACTTGCTTACACTTACACACACTTACAAACACACACACACACTCAAACACACACATACACACACTTACACATACTCACACACACTTACACACCCACTTTCACACACACACACTTACACACACTTACACACACCCTTACATCACCTACAACCACTTACGCACACTTACACACATACATACACATACACACATTGACACACACACACACTTACACACGCTTACACACATTGCACACACTTACACACACTTACACACACACTCACACACACACGCTTACAATCACTTACACACACACTTACACACAAATACACCAAAATTACACACACATACACTTACACGCACTGACACACATTTACACACGCACTCTCACACACATACGCACACACACACGCGGACACACACACACACACTCACACACACACACACCCTTCCACACCCACTTACACACACTTACACACACTTACAAATACACACTTACACACACTTTCACAGACTTAACACACTTACGCACACTTGCACACACACAGACACACTTACACACACTTACACACACTTACACACACACACACTTACGCACACTTACACACACTTACACGCACTCTCACACACACTTACACACACTTACACACACTTTCACACACACACTTACACACACTCACACACACACACCCTTACTCACCCACTTACACACACTTACACATACACACTTACACATACACACTTACACACACTTGTACATATTTAACACACTTGCACACACTTGCACACACACACTCACACACTTACACACACTTACACTTATGCGCACTGAAGTACACACACTAGCACACACACGCACTTAAAAACACAGAGTACACACACTTTCACATACTCACTTCCACACTCACTTTCACAAGCTTACGCACATTCACGCACACTTTTACACACACCTACACACTTAAACACACACACACACTTCCCTACACACTCTTACACGCACACTTACACACACCGGGCGGAGGAGGGGGAGGAGGAGGAGGAGGAGGAGAAGGAGGAGGAGCAGGAGCCGGAGGAGGAGGAGCAGCAGGAGCACGAGGAGGAGGAAGAGGAGGAGGAGGAGGAGGAGCATGAGCGGGAGCAGGAGCAGAAGCAGGAGGAGGAGGAGGAGGAGAAGGATGAATAGGGGGAGGAGGAGGAGGAGGAGGAGGAGGGGGAGGAGGAGGAGGAGGAGGAGGAGGAGGAGGAGGAGGAGGACCACCAGTACGAGGAGGAGAAGAGGAGGAGGAGGAAAAGGAGGCTGAGGAGAAGGAGGAGCTGGAAAAGGAGGAGGAGGAGGCGGGGAATGATGATGATGATGATGAGGAGGAGGAGGAGGAGGAGGAGGAGGAGGAGGAGAGGAGGAGGAGGAGGAGGAGGAGAACCCCCCGGGATGGGGTGGGGGATTACGCTCGCCCGCGCCTGCCCCGCGGGGCTTCGCCTGCGCCGCGCGCAAGGACCTCGAGGGACCTGCCGGGGGGCGCCGGCTCCGACATCGCAGGCCCCGCTATCGCTGATCGCCTCGATCCGCCGCGCCTGCGGGGCCTCGTTGGAGGAAGACCCCCTCGCGTTGTGAAGAGATCACGACGGGAAACATTTCGCTATTTTCGGCCTCCGCTGGGCCCTCGCTGGGCCCCAAGATCGTCAAAAAACGACTCAGGATAAAAAAACCCGTCCCGGGGAGGGGGTTCAGACCTCTGGGGGTCGACAATGAACAAAAATCCCGACTTCGGGGGTCTGGGAGCGGGAAGGGCTGGACGGGACACGTCAGGCGGACAGGACAGCCAGCATGGGAGTGACACGAGATACGGCCCAACCCTCCAACCCCAGCCTGGAGGAGGAGGAGGAGGAGGAGCAGGAGGAGGAGGAGGCGGAGGAGGAGTGAGGAGGAGGAAGAGGAGGGGGAGGACGAGGAGGACGAGGAAGAAAGTCCAGAAGGGGGCCAGAAGGGGGGAGGCCGCATCCGTGGGCTGGGAGGGGGAATGCGGAAGGAAGGCGTGGGGGCTGACGCCTCGGGTGAGGGCGAGCAGCGGCCCGCCAGGGAGAAGAGCCAGGAGGGGGAGGAAGAGGCGAGGAGAGCGGGAGAATAGCAGGAACACGAGGCGCATGTCAGGAGGATGGGGGAGTGGATGGGGGAGGAAGAGGAGGAGGAGGCGGAGGAGGGAAGAGGAGGATGAGGAAGAAGAAGAGGAGGAAGAAGAAAAGGAGGAAGAGGAGGAGGTGAGGAGGAGGAGGAGGAGGAGGAGGAGGAGGAGGAGGAGCAGGAACAGGAGCATGAGGAGGAGGGGAGGAGGAGGAGGAGGAGGAGGAGGAGGAGGAGGAAGAGGAAGGAGGAGGAGGAAGAGGGAGGAGGAGGAGGAGGAGGAGGAGGAGGAGGAGGAGGAAAAGGATGGGTGTGCAACATGAGCAGGGGCAGCCCGATGAAAGGAGAGACACTTCGGAATCATATAATGAAAGGGGGCAAAGGATGATGACTGAGAGCCTCTACCCACTTAGGAAGCAGAGAAGACGATCATGCGGAGGACAATGCAGAGGCTGTACAATTTGAGCAGCAAGCGGACCATGCGAGATGGGAGGACTGGGCGCCAAGGGAGGAGGTAGCGACACTTTTGGCTGCCCCCTCGCTCCCCTCCCGGAGGCCCCGACCAAGGCGACGACGGTCTCCGCGCGTACTTACAAGGTGAATCCCTGGGGCCGCCAGGGCGGGACCAATGGAAGAGCGGGGCGCAAGAGGAGCATTTCACGCCTCTCGTCCTCCACCTGCATTTTCCGTTGCCCCTCTCATCATGGACCTTCTCCCTCCTCTCCCTTTCTTGCCCCTTCGACCCTTCAGCACCCCTTCTCTCCCCCCCTCGCGCTTCCCCTTCCGCCCCCCTCTCCGCCCCCCCTTCTCCCCCTCTCCTCCTCCCGTCCCCCCCGTCTCGTCTGCACGCCGCGAGCGCGTCCGTGCCTTGCCTGGGAGCGACGCGCGGGGCGGGCTCGCAATTTCCTGCTAGACCCGCTGCCATCTTCTGAGTCTTCATCCACCCGAGAAGTAAGCGAACGCAGGCCAACCCAAGGGCTCAACCTTCGAAACCAGCGTGAATGACGGGCGTCCACTTGGGGAGAGCGGAGCATCCACACAAGAAGGGCCAAGAGTCTCCGCTGGGAGAAAGTGGATAGCAGGGGGAACAGGGGGAAAGGGAGGGGAGACGGTAGTGGTGGAGGGACTGATGGGTGATGGGGGGAGGGCGATGCAGAGGGTGAGGCGGGAAAAGCAGTAGCGGGGGGGTGCAGGCGCAACAGAAGTGGCCGAACAGGGCAAGGCGGGTGGTGTCGTACACGGCATGATATCGATTGAATGCCTTGCTCGGCGAATTTATGTGCACACAATCATATCTGAATCAGCTTGTTCCTCCGCGCCACTGGCCTCCAAATGGCTCGGCGGCAACGCTGGCCTGAAGCGGTTCTACCTTGCGCGCGTCCTGTCCCGGCTCGCCCAGCTGCAGCTCCACTTGCTGGTTGATGCCCAGTTCAATGCTGAAAAGGCACCGAAGCCAACGCCACACGGCTGAAGCGAGATGCCTACGCAGTCACCGCCGAGGAAGCCCAGCGTGTCAAGGATCCAGTTCGACAGCGCGAGCTCCTCCTCGCACGCTGCGCCGTGAGACAGAGGCAGCGCGCGAACTCTCATTCTGGCAATGATGTCGCGATGGGCTGAATGAAATAGCTTGCCCACGCGGTGATCCAAGCGATTTTTTGGAACATGTTGGCAAGACTCTTGCGATCATATTTTTGTGCAACCTCGACCGGAGCGTCAGCTTGCAACGGGTGCCCGCTTGGAAACAAGCATGCACGACGGCCCCGTGCGAACCAAAATTAGCGAACGCCCAACTTTCGGGGGGGTGGCACTTTCTACTAAGGCAGGATCTCGGTGAAGTAGTCGCCCAAGTGAGAAGCGAAATGCTGAAACCAGTGGTGCGTGCGAAAATCTGGCACCCACGCCAGTAAATCGTGAGTCGCCGACGCCGTAGAAGCCCATTGCGCCGCCATCTTTCTGGGTCGGCAAAGCTGGGCGCCGCAGAGACAACCGGCCCGCCGTTCTGAATCGCCGCGCGAGAAGCCGACGCCATAGAGAAACCATTCCCATTGCAAGTGTGGGCAGCGGCTCCGATGCCCTCCCGGCCAGGCATGCCACGCTGACGTCCCCCGTGCAAGGGCGAGTCCCTCCAGCAATTCCGTCGCCCTTGATAGATGGCCGTCTCCCCGCCGATCGTGGGATTCGCACTTCGAAGTCGCCCATCGCCATCTGGGGCGGACGCCCCTGACGCCGGCGCGGCGGTGCCACCGGTGCGATTTCCGCCCCTGGCTGCGCGGCGCAAACTCAAAATGAGCGCTCGAGGGTCGGGTCGCTGAGGAACGTCGTCAGCGTGGTCGCGGCCTCCTCGAGGCGCCGCGAGACGATGCGCCACCTCGCCGACGTCGCGAAGATCTGGATCGACACCGCCGCCTGGGCCCGCTGCGACTTGCGGTGCGCGCCGACATCGTCGACCACGGCTTCGATGGTCTTCGCGAAGACTGGGGGCGCCTGGGCACCCGCGGGGCCCTGATCAGCTCCGGCGGCTTGTTGGCTGCGGGACCGTCGCGGTGAAGGTCGCGCAGCCTCTGGGCCCCCGTCAAGTAGGCCTTCCCTTCTGCGAAACCTGCCTTTGCCATCTCGTCGCCGCCGCTGAGCAGCAGCGCGACGCTCGCTGCCGCCATCGTCTGCCGCGCGTCGAAGCTGCCCCCAAGCGGCGCGCGAACCCAGACAGGGGGCGAAACGCAGCGCCATCTGCGCGCACATCTTCGGCCGCTTGTCCTGTGCGCCTGGGTGGAGGGAGGCCGTTTTTGCCCGGCACCTCGCCCTCGCCGCCAGCTGGGCGCCGCGCCCTTGGTTGGCGGCCCCCGCTGCCACGGCAAGACGGCGCCTCCCCGTTGGTTGCGGCTGGCGGCGTCGGCGGCGTCTGAAGCTGCCGGCCGCTGGCCACGAGGGGCGGCGCCGCCGGCGCCTCCGCGCCGCGGCGGGCGGGCGCGCGCCCCGCGGCTGGCATCTGCGGGGCTGCCTCGGTCTGGGCGACGGCTCGCGCGCAGATTGGCGCACCCGCGGCGGCTCGCTACCTCCGACGCCAGCTCGCTGAGGCGGTCGCTCATGGCGAGCCGGCGGCGGAACAACCTGGGGGGGCGGGCTCGGGGGCGTGGACCGCGAGTGCGTGCTCGTTCAGTTTGGCCAGATCCTCATCGGGCTTGGCAGCGGCGCAGCGGCGCCCCGAACTCCGCGCTCTCCGAATCGAGGACTCCTTGATCAGGGGCATGGGGCATGAGAGGGAGGGGGTCTCGATGACCTCGCGGTTGTAGGGGGATCTCTGCGAGCGACGTGTCCTAATTATGAAGGTAGTGGCGGCGTGCGCCGTGCTATCTTACGAGTATGTAGTGCGCTGCGACAGTGCGCGCGCTGGCTAGTGACGACGATGGCGCAAATCAGCCATCATCCATTGTGGCCGCTGCGTTTCTGAAACCTCTGGCGCGGCAGTGACGCGCGCCCGGTCGCGAGCCCGCGGCCGTGCTCGACCCCGTCGGCGCCGGGCGACATTCATTTCTAATCTGCGCAAGGAGGTTCGGGAGGCGCCGCGGCGTCCACGGCTGCTGCCCGCGCCCTGGGCAACCTCTCGCTCTAGCCGTCGTTAGCCCAAAAGTGAACAGCATTCGGCGTGCCCTCAGTGGCGCCAACGTCCTCGCTCGGCTCGACTGTCCCCGGCGGCCCGAGCGCCGCCGCCCTCGTCCGAGACGAACCCAGCAGCGTACGGGTTCGCGCCTATCGGCCACGCGCGCTCTCGATGCCGATCGCTGGCCATGTCTCCAAAGTTAGTTGGCCGAACGCCGACGCGAGCTCCTGCGGATGCTGTCTGGGGGCGCCAATCCATCGTCGATGCTGTCGAAGACGTCGCGCGCGCAGCTCTGCTTCTGCGGCCGCCCTGCCCGGCCCCCGTTGCGCGACGGCGTCGGGCGAGGCCTTGCAGCGCAGCCTGGGCACGCCGCTGTCGTCGCGAGTGGGCTGGCGCCCCCGCCAAAGACTGGCATCTTCTGGCGCCCATCTCCTGCTGGGCGCATTCGGCCGAGACTCCGCAGCACTTCGTCGATCGCTCCCTCCAGCTGTGGACCCAGAACAAGATTGTCGAGCCCACTCAGCGCGGCCCTGTCTACAACGGCACCAGGACAGTCGGCGTCGGGCCCCTGATTCTGTGGCGCGACAAAAAGCGCCCTGCGCCGTGGTGTCCGCGTCGGGCTGCCCGTCGCCGCCGTCGAAGTTCGTGGTGGGCGCCCGCGGCGATCGACATCAACTTGCCGGGGGCGCGTCGTCGCGCTGCGCGGCGCCCCCAGTCGGGGCCGCCGCTGCAATCGCGGCCACTGGGCGCGATGTTGCGATCCGGCGCCAAGGCAACATGGAGGCGCGCAGCTTTCGCCAGGGTTGCGCGCGCGCCCGCGGGGCTGGACAGCGCGTCGCAACTCGCGAAAGCGGGCGATGAAACGCAAGGGAAAGACTGCGTTGCGCGCGGGCACTATGACATTGGTGCGGCATCGCCTGCGTAGATTCTCGCGCTGAGCTCAACCAGCAAATCCACGGGGGCAGCCGAGCGGTGCAGCAAGCTTCGCTCGGCCAAATTGCAGCGTCTATGCCGGCCCTCGGAGGAGGAGAAAGAAGAGGGGGGATTCTAATCATTCCTGGTCGACGGTCGCGCAGATGGCGTCTCTGCTGGCCGCGCAGCCCCGCGCAGCACGCCCCGCCGCTTGTCCATCGGCATCCTGGAAGTTCGGGCGAAGGATGGCGCTGCAGGCGCGCCCCCCATGAAAACCCCGCAGCGGTTGCGGACATCTGGGTCTATCGCCATCGGCACATGCTGCGCGAAAGTTGCTGTGCTCGTGCCTCTGGTTACAGTGGCGCTGCTCCTCGGGTCGCGCTGCTGCCTGCCGTCTCCGACTGCCATGCGCATTTCCTCTCTTGCCGTTTGAATTAGCGCCTCAAGCTGGCGATGTCCCCGCGTTGAAATATCTCGAAGTAGAAACGCACCCTCGTGAATGCGCCCGCGATGGAAGCCGCGTTCGCGACGAGGTGTTTCGCCGCGCGGTGCTCGCTGCATCTGCATCTTAAACCAAGAAGCCCCCGCTGGGCAAAAATGGATGCAAGGATTGCCGATCAAATCTTGCTTGCAATTGCTCTTGCCCAGACTTGCGGTTGCAGAGACATGTTATGCAATAACAGCTTGCCACGCGCGCCGGATAATCCACTACGCGCGTCAAGGCGCGCTCCTTCGTTGGCGCCGAGATGCCGTCCGTTTCCTACCCGAGCCCTCGTCTACCCCCAGGCGCGCGATGACGGGGTTCTGGCGCCGCCTGCCTCGCCTGTGAACCCTCCTCGCCGTCGCCGTCGTTCCTTCCAGGACGTCGTCTCTGCGGCCGTTGCGCCTCCGCCAAGGCTCGAGAACCAGGCGAACCACTTCAGATGAAACGCGCTGCGGTGGAGCTGCGCGCCTTCTCGGCGCACGTGCAGCCTTGCCAAGCCCAAGAAGCTCGGATTCTTAAATGGGTGCCCTGCCGAGCCGCTCTAGGCACTACTTGCGGTCGTCCGAAACGTTGGTCGGCGCGGCCTCGAACCCTCCACCCTTGCCAGTACGCTTGAAATTCTGAATCGTTTCTTGTTTTCTCGGGGCGGAACCATTTCCAACATTGTAGCGTCTCCTGCGCGGCCTTCGGCAACGAGCGGCCAATGTGTGACTGATCCTCGCTCACCCACAAACTGTCGCTCTGCCGTGTCCTCCACGAGCATCGTCGCCACCTGCTGCTTCTGCGAGCACCACTGCGCACGCATTATCCGTGACGCCCGCTGGAGTGCCATCGATGTCTCTAGCGTGTCATCGCCTTCCTCCCTCAGTCGCCTCCTGTCCGCCAGAAGTTGCAGTCGTTCCTCGCGTGGACAAACCAAGTGAGGCTTCCCGATTGGCGTGTTAGCGGAAAATTTCGGGGCTGCGTCTGGCACCTGACGGGTCCACTTATCCCGCGCCTCTGGGCGCCGCTGCAGCAATATCACATGTCAAGGTGTTGAAGCCCAAAGGGCCATAATAATCTGGGTGTTGCGCAAGTGCAGCTCGAGGGTGCCGAATGCACCTCGCGACTCCTTCTCCTCCGCGCAAGGATTCTCCAAACCGGTCGGCATCCCAGTGTGTTCGCTGCTGCGCAAGAGCTTGGGAAGTATGTATCGCGTCCATTTGAATCGGTACATGGTCCTGACGTCCAAGACGGCAAATAAGTTTGAAACGTCGATTTGCGTTTTGGGATAGCTCGTTGCTAAACTATCGACACGTGGTTGATGTGTGTGTGTGTGTGTGTGTGTGTGTGTGTGTGTGTGGGACACCGCGTGCCGTGATATGTAGGACCGATATCGGAATCGCTGGTGATGATGATGGTCAATCCGAAATTTCGGCAGATGTCAGGCACCTTATTGGCAACGTGCCTCTGAACTGCGCGACCGTGTGGGCCGAGTGCGGGCGACACGGTCTCCTCGATGACGCCCTTCAGGTGCGCCCTCAGACCCAACCCGTCGTTGAGATCGAATTCTGACAAAAATGCCGGCCTCCCTCTGGCCCAACTGAACAAACTGCTCGAGCCAATCGCAGAGAGCATATACCTTTGCACGGTAGTGTAAATGAATGTAACTGTCCCCGCTAGCTTTGGCCCCCTCCTTTGCCGGCGGACGTGGCAGGATGTACAGCATGGAGGCAATGATGTCGAAGCGGCCGAACCTTCGCCGAGCAAGTGCAGCACGCCCCTCTAATTTAGTTTAGCGGAGAATGGTGACGTGTCCACGCTGTCGGGGGATCGGAACACTCGTCTTCTGGGCAGCAGGGTGCAACCACAGCTCTTGTAGGTATGTGGGCTGGCCCGCCAACAATAACGAAATGCAGCAACGTACGGCAGCCGGGCGCGGGTGGCCGCAAGATCGCGTTCTCGTTCGCCCGTGCCGCTGTCTAGATTGTGCTAGCGTAGCGCAGGTCGGCAGACATATCGCACAGCTTCGCCATCTTCGAATAGGGGATCGACTACTGAAATGGTTTGCCCCAAAACTGATTTGTTCGTCGACTCCATGAGGAATGCGTAAACTGTTTGTAGATCTACGGGCCTTCTACGTATGACTCGACAAGAAAACAAGTCTGGGGTACATCAATGTTGTAGTCGATCCCCTGCTCGACATCTGGGCGCGAGATATGAATGTGCGCCGTGTGGCGCTGGCCACCCCTGGTACACCCGGTTCGGCAACAAGGGCTGCATCTGGTGGAGGCAAGAGGCGGGACAGAGGAGGGAGGACGAGCAGACTGGGGCGAGGCGGGGGCAGGGTGAAGCCAAACGTGGAGAAGAGGGTCAGACATCGAGTACTGCAAGGGGATGGGGCGGTCGTAAGACAGAGATGGGGGGGTAGGGTAGAGGTATGAGAGCGGGCGCAGGGTGAACATGATAGGGGTTGGGGGCGGAGGACGAACGGGACGAAGGGGGGATCTGAGAGTAGCGAGGGAGGATTCAGACACCCAGCGAAAATCGGGAAAGTTGTGTAGATGGGCCGAGCAAGGGCAGGACGCAACCTTGTGAGGGGCAGGTGCGTCGCGCGCTCTTCCTCGTCTTGGTTCTGGGAAAGCCCTGGAAGTATTTTGGGAGAGCGAGAGTGACGTCAGCGGGGAGGAGGCCACGACAGGCGGATGAGGAGGAGGGGCGACGCGGGGGGTCAGACGAAAAGGCGAATGGAATCGCGGATCGAAAGATCGAGGGGCGTCGACCTCTCTGGTTTGCTGGGCCTCCTGGGGTGCCCCCGTGGCCCCGGAGGGCCTCTCTTGGCATTCTGGCCTGGACGGACTTCGGAACTGGGGGCGAGGGCGGCAGCGTTCCACGCGTGCCCACCCCCGTCCGTCTCCTTCCACCCCCAAACACCGACTCACATAATGACCCCACCCCAGGAGGAACTGACCAGCCAAAAAAAACCTTGCCGCGTGGTGGGGATTGGGGGTCTCCTGGGCGGTCTTGGGGCTTGCCGAGGGCCAAATCGGGGACCTCTTGGGCGGTTCTGGACCCTCTTTCGGCCCTCTCGGGCTAATCTAAGCTTCAACGGTGTTACTCTGGGGGCGTTTGTGGGCCCGCTTGGGGCTGTCATGGGCGCCCCCTGGGGTCCTCCTGAAGCCCTTTTGGGCTGCATCGGAAGAGAGTGAGAGCGTGGGGGCCTTATGGGCCGCCTCGCTCGCTCCAGGAAGCGGCACAGCAAGAACCCTAAAACCACTGAGCACAGCAGTAAGCGGGAGTCCAAACGAGGAGGATGCAGAGAGGGAGGCGAATGAGGAGCAGGAGGCAGCGGCGGAGGAATATAATGACAAGGTGGCAACTTTGGACGGTAACTTTCGATGGCAACCGATACCAAAACGACAGAGGGAATGCCGGAGAGGAGGATCGAGAAAAGGGAAGCTTGGACTTGGGCCAAGGAAAAGGAATGGGAAGTAGAAGAGATGAGGAAAGAACGAGGAACGTGGCGCGACATCGAAGCCAGCAAGTGGACAGGATAGGGGACTGGCGGGCATAGCAGAAACATATGGCAGATCAGGAAAACAACTTGATAACCTAGAAGCAATTTCGATCCGGTCCGAGCTCCGACGAGAAGCAAAAGCGTTCAGAACTCGTGCATGCGATCCCTCCTTGGACATTCACCCAACCACAAATCGCCTCACACGGGGTGGAAGTTGGAAGAGGGAGATGAAACGGGATGGGACAGAACCGGAAAAGAAGGGAATGCATTGAGCTCTAGTGGGCAAGAGAGAGAGAGAGAGAGAGAGAGAGAAAGAGAAAACGGGGAAGAGAGAGAGAGAGAGAGAGAGAGAGAGATAGAGAGAGAGAGAACAACAACAAATAAAAGAGAGAGAAAGAGAGCAATACAGCGCACCAGCGAGGGCGGGCCGAGGTCCGTCCGGGCCCGCGGGTTGCAAGCGCCCGCTGTGCCCACCTCTTGAGGCGGGGGGTGCCGCAGGCGAACGGCGGGGGGCGGCAACAGAAAAGGCACCTCCACCAGGGCGCGGACGGAATGGACCCCGCCTGGAAAGCTCAAGCGGCAGGTGGCGATCAGGACGAGGCTCGCTCCCTCTGCGCGCCCGACAATCGAAGGGCACCGGATTGCAGCGCGCTCCGGCGCGCGCGCCGCGGAGCCCCGAGAAGGCACGGCGCCGCCTCGGAGCGACCCCTCGGCGGCCCCGGTGCCCGGTCTGCGGAACAGGTTGCCAGGTATTCCCGCAGCGCGCGGCCGAGTGGGGCGAATAGAGCTGCAGGTGGCCCCGCCCAGCGGAGGGCGCGAGGGCCTCCCCGCGCGGACCTGAGGGCGACGGGACTCGGGAACCAGCGGCCGTGCAAGCACGGCCGCCCCCGGCTCCGCCCGGCCCGACGCCTGCGGCGCCAAGAGACACCGCCAGGGCTGGGGGCTGGCACCTCTCGGCGCACGCTCCCTTGGTGAGGATGAGGATGAGGATGAGGATGGTGAGGATGATCACGATGATGAGGATGATGATGATGATGATGCTGTTGATGATGATGCTGCTGATGATCAGGGGGATGATGATGATGAGGGTGATGCAAATGGTGATGAGATGGCGATAACGATGCTACTGCTGATCATGATGCTGATGATGATGAGGATGATGATGCTGCTGCTGATGATGATGCTGATGCTGATGCTGATGCTGCTGCTGATGCTGCTGCTGCTGCTGCTGATGATGATGATGATGGTGATGATGATGATGATGATGATGATGATGATGATGATGATGATGATGATGATGATGATGATGATAAAGGCCTTCGTGCGAAAGGAAGCTAGGCCCCTGGTCGCGGCCAGCACGCGGAGCGTATCCAAGGGGCCCTCGCACGACGCTGCGTGCCACATCCCGTGCAGACTGGTCCGGAACCCTGCGCGGGCAGTGCACCTGGTGGCGCACGTCCGAGACGGGGCAGACGGAGGACGGCAATGGAAGACGGTGGTCATGGCAGCGGCGCCGGTAGGCAGCATGGAGCATGGGTTAGGTCGGGCATGTCCCTTACAGGCGGATTTGGGAGGAAAGATAAAGAATAGTCGAAGTGTATTCAAAAGTGAGCAGAGATAGTCGAAAACAGGGTCGGACGAAGACGACGTCGTCGTAGTCGTGGCACGTCGGGCCCCAGCGGTGAGCGAGGGCGTTGAGGCCAAGACGAGCGTCGGCCACGGGCGTCGCCCGCTCCTCGCGGCGGGGCGTCGGAAGGCGGCGCGCGTGACCGTCGCGCCCGCAGCGCCGTGGCTGGTGCCGAGGGCGGCCTCAAGGCAGGCAGCGAGGGCGCACACGCTGCATGCCAGGGTCCGCTGCGTGGTCCCAGGGCCGGGCGCGCGCGTGGCGGGGAACGCGCTGCTCGCGCGCAGTGGCTCGAGGCCCTGGCCCGCCGTTGGCGCGGCGGCCCCGGCGGGGCCTTCTGCGGCGGCCCCTGGGATCCGAGGGCGGGTCGGAGGTCAGACACCGACGTGGGCTGGATCGGGCACTGTCGGGGCCCGACCACAAGGAACCTCCCACAAGAAAGCCAACCCTGAGACCCCAGGACGTCCCCTGCTCTTTGGCGAGGGAACGTCGCGCTTCCCATCACGAAACCATCGAAACCCAAGACGTGGTCTGGCTGTCGCGGGGGCCCGGTGGCCCTGCGGGGGGGCGCCTGTGGCGCGTGTCGGCCGCTGGGCGGGCGGGCCGCTGCGAACCACGGCGGGGCGGCTTCGGCATGTGGCTGCCTGCTCGTCGTGCCTGTGCGTCGGTCGGTCGACGTTCGTTTCGGGGGCCGTCGGCGGCGGGTGTCGACGCGCTGTCGTCAGACGCGCTTGTCCACCACCACCACCACCACCACCACCACCACCACCATAAAACGAACTACACGCGCGCCCGCGTCGTCGCCCGCGCATGCTGTCGTTCCCTTTCGTGCTGATTGGATGCGAGCTTGGCTTGGTGGCCAGCCAGTTCCGGTGGCAGCCGGCGGAGGCACCGTCGGCAGGGCGGTGCTGTGGTTCGCGCGCAGGCTGGCTGCCGTGCCGGCCTGGCAGCCTCCCTGCTCGGCGGGTGGTGGGGCTCTTCGGCACGGAGGGCGACACGTTGAGCAGAGACCGACCGTCCCAGCATTCCGATAAGCCTACCACGAAATGTTCCTAGAACCCATAAGTGCTCTCACCACAGAAACAATGTTCTCAGATAACAAACCCGCTGTGTGAAACCAAGGCAGTCCCAGCCAGAAATGTTGTAAAAACATTTCGTGCAAACCGCTCGAAAAGATAATAGAACATCCTTTGGCGGGCCTATAGGCGAGCAAGAAGGCTTCGCCACTGCTTGAACACGGAGGACAAATGGGGCGTCACGCAGGTGACTGCGCTGAACCTGAAAATCTGCATGGAAAACGCCCCATCGAGGTCGGAGACTTGCTGACCCGGGTCAATCCAGACCCGGGTCAGTCAGACCTTGCAGAATCCTGCAAAATCCTGCACCCAAACCCGGGTCAATACGAAGGATCCGGCAAGATCCTGCAGGATCCTGCACCCAAACCCGGGTCAATGCGACCCTGGCCCTGCAGGATCCTGCAGGATCCGGCGCTCTGGCTGACCCCCGTTTGCATTGACCCCCGTCGCGAGGCTCCCGACGAGGACGAGGGTCACACTGGCCGGCAGGGGGGGCGTAGGACTGCGGCACGACGGGCACGAAGGCCATGGCACGGCAGACGTCGCGCAGACATCGAGACCAGGAGAGCCCGAACCTCGTGGGCTGGGAGGCCTCCGTGCAGATCCGCCGGACGATCTTGGAGGCCTAGAAATGGGCACCAACACCAACACAAGGGGTTGCCTCCACAGGGGGAAGACGATCCTCGATTTCGGTGCTGGTGGCAATATTTCGGCCACCTTGGAAGCCAGAATATTACCACCAGCACCGAGATCGGGATCTTCCTCCCTTGGTGGATGCACACCGCCGATATTGGTGTTGGTGTCAATCTCTAGGCCTGCGACGATCGGGAGGATCGTGTGCAGGTGGATCGGGAGGGACTTGGTCGCCAAGAGCGGGAACTCGAAGTAGATAGTTCCCGTGATGGATGGACTGCGGTGCCCGGACAACAAGTGTCCACACCAAACGGCGGTAAGGCGACGCAAGATGCTGACAGCCACAGCTGCAACATGCCCTTGCTTCGAACCCTTCCCCCCGAACCCAAAGTTCAAGTGCCCACATGTTGCCTCTGGCCTTTGGCCTACCGCCCAAACCCGTCAACTTTGAATTTTGGGGGAAGGGGGGTCTACATTTAGGTCCGACGTGCTTTGATCACTCAAGGTCTTGGCGAGACACGTGTGGGCACTTTCAATCTTAGCTCTGGCATGTCCTCCTACAGGCGGATTTGCGAAGAACATCCCTACAGAGCTGCTTGGGATGGGGCTTATGGGAGGTCTGCGCCTGTGACTGCGCTCTGTGCACAAGGGACTCGGGCCAAGGCTGAGAGAGAGAGAGAGAGAGCTAGGGAGAGAGAGCAAAACATATATAGAGAGAGAGAGAGAGAGAAAAAACAAAACAAAACAGAAAAAGTGTGTGAGAGAGAGAAAAGGCGATGGAAGGCGAGATAGCGAAGGGGGAGGTAGTTGTCCCCTTCCCTCCCTCCTCGCCCTCCCGTGCCCGCTTCCGTTCCACTTCCCTACCCCCTGCCCTTCGCTCCTCCCATCCCGCCCTTCCTGCTCGTCCTCGTCCTCCTTGTTGCCCTTCTCCTCCTCGTCCTTCCCCTCCCCCCCCGGGACGGGCAAGCGAAGAAGCCATGGGCACGCTGTTTCTGACTCCGTCCGGCCGCGGCGCTATCTCTCAACCGCGGAAGTACGGCTGGCGTGTCCCCGGGGCGCGGCGGCAGACACAACCGATGGTAGACGCCAGATGGACGCCTATTCTACCAACCAGCTGTCCATCTATTGGACGGCTGGCCGTCAGCTGGCTTGCCCGGGCAGTCATGTGGCTCATCGGCCTCAATCGGTCCGCAGGCAGTCCTGGCCGGGCAGGACGCACTCCTCCTCCCTCCCCTCTTCCTCGCAAGCCTGTTACGGCGACTTCGACCATCAAGGATCTCGGAAGCAACGGGCCTCCGAAACTTGGCGCATCGTTCGAAGCGAAGGTCCCTCGAAGGCAAGCCACGAGAGCAGAGCAGTACCTCCGAACACTGGGAGGGCATGCCCGCCCCGCGCTGTGAACTCCTGGTGCTCCTCCTCGTCCACGCCGAGGGCCTCCCGCATGCGCCGAGCTCTGGAGACGTTCCCGCGAGGACCTGGCGGAGCGTGGACCATGGATTCCTTCCCGCGCCCCGAGGGCGGGACAGCAAGTGGAGGCCCACGCCACGAAACACCCTGCTTGCCTCCAGGGTGCCCTGGGCTTCTTGGGCTTCGATGGTTTTGCTATGGCGAGCGTGGCGCTCCCGCACCAAACACCACTGGACGTCCTGGGGTCTCAGGGTTGGGCTTCCCGTGGAAGGTGTCTTGTGGTCGGCCTCCACTGCATCCATACACGTCGGTCGGAAGAAGTAGGTAAAGACATGAAGTAGGAAGGCGGATATAGTAGATTGGGTCCAGGTCCTCCCAGAGGACAACAAAACACAGCAAAAGCATGTCATTCTTGAAGTAGGAAGGCGTTTGAAGTAGATTGGGATCTGGGAATCCAGAAATACCTACTTTCAACGACCGGCGTGTATCCAGCGCTCCGCGAGGTGCCGGGAGCACGTCTTCAAATCGGCGGATATGGATGACCCCCTGGCGTGGACTTCGTGCACGGTGGGCGGGGGAGGCGGGACGGACTTTTCCAGCAGCGCGCCGCCGCCCCGGGCCCGGGGTCGCAACGGGCGCCGCCGCGCCGCAGCGGCCCTCACAGCGACGCAAGGCCCTGGATGACCACGCCCGTCGGGAGCGAGGAATCGGAGAGCACGCCGCACATGCCGCAGACCTCGAGCAGGGGATCGCCGACGAAACACGTGCGTAAAATGTTGGCAGATCTGCGGGACACGTTGCGGATCTATAGATCCGAAAAGGGAAGAAATTTGGGGTACATGAATTCTGTAGGACGATCCCCTACTCGAAGACCGGGATCTCTGGTGGGCCGCCTGCGCACCCGACGCCCTGCAGCGGGGACTTGTCCACGCCACAATACCCTGCGTCGCCCTCGTCGGCCTTGTGGCGCTCCAGGCGGATGTGGCCCTGCTCGCCCCAGCCCTCGCCCCACGAGTTGCGGATCAACCAATAATCCTTGCCAGACGCCTCGTCGGTGCCGAAGCCCACCACCACCACCGCGTGGTTCACTGTGGCGTTCTGCTCGCACCCGGTGTAGACGCCGGACTGGTAACTGGACCAGCCGGACGCGTCGACCGAGACCACGACGGGACCCCTGTTCGCTACGGCCTCGAGCAGTGGGTCCAGCTTGTTCTCAGGCAGCCGCTCCCACCCTGTGGACCTGGTGCTCTTCTGGCTGCTGGCCTGCGATACCCGGCACTTGCCGTCGCCCCCCGACATGTAGCCCTTGTAGCTGTCCGCGGCGGAGAGCCCGTGCTCCTGGACATACTGGAACGCGAGCTCCGCGGTTGCGCCCTTGCAGCCGCCGTCACCGCCACAGTGCTTCGGGTTCGGCACGCAATCCACCAGCTCCTCGAATGAGAGAGGCTTCGTGATCCCCGTAGCGGCCTCAGCGTGCATCTCGAGCGCGCCGACGGCGGCCACGGCCCAGCAAGAACCACAACCACCTCTCAATCCACCGCAAACGGGGACAAACGCAAACGGGGCACCGTCAGATCTACAGCGAGGAGTCGAAGAACAAAGCAGGGTTCGACCCACGTCTGCCTTTGGGGGGGGAGTGGGAGAAGTGCCAGTGCTCCCGTTCGTCTGTTCCCATTTGTAGCGCCCTGAGCCTTGATCGCGTACGAAGCTTCGGGAGCTGTTCAGCTTGCTTCGCCAATCCACAGACGCGGCCAAGGCCTTCTTGGAGGGCTTCACTTCCAGGAAGGAGCTGGCGCCAGTGGGCGCCTTCAGATGCCCGACGCGCCGGTAGCCCAGCATGCCACGAAGCTCCGCGTCGGTGCGGTCGGTGAACCTGTTGATCCCCTTCTTCCAGGAGACGCCTGGCCGAGCATTGTGGGCAGCAATCTCTGCGCTCCGTACCTGGAAGAGTGAGGCGCGAGTGGCGTAGCTGACGTGGTCCGGACCAGCATCCCCTCCAGCCCTGTACTCCTGGCGGAAGTCTTCGTACGCTGCCGCCCCATGTGCTGATAGCTTCGTCGAGGCTGCCGCGCGCGTGGCGTCGGCACCACTGAGTCCGACGACACAGAGAATGGAGAAGCTCCGCGCCATGCGTTCGAAAGAAAGCAGCAGCGGAGGGCGTTTCTTGTGCTTAGACAACCCGTAAGTTGAGAGTTCCTCGCTCGAGCCCGAATCGCCAAACACGAAGGAGCATGTGAGAACCAGGCGGTGGGAAGGGTGGGAGAAGAGCCTCATATCCTCCTCCTCCTCCTCCTCCTCCTCCTCCTCCTCCTCCTCCTCCTCCTCCTGTGATGCCACGGCGCGAAATTGCCACGGACACCGGCCGGCATGTTGGCGCCCTTGGCCGGCAAGTTCGTTCACTCGTCCTCGTTCCCCTCGTCCGCCACTGCCTCGCCCTCTGCCTGCCCCCTCGCTTCCCCCTTCCTGATCTTTTTCGCAGCTTCCGCTTCTGCTCCCGTTCACCCTGCTCCTGATCGTACAGCTTCTCCTCATTCAGCTGCTCCTTCTCCTTATCCTCCTCCACCTCCTCTTGTCTTCTCCCCCTCCTAGACCTCCTGTTCCTCCACCCGTTCCTCCTTCTCCAGCTATTCCTTCTAGTCCTCCCCTCCACGTCCCCTCTCTTCCCCCTGCCCCTCATCATCATACTCCTTCTCCGCCTCCTCCTCCTCTTCCTCCCCCTCCTTTTCTCTTTCGCGAACGTGCCCCGCGTAGGGTACGGGATCCGTCCTCACGCCGCACCAGTGCGGGCTGCGGTGCTGGAGGGCCAGCTTGCGCATACCATCGCATACCATCTGCCCTGGTCTGGTCGATGAGCCACGCTGCGGTCCACAGCGTTATCGCGTGGGCGTGTGCTCTTCACGGGCTCCGCCAGCCGGTGACCTGATGTCGCAGCCACTCCCTCGCAAGACGTTTATTGCCTGCACGTGGGGTGCGAGGAGCGAAGTGTGAGCAGAAGGGTGCTTGAAGCACCTCTGCTCGTAATCGGCACGCACGGCGCGATCCGCGACGACTCATGCGCCCTCGGCATGGGCGCCGACAAACGGAGGACAGCCTCGACGTCCGCGCGGCAGCTGGCAGCGCGCGAGCGGATCCCCCCAGTGTCCATGCTGATCGGCGCGGAGCGCCCCCTCCCGCCTCAGGAGCCACGCCAGGACCCAGACCAACACACTGCTTGATATTGGTGGCCGCCACCATGTGGGCGACATCTGAGACCCTGAACCCCAAACAACTTCCACATGTTTTTTTTTTGTTTTGTTGGGGGGGCGATGTTGCTTCCGCCGGCCTTCCGCCGGCCGAGACGCCGTCACTTTACTTCTGCTGGCTCCCGCCGGCCGTCCGCCGAGGAAGAGACGCCCGCCCCATCCCTGAGATCCGACGTTGCGAAAAAAAATATGCAGCATCGCCAATCCTCGCGACCGGAGCCCCGAACCACATCTTTCTGATTTTTTTCCGAGCTGGATCCAGCGGATCGGGCGAATGGCGACGACGACGACGACGACGGCGGCGCCTGCGCCGACGGTGACGACGACGGCGGCAACGGCGACGGCGGCGACGACAAACATCGCGGCGACGGCGGCGACGGGGCCCGGGCCACGGGCGAACTTGCGCCCCGCCCTCGCTCCTAGAGTCCCGCGCAAGATTTTATGGGAGCGAAAATTCTGCGCGCAATTTTTCCCCTGCCGTTCCTCCGCTGTACTAAAGCTCCCTTTTCGCTGTAGTAAAACGTTTTTTTTTTATCGGAATTTAGCGAGTTGCGCGCCTTTACCAAAGCCGCTTCCTCGCTTTAGTGAAGCCGCTTCCTCGCTGTAGTAATGCCGCTTCTTCGCTCTAGTAAAACCTTTTTTGCCGCTTTCGTGAAGTCCGCGGTCTACTGCACGTGCATTGCACGCCTCGCGTGGAATTTGCCTGTTCCGCCGTCCCGGACACGCCTGTTGCCGCCAGACCATTGTCGCGCGGCCGCCGACCGAAAAAGTCCGCGGTCTGCCTTAATAAAACCCTGGGGTTGCGGTGGTGATGCGGGGCCAGGGCCCGGTCGGGGGGCGGGGGCCCTTGTCTTTCCTGCCGGTTCACCCCGCGATGCACTCGCTCGAGTAATGGGGGTCCCGTTGCATTGGGTCGCGGCGACCCCTGGACATGTTTTCAACGAGCTGTGGATGCTCCTCGACAGAAGATTCAGGGCGCGAGCGCAGGAAGTGGCTCGTCAATTCGAACGCGCCGCCGCGGTTGCCGCACAACAGAGCAACAGCACTTTACCAAAAGCCTTGTTTCCTTTAGCAAATAGCTCCTTCAAATAACTGGTGTGAATTCACCGCTTCGCATCTCCTCACCCTGGTGGCGTTGGTGTCGCCATTCCTTGCTCCTAGACCACCTGAGCAAGCGTCGCCACGGATTGATCCCCCGGGTCGGTTTGGCACGTCCGCGGGAGGATGTGAGTCGCGTGCCCCATACCCACCACAGTCTGCAACCCATCCTTCGACTTTCCTATGGTTTCCGCTGGGCTGCCTCCTCCTCTTCCTCCGCCTCCTACTCCTATTTCTCCTCCTCCTCCTCCTCTTTTTCCTCCTCCTCTTTTTCCTCCTCCTCCTCCTCCTCCTCCTCCTCCTCCTCCTCCTCCTCCTCCTCCTCCTCCTCCTCCTCTCCTCGCGCGTCATCTGCCACGGGATGGGGCAGGGGACGAGAGGGGCCTGCACGTGGCCGCGCGCAAGGGGGCTGGGAGAGACGTCGGGCTGCGACCCCCCCGGGCACGCAGGGAGGGGGGCGGGGAAGGAGCGGAGCAGGGCTGGACCTAGACCTACGTCGGGCCTGTCCCTCTACAGGAGGAGTGTTCACAAATAGTTTAAAATAATCAGGGGTCGATTTTTTTCTTAATATGTTTGATCATTGGGTCGATTGTTGTTGTTTATATATATATATAGGTATATATGGAGTATTGTTGATCATTTTGGGGTATTTGGTGGGTACCTTTGAAGTTTCGTCCAAAGTCCGCTTGTAGGGGCACACGCCCGCCCTAAACCTACACGCTGTTTTGCTGGACTTCGGCTGTGGATTGGTTTTCGTTTTTCGGCAGGGAGGTACAGGAAAACAAGACGAACACACAACTAACAACAAACGGAACAAAGCAAAGAACTAACAAACAACTAACAAAACAAGGTACAGGAAAACAATTCACGAACAACACACTGACAAGCGGAGCAAAGCGGAAACAAAAGCGCGAAACAGAACGAGCAACAAAAACGTTTAGGTCCAGCCCCAGTGGAGAGACGTCGGGCTGCGCCCCCGGGGCACGCAGGGACGGGGGCCGGGGAGGAGCGGAGTCCGAGACTGGGGATTTTCGGCGGAGAGCGAGGGGGGGAAATGAGAAGGAGAAGGCCTTCTCGGAGGGCGGCGGGACTTCTCAGAAGGCCTCCGGCCTTCTGAGAATTCTTTTCTGTCTTCGGGGGAGGCTTGGGAAACTTCTCAGAAGTCCCTGGAATTTCCGAGCCTTCTGAGAAAGCCTTCTCCTTCTCACTCCCCCCCCTCGCTCGCCGCCGAGATTTCCTACGCGTCCACCACCGCCGAGGAGACCTCATGTTCCTGGACCTCGCGTGGCGGCGGATGTGGATATCTCTTGCTGGGCTCGTTTTCCACCGCCACCACCATAAGCAGGAGGGGGAGGGGGTCCTCCTCCTCTTCCTCCTCCTCCTCCACCTCCTTCCCCACTCCAGCTGATGGTGGTAGTGGAGCAAAACAGGTCCATCGTCTTTGCCCCCCCCCCCCCTCCCTGCCCCTGGCTCGAGTATCAGATTGAAGGGCCGAGCGGTCGTTAATGGCCCCTGGGCGCGTGGCTGAAACGGAGGGAACTCCGCGGTGAAGATCGTTGTTGCAGTGTCGTTGTCGCGATGCTGTTGCGATGCTGTCGTCGTCATCCTCACCCGCGATCCGCCCGCGACCAACCTCGCGACCCACGCCAGCCACCGCGACCAACCCAAGACCCACCTCACGACCCACCCCACGACCCATCCGCGACCCACCCACGTTGCTTTGACGACGAAATCGGCGCCGGCGGCGGGCTCGTTGTGCAACGTGTTGTAAACTCGGCGCCTGCCGCGGGCTTCTTCAGAGCCTCGCAGACTACCGACGACCCCGCCGCTTTTTCACTCTCATCTGCAACTGCTGGGTGCTATTTCAGAGTAAGGGAGCCGAACGATCATTCATTGTCCCTGGGTGCGTGGTTGAAGTCGGCGTCCGCGGTGAGGATTATTGTTCATTGTCAGTTCTAAAGATCATTGTTGTTGATCTCCCTCCTCCAATGCAACTTGTTTTCAATGTGAGTGCTCTGCCCAGGGCTCTCACCAGGGTTTTTACTAGGGGCAGTCTTCCTTGAATTGCGCCCTTGGCCCCCCATTAGCAACAACAACGGCTCCCGCCTGATACCTCCTCACAAATGATTTCCGAATCGCGCTCTCGCGTGGGACCTCGTCATAATTCATGCATGAATCGCGCTCTCGCGTCATACTACCTTGCGATTTATGCGACACCGTGCCCCAACACTCAAGAATTGTGCTCTCGCTATGGATTTCCCGACGATGTTCTTGGGAATCCCGCTATCGCTCGACACGTCCTCGCGATTCACGTTGGATTGACGCGCCCGCTCGATCCGGCCCCCTGGGCCCGCCCACGCGACCTGCCCGTTAGGGGTCCGCCCGCCTGGCCCGCCTTCCTGGTTCTCCCGCATCTAGTCCTGCTCCTGATCCTCCTCCTGCAGACCTCTCCCGTGCTCCCTGCTTCTCCCTCTCCCTGGTCTCTTCCGTCCTCTCTTTCTTCGTCTGTCTTAGGGGCTGAGCCAACTACACGTGGCTGGCAAGGGAGATACACACTCAAGGGGGGTACGATCGAAGACGAAGAAGGCGGGTATCGAGGGTTTGAGAGCTACGTGTGAATGGCACGCTGGAAGATGAGAGGCAGCAATATTGACATGATTGTTGTTGTTGGGGTTGTTGTTTGATTATGTTGTTTGTTGTTGGTTGTTCGTTGTTTGTTGCTTATTGTTGTTGTCGTCGTTGTTGTCGTGCTTGTTGTTCTCTCATTTCTAAAAAAGGATTCTCGTAGCTCCCCCTCTGGTAGCCATTGCATTTGCTCAATGAAACTGCTTCTCCCGGGGCTCACACCTTTTCGGTACAAGAGAAAGCGAGGGGTCACCCAACTGCACCCCGGTTTACAACAACAAAGGCTCCCGCCTGATACTTCCTCACAGTGTATTCCCAAATCGCGCTCTGGCGCCCGTCGAAGTCCGTGGCCTCGACGGGCGTGCGCGGGGCCCGCCGCAGCTCGAACTCCAGCGCCCCCATCCTCTGGCCCTTGTCCCCGAAGATCGCCACCGCCACCCCCGCTGGCAGCACGCAGTTGAAGAACCTCCAGCCGCCGCCATCGAACCAAAGGGCGGCCCTTGCCACGAACGCATGCCGTTCGGTTCGCTCCCTCTGGTCTTTGATCTTACAAATAAAGTTCCGCCCCAACGGGCAGCCCATGAACGTCAACGCATTTGCGCTTGTGACTTGGAGTGCCACGCCGATCGCCGGGGCAATGAGGCAGGGCGCCGCTGGAGTTGAGCAGGGACCGACCGTCCCGGCATTCCTATAGTCCTACCACGAAATGTTCTTAGAACCCAAAGATGTCCCAAGAACAAGAACAATGATCTTAGAACACAAACCCGAGGTGTTCAAACAAGACAGCCTCCGCCAGAAACGCCCTAAAAAAATGTCGTGGAAACCACGAGAGGGTTCTCAGAGCATTGCTTGGTGGGGCCTAATGGGCGAGCCAAGACGCTTCGCCAGTGCTCGATGGCGACCCGTGTCTGGGCCGAGGCGCGGAGGACCGAGGCGTCCGCCTGGCGCGCCTGAGCCGGCTCGTCGAGGGCGGAGGGTTTTTGAGGAGGCGCACGCGTGTTCGAGGCGATGACTCTCCATGCTCTCCCGCGAGTGCAGTCGGGGCGTTGACCTAAGGAACCCAAAACAAGGAACGATGCCCCTTTTTTTTCATGAACTAAACTTCGATCTCCGATCGAAAGCCTAAGGAAAACGAAAGGCAAGCTGCAACGAAAAGGGTTCCTTCTTCAGGGGCCCGACTGTACGTCGCCACGTCGGGCTCCAACGCCCAGAAGCCCGCCCAGACCGGCTCATGGGTGGAATTCTGATCGCCGCCAGCCGCGGAGGTCCGCTTGTGAATCGCTGGGCGAGCTTCTCAAGGGCCCAGCATTGCTCGAGCCCGGTGTAGGGCTGGTCGCCGCGGCCATGCCCCTCGGACAGAGCCGCCAGAGATGCATATGCCATTGTCTGCCACAGCCCTTGCCGCCGAAACAGCACGACTAGGTGGCCGACGATCGTGTCCCATTGCCTGGCCGCCGCGCCGCAGGCCATTAACCTGCCAGCGGGTCGCACTCGTAACCTTGCCCTGCAGTGGCTGCGCTGCGCCGCTGCGCCGCTGATCCTCGAATTCGTCGACAGTTCGTTCTTGTTAGAATCGTCTTCTCTGGGGCTGGCTGCAATGAACCGCGCCCTCACGGCGTTCGGTATAACCCAGCAGTGGTGCCGGCCGTCGGGGGAGCCGCTGAGTCGGACAACCTCGGTGCGGTGTGCGGTGTGCGGCGTGCCTCCTGGGTGCGCTCGATTTCTTGACGTGCCAGGGGCTCCGGTGGAGGCTGACCTCGGGCTTCCTGCCCTGTTGGGGTGCGCACGTTCGCGGCCGCGCGAGGGGCGTGCACGAGTTGGCGGCCGCCCTGGCGCAGTTCGCGCAGTGGCAGCTCGGCCTGCCGTGTCCAGGCGGCGCAGTTGCCAGCGCGTATCGAGGCCTAGGGGCTTTTCGGACGCAGGCTTCGCGCCTGGCTGGCAGGGCCCCGCGGTGGCTAATGTGAGCGGCTAGTCCGGGGGCCGGGTGCTGCCAAGTGGGGGGGTCGGGCGCGCTCCTGGCTTAAAGCCGGGCGCGTCCCTCTACAGGAGGGAGATTCAAGAACAGTGAAACAAATAATACGGGGATGATTGTCCAATTATTCTTGTCATGTTTTGAATAGTGTTTGACTTTGTAATATATATATATATATATATATATATATATATGTGTGTATATAATTATATATGAATATATGTATATATGTATTTATAAGCCCAAAATCCGCCTGCAGGAGGACGCGCCCGACCTAACCCTGGGTACGGTTGGGCACGTCCGTGCGTCGGCAGAGACGCGCGCGCAGACGCGGTGGGGCGGATCGCGCTCGGTCGGGAGCGACTGCCTGCGCTGCCGCTTGAAAATCGCGTGGCGCAGGCCTGCCCGTCGTGGCCACGTTGTAATTCTTCGTGACCCCTTCTTGGTCCCCGTTGCAGCTCTTCGTGGCCCCCTCGCTGCCCTTCGTGGCCTCCGTTGCAGCTCTTCGTGGCCACCTCGTTGCCCTTCGTGGCCCCGTTGCAGCGCTTCGTGGCCCCGTTGCAGCGCTTCGTGGCCCCGTTGCAGCGCTTCGTGGCCCCGTTGCAGCGCTTCGTGGCCCCCTTGCTGCCCTTCGTGGCCCCGTTGCAGCCCTTCGTGGTCCCAGATGCAGCCCTTCGTGGCCCCGTTGCAGCCCTTCGTGGCCCCCTTGCTGCCTTTCGAGGCCTCCTCGCTGCCCTTCGTTGCCCCCTCGCTGCCCTTCAGCCCTTCGTGGCCCCGTTGCAGCTCTCTGTGGCCCCCTCGCTACCCTTTGTGGCCCCGTTGCAGCCCGTCGGGGCCCCCTGCCCTTCGTGGCCCCGTTGCAAGCCTTCGTGGCACCCTCGCTGTCCTTCGTGGCCCCGTTGCAGCCCTGCGTGGCAGCGTTGGAGCCCTTCGTGGCCCCCTCGCTGCCCGTCGTGGCCGAGTTGCAGCCCTTCGTGGTCCCCGTCGCAGCTCTTCATGGCCCCCTCGCTGCCCGTCGTGGCCCCGTTGCAGCCCTTCGTGGCCTCCTCGCTGCCCGACGTGGTCTCGTTGCAGCGCTTCGTGGCCCCGTTGCAGCGCTTCGTGGCCTCCTCGCTGCCCGTCGTGGTCACGTTGCAACGCTTCGTAGCCCCCTTGCTGCACTTCGTGGCCCCGTTGCAGCCCTTAGTGGTCCCAGATGCAGCCCTTCGTGGCCCCGTTGCAGCCCTTCGTGGCCCCCTTGCTGCCTTTCGAGGCCCCCTCGCTGCCCTTCGTGGCCCCCTCGCTGCCCTTCGAGGCCTCCTCGCTGCCCTTCGTGGCCTCGTTGCAGCTCTTCGTGGTCCACGATGCAGCCCTTCGTGGCCTCCTTGCTGCCCTTCGTGGCCCCCTCGCTGCCCCTCGTTGGCCCCTCGCTGCCCTTCGTTGCCCCCTCGCTACCCTTCAGCCCTCCGTGGCTCCGTTGCAGTTCTCTGTGGTCCCCTCGCTACCCTTTGTTGCCCCCTTGCAGCCCGTCGAGGCCCCCTGCCTGTCGTGTCCCCGTTGCAAGCCTTGGTGGCACCCTCGCTGCCCTTCGTGGCCCCGAGACAGCCCTTCATGGCCCCTACGTGGCCCCGTTGGAGCCCATCGTGGCCCCCTCGCTGCCCGTTGTGGCCTCGTTGCAGCCCTTTGTGGCCTCCTCGCTGCCCGTCGTGGCCCCGTTGCAGCCCTTCGTGGTCCCCGTTGCAGCTCTTCGTGGCCCCCTCGCTGCCCTTCGTGGTCCGGGTTGCAACCCTTCGTGTCCTCCTCGCTGCCCGTCGTGGCACCGTTGCAGCGCTTCGTGGCCCCGTTGCAGCGCTTCGTGGCCCCCTTGCTGCCCTTCGTGGCTCCGTTGCCGCTTTTCGTAGTCTCCGATGCAGCTCTTCGTGGCCCCCTCGCTGCCCTTCGTGGTCCCCGTTGCAGCTCTTCGTGGCCCCCTCGCTGCCCTTCGTTGTCCCCTCGCTGCCCTTCAGCCCTTCGTGGCCCCGTTGCAACTGTCTGTGGCCCCCTCGCTACCCTTTGTGGCCCCGTTGCAGCCCGTCGAGGCCCCCTGCCCTTCGTGTCCCCGTTGCAAGCCTTCGTGGCACCCTCGCTGCCCTTCGTGGCCCCGTTGCAGCCCGTGGCCCCTTCGTGGCCCCGTTGGAGCCCATCGTGGCCACCTCGCTGCCCGTCGTGGCCCCGTTGCAGCTGTCTGTGGCCTCCTCGCTGCCCGTCGTGGCCCCGTTGCAGCCCTTCGTGGTCCCCGTTGCAGCTCTTCGTGGCCAACTCGCTGCCCGTCGTGGCCCCGTTGCAGCCCTTCGTGGCCTCCTCGCTGCCCGTCGCGGCCCCGTTGCAACGCTTCGTGGCCCCGTTGCAGCGCTTCGTGGCCCCCTTGCTGCCCTTCGTGGCCCGTTTGCAGCCCTTCGTGGTCCCAGATGCAGCCCTTCGTGGCCCCCTCGCTGCCCTTCGTGGTCCCCGTTTCAGCTCTTCGTGGCCCCCTCGCTGCCCTTCGTTGTCCCCTCGCTGCCCTTCAGCCCTTCGTGGCCCCGTTGCAGCTCTCTGTGGCGCCCTCGCTACCCTTTGTGGCCCCGTTGCAGCCCGTCGAGGCCCCCTGCCCTTCGTGTCCCCGTTGCAAACCTTCGTGGCACCCTCGCTGCCCTTCGTGGCCACGTTGCAGCCCACCGTGGCCCCCTCGCTGCCATTCGTGGCCCCGTATCTGTTTGCCTTTCGTGGCCCCCGTTTTTTTTTTGACCGTCGTGGCCCCATATTCATGCAGTTCGTGGCCTCCTCGCTGCCCGTCGTGGCCCCGTTGCAGCGCTTCGTGGCCCCATTGCTGCACCCAGTGGCCCCGTCTCTGCCCTCTGCGGCCCAGTATGCGTGCGCCCTTCGTGGCCCCCGCTTGCTCGGGACCGTCGTGGTCCCATCTGCATGCCCTTCGTGGCCCCGCCGTCGCCCTTTGTGGCCCCCTCCCTGCCCTGCGTGGCCCCGTTGCTACACTCAGTGGCCCCGTCGTTGCCCTCTGTGGCCCTGCATTATCTGCACTTCGTGGCTCCCGCTCGTTTGCGCCCTTCGTGGCCCCATGCGCATGCCCTTCGTGGCCCCGCTGTCGCCCTACGTGGCCCCGTTGCAGCCCTTCGTGGCCCCATCGCTGCCCTTCGTGGCCCCGCTGTCGCTCTCGCTCTCGCTCTCGCTGTCGCTTTTGCTCGTCGTCGTAGTCGTCGTTATTTTCGTCGTCGTTGTCGTCGTCGTCGTCGTCGTGGTCGGTCCCCTGTCTGTCCCTCCTGGGGCCGGGTTGCCGCTTGTCAGCGCTGCCGCTGGCCAGGCCGACGTTCCGCGGCCGCCCCGCCGTTTGCCGGGGCCGAGCCTGCAGGGAAGAAAAATCGACCCCCCCCCCTGAAGGGTACGATCGAAAACGAAGATGGCGGGTATCGAGGATTTGGGAACTACACGTTGAATGACACTCGAGCAGATAAGAACCAACAAACTTCAAATGAATGTTGTTGTTGTTGTTGTTGTTGTTGTTGTTGTTGTTGTTGTTGTTGTTGTTGTTTTGATGTTGGTTGTTGTTATGTTTTGTTGTATCGGGTCCGGGGTGAAGGGTCGCAGCCCCCCCCCTGGCAAGTGGGGCGCAGAGACAGGATGACGACAGAGAGACAGCAATATCACAGCGGCGGGAGGTGCTTGCGACAATCTCCGTGTGACTCCTCCCTCCGGAACCTCGGTGGAATCAGACCTGGACAAGGTTCCACATTAGGGCGCAAGCGAGCTTAGCTATCGAACCACGTTGTATCAACAACACCCTGAACAAGAACAGTGTACGGGGCTGAAGGGCAGTAACTACTGTGATCAAGCCTAGGTATAGAAGATGACTGGGAGGAGGAAAAGGAGAAGGATAATGAAACGGAGGAAGGGGGAGGAGAGGAGGAGGGAGAGGAAGAGGAGGAGGATGAGGAGGAGGAGGAGGAGGAGGAGGAGGAGGAGGAGGAGGAGGAGGAGGAGGGAGGAGGAGGAGGAGGAGGAGGAGGAGGAGGAGGAGGAGGAGGAGGAGGAGGAGGGGAAGATCCCCCTCCTCCCCCTGCTCCTCTCCACGCCCCCCTCCTCCCACCTCCCCCTCTCCCCCTCTCCGCTCCTGGACTCCCGTGCCCACGGGGTGCGCCCCCGTCCTAGGTGGGCACTGGTGGGAGCTCCACGCGCGAGCTGCTCAGGGCGGCCTTCTGAGCCTCGAGGGCAGGGTCGGATGAGGCTGACGACGAGGGTGAAAAGCGAGGAGAGGAGGAGGAGGAGGAGGAGGAGGAGGAGGAGGAGGAGGAGGAGGAGGAGGAGGAGGAGGAGGAGGAGGAGCAGCAGCAGCAGAAGGAGGAAGAATAGGAGGAGGAGGGGGAGGAGGAGGAGGAGGAGGAGGATGAGGAGGAGGAGGAGGAGGATCATAATCAGACTCAGCACAGTTGCGAAGCAACATGGAGGAGGAGGGGGAGGAGGAGGAGGAGGAGGGGAGGAGGAGAAGGAGCAGAAGGAGGAGGAGGAGGCGGAGGAGGAGGCGGCGGCGGATGAGGAAGAGGAGGAGGTTACGAGGTCACGAGGTTACGAGGTTACGAGTTTACGAGTTCAGCGAGACGCATGTCACAGACGAGCGCCTCGGCTGTTGCAGGCGGCGCCTGCGTGAGTGAGCGCCAGCGCTCTGCGTGGAGAAAGATGGCAGGCAGGGCGGGCGCTCTGCGAGCGCAAATGCCAACTCCAGGAGATCAGGCGGCAGAGGGTCGAAGCCGAGCTCCACGGGGGTCACTTGCAGGGCCTCGCAATCGTACAGCTGGTGCCCAAGACTCCCAACGGCTCCAAAGTTACACAGCTCACGCACATTTGTAGCCTGCAAGTCTGCTTGACGCTTGCGCTCAGGGGGCCATGGGGCGGAGCCAAGGAGGCAGCGGGCACAGCCCTCGCGATGATGGCTTTTCTGGCTCAGTATGCCCAGCCGTAGAGCTCGTCGCCAGGGTCGTGCATGTAGACCTGCAGCCTCTGGTATGTGACTGGAGATCTTTGCCATTTGCCATCGTCCCAGTGCTGCCCGCAGCCCCAACTTGACGTCGTTCGGTGGCAGTCTGAGCAAATCGTGCGAAACCCTCTTCGTCGTCCACGAGTAGACGCGCTGCCTGCATAGATCACCCAATTCTCTTCAGCGCGAGCACAACTGCTGAGAGCGGCCCAGCACAAGGCATCCAGGAGCCATCGTCGGTGACGGTAGTGGGCAGGGCCATCCAGGCACGCTGCAGACTATCAAGAGAAAACAACCCATCCCATACCGTGGCACAGTAGCGCATGAGCAATACAATGGGCGTGCCGTACACGGGGTCAAATAACTCATCGCGTTGAGTGGCTAGCCATGCCGTGGCGCTGGCATAAGAGCGAGCGCCGACAAGCGCCCCCGCCATGGTGCGCAGCTTCTGGAGGGTATGGGGTGTCACCCCGCTGACGCCAGCCCCGTGAGCCGCCGCATGTAGTAGCCCCGTCCTCCAGAGAGCCTTCGTCTTGCCAGGGGCTCCACGTCGCAATGCGCGTAGCCGGCGTTGGCGAGCTCCGATAGCGAGAAGGCGCTTCCTCCCCTGAGACTTGCGCATCCTGGACCCCGTGAGCTCGCGTCCCAGGTTGCGCATATGCATGTGGCAAGAGATTCCAACGGACTTGGCAAATCGCCCAATGTACCTTCTAGAGACATGTGTGCCCGTCACGCAGCCACTCTTGTCCGTCTGTATGATCAAACCCAGGGGTTCCACCTCTTGGGCAAACCATCGAACGGCACAGAAAAAGCGGTGTGGCCTGCCTCGCACTGGGCCCGACCCATTGAAAGCTGACGTCATCCATTAGGGCCCTTGGCATGACCTGCGGGAAAGTACGTCGTAGGCGCTCAAGCACATCACGGAGCAGAAGGAGCATCATGGCACATGCGTGCGAGCATCCTGCAAGCATTCCTTGAGCCGATGAGTAACACATAGACACAGAGCCATACGCCCGAACCAGCCTGGGCTGCTGATATAATAACAGTAGTAGCCACGCCAACCTCAAGGGGAAATCAAGCCTCCGCGTATGCTGTAACAAAACCTCAAGCCGAATAGTTTCAAAAACGCTTGTACCAATAAATCAACACACTCTCCGATTCTTGATTTTGCAGCCTCGCCACCTCTGCCATCAGATTGTGCTGGAACGCAGCGCTGCTGGAGGTAACCCCAACCCTCGCGCCCCAGAAGACCGTCGTGCCATGCCTCTGCTCCCACGCCTTGGACAATGGGCTGCGTAGTCGACTCCAAATTAGGAGGACTGCCACGGCTTCCTCATGCCGCTCACTGCAAGGTCGTCGGCGTCCGCGCGAGCCTGTTTGTGCCATCCGCGATAGTTCCAACCCCCTGCACGCTGCGGCCCTACGGCGGAGGGTCAGCCAGCTTCTCGGGCACGAGAACATTGCCCCGACTCTCCACACGTTCGCTGGCGGCGCGCAACTCAGAACGTCTGGTCTGGGGAGGGCGGCTCCGCTCCCGCCGAGCTCGCGAGGGCTCCTTTCCGCGCTCCCCGGCGACGCCTCCCTTCGTCCGCGCGGCTCCACAGCTGCATCTGCCGCCAGCATGGCTCCTGGCCCTCGTTCCACGCGAAGCAGAGAGGCTTGCCGTCCTGCGTCCTGATGCACACGCGGGGCCGAGTATTGCTCTCGCCGTCGCCCTTCGCCTACTTGGGCGGCGGCGGGTCCGTTGGCTGCCTGCTTCCTTCCCTTGCCCGCCTCCGAATCCTAGCGCCTGTGGCTAAGGTGGAGAGCCCTTGCTCCCGCGGCCGCGGGGCACCGCCCCTGGCGCTCGGCGCCCGTGGCGGCATCGGCGGCAGGGCGATCGTCGCAGCACCGCCCGCAATCGCAGCATCCGCAACTTTCTGCCGTCGCGTGGCGGGCGCGAGCCCTCCCTGCCCCGGGGCAGCCACGCCACGCACAGATTCCGCACGTGCTCATTCCAGTAGGCCTCGGCCTCGGCCGCCGCGAGGAAACACGCGCCCCGGGGCCTGGAGTCGTCCCGCAATTGGGGGCGGCAACAACCCGCGGCGCAAGTCGTCCTTAATCAGGGACCGCGTGCGGCGAATGCCCGCTATCCTCATCGTGTGATCGGCGAGGTAGACGGTGAACCAACTCTCCAGCCATTCGCGGTCCAGCGCCGCTGTGCACGCCCTGTGCTTCTGCAGCGCCACCTCCAGGATGACGTCAACCATCACCGCGGCTATCCGGAATACCTTCCAGCAGTAGTCCCACGCCTCGAACTTCTCCGATGCGGCAGCCCCTGATGATGAGAACTGCCAGCTTCCCAACTGATGGGAAGGGGACCCCACTATGATAAAACACGCCGAAGAACATGATCACGAACTGACATCGGACCGAATGGGCACCGAGGATGCCCGAACTAGTCCGGCAGGGAGGAGGTTCAGGAGGAGGAGTACAAATGTAAACCCAAGAGTCATCAACGATGTTGGAAGTCACCTTCCCTCCACTTTCCCTCTTCATGGGCCCCTACCATGATTCATTCCCACTGGGGGAAATGCCCCGTCGGCAGACAAGCGCGTGAAAATCCGGAAGCGTGCGAAAATACCGTTCTCAGGGCGTCTACGCCACGAGTAAACCTGACTGTTGGGTCTTGGCGATCCTGAATCCGGCCAGAACGCCATTCCTGAGACTTCAACACCGCGAATCAACGTACGTCCTGCGCCCTTAGCATCCTGAACCGTTCAGAAAAAAAACGTTCTGGTACAGTAGCCGTGGGAATCAATGCAACTCTTGCGAGCATTGAAAACGAATGTGCGCAGTGCTAGGGCGAGGGCCACATTTTGAACAGGAGCCGCCTCCAATCCGTAAAACTCGAGCGGATGTGTTAAGATAACGTGCGCGGCGTTGAGGCGATACTCACAGTAAAAAAAGAGCCGCTCCAATTCGGTGAAACTCTGGCAAATTGTTAGAACGAATGTGCGCAGCGCTGATATGAGAACAACCGTTTTAAACCAAGCCGCCCTCAGTCCATGAAGTTCTGGGGTTTTTCAAAAGCAATGTGCGCGTCGCTAAAGCGAAGGCCACATGTAAGAAACGACCTGCCCTCAATCCGTGAATCTCTTGCACAGCTTAACACACATGTTTCCAACACTAAGGCGAGAACCACATTTTGAAAACGGCCCGCCCTCAATCCGAGAATTTCTTGCGCAACGTTCTGAAACGAATGTGCGCGGCACTACGGCGGAAACCACATGTGGGAAACGGCCGGCACGCCCTCAATATGTGAAGTTCTTACACATATTTGAAACGAATGTGCGAGGCGCTAAGGCAAGAGCCGCATTTAGGAAGAGACTCGCCCTCCGTCTGTGAAGCTGTTGTTAGCTTTTCAGCTTGGAGCTCATACATTGTAAGGAAGTCGAAAGCGAAATGCCCAGCCCGCCCTTCCGACTGGCCTCGGGGTGCGACAGGGAGGGGGAGGAGGAGGAGGAGGAGGAGGAGGAGGAGGAGGAGGAGGAGGAGGAGAGGAGGAGGAGGAGGGAGGAGGAGGAGGAGGAGGAGGGAGGGGAGGAAGAAGAGGAGGAGGAGGAGGAGGAGGAGGAGGAGGTGGAGCGTGGCGGAGGAGGAGGAGGAGGAGGAGGAGGAGAAGGAGGAGGAGGAAGAGAGCGTGAGGGCCGCCGACCACAAGGTGGGCATTGAAAAGTATGGCAGGCAAAACAGCAATCATGTTAACAGGTTGTCCTGCGAACGTGGCCGGGACTACCTGGATTGACGCCGACAGCTGTCGGCTCCAAGAAGGAGATCAACGAAACAAGGCACGACCCACAAAAGGGAGACTCGCGCGTGCGTAACTTGCTGGCTCCAGCCAGCGAGAGTCGCACGGGTGCACAACGCAGTGAGAGGGCACGAGGGAGGAACAGGAGACGAAAGAGCCACAGAAGGGCGCATGAAGGATAACCACAGGTTGTGCGGACGCATTCGCCAACATAGATCTTGTGATAGAAGCGGGCACTGCGGCGCCCAGCCTGGCGCAACGCTGCCCAGCAGCGGCTGACGGGCAAGCTAGAATTGACAATGCAACCCAGGGTCGGCCGGCAGCGGCTGCCAACCACAGTGCGCCGACGCCGTGCAAACAAAGGCATGATATGCGAATTCAAGAGGAAAGGCGGGGGAGATGGAAGGAAGGAAGACGAAGGAGCGGAGGAAGGGTCCTCGATCCGGGCGTCGACTTCAACTACAGGCCCTCCAGGCGGTCGCAGAGCGATCCGTCGCGAGACGCGCACCCATGCGTGAAGCACTCACCCGAGTGTACGCAATCACATCGACAAGGAAACGTTGACGATGCTCCGCCGGCAACTCGTATACACAACTTTCGGCACCTCCCTCTTGATCCCCGAATCGTCTGGTTGGGACAGAAACGCCTTGACCTCGTGGGCGCGCTGCATCCGGCGCCGGTCATCACCCCGCGCGTGCAGTGGAGGCCACTCCACAAGAAACCTTCCACAAGAAGCCCGACCCTGAGATGACAGGGCGTCCATGGATTGTTGGTATGGGAACGTCGCGCTTTCCATGGCAGAACCATCGAAACCCAGGAAACCAAGGGCACCCTGGGGGCAAGCAGGGTGCTTCTTGGCATGGGTCTCCACTGTACCAGGCCTCCGCCACAGGCCCGTCGCAACCAGCACCTCCGCCTTGCCCCTTGCACGAGGACCTGCCTGAGCAAGGCCTTCCTGCGCGGCGCGGGGGCGGCCCCCATGCTGGCGTCTCCGCCGGGAGGCCCTCCTCCTGTGCCTGCCGGCGCGGTCGGCGCGGCGGCTTGCGCCGAAGCTTCCAGAGGGTCGATGTCGACGCAGTCCGCCCAGGCCTGCGCCTGCAGCTTTAGAGAACGAAGAGTGACATAAACATAAAACTGTGTAGGTCCGCGCGGATTTCTCGGATCGGTGCTGGACCACCCTCCCTGGCGCGCGGAGCGCGCCAGGGGCGGCGCCGGAGGCGCCGCCAGGGGGGCCCAGCGCGGATCCGAGAAATCCGCACGGACCTTCCAGTTTTTTTGTTTCTGTCATTCTTCGACCCCCCAAAGGCAGCCCCACCTGCGCGGCCTCCACCCGCGTGAGCGGCCGATGCTCCGCGGCACAAGCCGTGGGCGGAAGCCGGGGCGCGGCACCTGCCGCCCGTACTGCGGGTCCCGAGAGTGTACACCACCACCACCACCTCCAGTCCTCCTCCCTCCTCTACCCTCCTCTCCCTCTCCTCTCTCCTGGGAAGGGGGAGGGGATGAGCGAGGTGGTGGTGGTGTACACTTGTGAGCCTCGCACGTGAGACATGAGCAGGGAGCAGCGCCATGTTGCGGAGTCGGTCGGCGAAATTGCCCGTCTTCTCTTGGACGGCCGTCCACGGTCCAGCCGCCAACCCCACCCAGGCGGTGGCCGCGCGCGCCTCCGTGAGCGCCTGGGCCTTAGCCGCTGGGGGAAGAGCTCCGCCAACCGCCAGACTGAGATGGCCAAGGGGGAGAGATGGCCCGGTCAGCCTGACCTCGTGGATGGATGGGATGCCACAACGAAACTTGAACCAAAATGGGCAACGAGCTGCACATCCCACCCACCCACAGGTCCCTCCCTCCGGATTATTTCGCAGTTGTTCTCAACTTGAGAATTAGGACGAGGGAGGGCCCGAGTAAGAGGATGAATGATAAGGAGGTTGAGCGTACCCCGAGGCATTGGAGGCTTCTGTGTTTGAGAACGCAAACATGAAAGAAGGAATCGGACGCGAACGCGGACGCGGAGGCGGAGGAGGAGGAGAAGAATAATGAGAAAGAGGAGGACGGAGACATTGAGGAATACAAGGATCGCGCCGGTAAGCAAGTGCAGCAGGGGGGCAAGATGCCGATACCGAGGAGAACGGCTGCTGCCACCAAGACAGCCGATGCCGTGCCCACCGACCGCGCAAGCAAGAAACAATGGCATAATGACCACAAACGCTGCCGCAAGGACCTCTTATGGAGAACATGCACATGCAGAGGGACGGAAACTCACACGAATATGTCCACGACATGAACAACGACAGCGGATCGCACAGCACAGGGTGCGACCACTAGCTATACTATTCCATAGACCAGCCTCGCCATTCATACATCAACCAACTGCACCCATAACGCCGAAAAGCTTTAAGCAGATCCAGATGGATCCTCGTCCTCGCCCTCGAGCGCCATCTTCAATTCATCTTCGCCTCGTCCTCGTCGTCGACGTTTCCCCCCTCGGAGATCGCTTCCGCCACCTCCTGTCCAGGCGATGACCCTTCTGGACGTCTTGGTCTAGTCAATTTGAAAACGCGCGCTGCTGATTAGTATTCTATGAAGCTGTGGCTCGGACATTGCGGAGCCTACGCAGGACGTTTAAGGATACTATGTCATAGGATTGGTGGGGAACGCTACAGGCTTCCTCCTACGTGCTTCCAAGTATTCCTACACATTCGTTTGCATTCCTGAGTGTTCCTATGTGCTGCTTTGTATTCCTTGTCTTTTCGATGCGTTCCCATGTTTCCCTACGTGCACGGCTGAGATCCGACGACGTCACATAGCGACCAATGCAGTGGCATGGAGTCCACTGGAGTTCAGTGGGGCCGATATGAATCCCACGGAGCCCAGTGGAGTCCTATGGGTACCAACGGACTCTAACGCAGACCGATGGGGTCCTATGGTATACGATGGAGCGCGATCGATTCCAATAAATTCCTACGCAGACCGATGGTGTCCATGCCCTCCGGTGGGATCCGTTGTGTTACATATGATCCCGGTGGGTTCCCATGTATTCCTGCGCACGCCTATGTATTCTTATGTGCCCCTATGTCGTCGTCCTTTCTGTTCCACCGGTGCCAGATAGAGTCCAAAGAAGTTCTATGGAGACCAATGGGGTCTAACACACCCCACTTGAGCCAAATGTGGCCCACTCGAGTCATACAGTACCTGAGGTCCCATGGAATCCAATGGTTCACATGGGGTCCATAGCCTCCATGGGAGTCGCACTCATTCCAAAAGGGTGCATTCTGGAGAACGGCGGAGTCTGTCATATGCAGCCCTATGGTAGTCGAATGGAGCCCTTATGGAGACCAGGGGGGTCAATAGAAACGAATGTAATCCAATGAAGCCCTTTAGAGTCATATCGTACCCAGTGGAAGCCAATGGAGTTCAATGCAGGCCAATGGGATTCCATGCAGCCCAGTGAAGTCCAATGCAGCCCATTGTGGCCCAATGAAGTTCAACGGAGTCCTCTGGGGCCCAACGGAGCCCAATGCATTCCAATGCTGTCCAATGGAGTCTACTGGGTCCAATGGAGCAGTGGAGCCTAATTCGCCCCATTGGGGCCCAATGGTGTCCTCAGGATATGCCATGTAGTCCTATCGGGTCCGAGTGAATCCAAAATATAGAATCCAATGGAAGCCAATGGGTTCTAATAGAGTCACATGGAGCCCAATGGAGTGCTAAACTGGACTCAATGTATTCCCATCGGGTCGCAAAGGTATCCTAACGGGGATCGTCAGATGAGGTCCAATGGGCTCCAATGGGTTCCTGAGGAACCGACTGGAAGCCCTTGGAGACCAATGACGCCAATGGAGTCCTTCAACGCATATTGAATGTCCCTGCTTGAAACCAACGCTGGTTGAGATCCCTTGTTTCTCCACTACCAGATCCCCTCGCCCGTGGCGCGACCCTCCCAAGATAAATCGCCTCCAGGTGTTTCTCCCCTGCGCCCCCTTCGGCCCCTGGACGGCTCTCAGAAGACCAACGACGGTCCCAACTGACATACAGTGCGGGCGCGGCCGCAAGAAACCCTCGCAAGAAACCCAACCCTGAAAACCCGTGCGCGAAGTGCACCTGAGGGGAAACCCGGAACACCCTGAACGCAGCAACTCCTTCAACGGCTGCGGGAAGTCGCCGCGCAGCGCGAGGAGCGCAGAAGCCCAGGATACCCCGACGAGAAGCACATGGCTTCTTGATGCGCGCCACCACTGCAGGCCCGAATCGCAGCCATGCGTTGCACGGCGAGCGCCCAGGGGCTCCACATTGGATGCTCGTTCTGGGGACCTTCCTGGAGCCACTCGCTCCACTCGTGCGTCGAAGCTGCGTCGAACGTCAGTCGAGTTGGGTCGACCCCGAGTCGAACCTGAGTCGAACCTGAGTCGAACTTGAGTCGAACATGAGTCGAACTTGAGTCGAACTGGGGTCGAACAGATCCGTTAGGTGGGCTCCAGGAAGGTCCCCGAAACGAGCATCGAATCCACAGGTCCCGCGGAGGCCTCCTCCTGCGAGAGGCCCCGAGGAGCCCCCCCCCCCCCCCCCGAAAGGAGGCGCCCCGGGGCCCGAGCAGCGAGGCCTCGCACCCGAGGCGCCCGAGGACCGTCCGCGCGGCCTGTCGCTGGCAGCGCTTCTCTGCCTCGGATCGCCCCGGCCACACCTCGGAGAGCCCCCAAGAGAGACACCCCAGGGCGGCCCGCGGCGGGGCCAGAGACTCTCTGACGGGCCCAAGCCTTCCCTCAACACGAGGAGGAGGAGGAGGAGGAGGAGGAGGAGGAGGAGGAGGAGGAGGAGGGGGAGGAGGGGGAGCTCCAAGATCGCTCCACATGAGAACTCCAAGACGGCCCAGCGACTCGCCCAGGCGCCCCCAGAATGCCCAGAGATGGTTTTCGACCGAGCCTCTTCGGGAGAGCCCCTTGGCAGGAATGCACCACGCCACGACGAGCCCCCACAAGGAACCCCAAACTATTCCCGCGAGAGACCCCAAGGAAGCCCAAACGAGGCCTCACGTCTGCTTCTAGGACGGGAGAGGGATGAGGAGGCAGAACGAGGAAGAAGGAGGAGGAGGGTGAGGAGGGAGGAAGCATCTTAAGATTCCTCCTCCCATCCGTGTCCGCAGCCTCTCAAGCACGAGGCTGCGGACAAGGATGGGTGTGTTTCAGACACACAACTGGAGCGTTTCTTGTAGCGGCATGGCATGGTGGCGGGGCTTGTAGCAAAGACTGGATATCATAGCACGACTCATCGCGCTTCTCAGAAAGCTGGTGTGAGCTGATGGAGCCCACAGAACTAGATGTCCCATGCCGCTCCGCGTCGGTAAGCCTCTGTCAGCGTCACACAGTACAGTCCAGGAGGGGAAGTGGTTTCTTGCTCCTGGCGTGAGCGGCTCGTATGTCAGAGTCTGCCCCCTCCTGAGCGAATCCCCCTCCTGGGAGGAGGAGGGAGAGGTGGGGTGGAATGAAAGGGAAGAGTGTGCGGAGGATGGGAAGTCCAGGGGCGGCGAGGAAGGAACGGGAAATCAGGCGGAGGAAAAATGGCAACAACACGGGCCCACCTGCCTCGGGAATGGCAGCGTCTCGCAGTATAAACCACACGCGTTCGGCCTTCAAAGGTCTGTGTGCCGTTGGCTGATGGTCCCCCTCGCCAGTCCTCGAAATCGAGAGAGGGAAACTCGCCTCTCAGGAGAGAGGCTTCATGTCTCCTGGGAGGGGGCCCAGAGCCTTCAGCCGCGCCGTCTGGATGCGGACGTGGTGGACCTGCAGGGGGGGTCAAAAGATTGGCGGCTGGACGGAAAAGGGCTGCACGCTGACGCGTCAACAACACTTTCCCCCAAGCTGTTGCTACACATGACCGCAGCACCACCACCACGCCACTGTCACCTCCGCCTCCCTGTCCGACTGACCGACATGCTCTCTTCCTGGGCGGACCGGGTCCACGGACCAGGGTGGGCACACCTCCGAGAAGGCCTCGGGGGGACAGATGGGAGGGACAGGCCGCGAGTCCACTCGCGCAGGGCTGCGACGGAGAGGGTGGGAGCCGCCGCGCGTCGGGATACACCCGAACTGGAGGCCGCCCGCAGCCCTGAGCCTTCGGCAGGCAGGCCGCAACGTCTGAGCTGCTCTCTCTCGCAGCGGGGGGGCCTTCGCAGCCTCCGCGCGCCGGCACGCCGCCTCGATGCGCACCACCTGGGGGGCGGGTGCGCGGGAGCGGGGGAAGGGGGGAAGGAGGTGGAGGAGGAGGGGGGAAGGAGGGGGGAAGGAGGAGGAAGAGGAGGAGGAGGAGGAGGAGGAAGAGGAGGAGGAGGAGGAAGAGGAGGAGGAGGAGGAGGAGGGGAAGGGGGGGCGGCGTATGGAGTCGGAATGTCGTCGGGGATCTGCTGACCCGGGTCAATCCAGACCCGGGTCAGCCAGGCCTTGCAGGATCCTGCAAGATCCTGCACCCAAGCCCGGGTCAACGCGAAGGATCATGCAAGACCCCGCAGGATCCTGCACCCAAGCCCGGGTCAATGCAACCCTGTTCGTGCAGGATCCTGCAAGATCGGGCGCTCTGGCTGCCCCCCGTTTACGTCGACCCCCGTCTCAAGGCTCCCGATGTCGGACACGCCTGCCGCTGCCGCTGTCGCAAGCGCTGCCGTTTCCCCTTTTCTCTTCGTCTCACCACCTGTCTGCTGCGTATGGCCCGCCCTGGCTGCCTTCGTGGATCGAGCGACGGGGGGGGCCACGAACGGGAAGGACGATGCGTCGTCGACTGCAGCTCAGCAGTCGCAAGCTTGCTCAACCCGGCAATCGAGGAGATATACGCACGCTTGCGAATCCACGCATGAGCTCTCCATTGCTGGTCACGGGAAGGGTGCATCGAAAGATGCTGCAGGGAGGACGGCTTGAGCAGATATGTTCATGGTGCGGCGTTTGCGAAGGTAAATGCCAAGCGGGGAGGATCGGACTGCGGTGGGTGGGGGTGGCAGCAGTGTTTCCGAGCTGGGCCGCTGACGTGGGCTCCAGAGTCCTACCTGAGTGCAGATGCGACGCGGAAAGGGGAAACCAGCACGCTTGATCTACAGCGCAGCACCTATATTATATATATATACACATGTGTGTATATATATATACATGTGTATATACACGTGTAGATAAGAGAGCGTACACTTGTGGTCCCTACTAGTCCATCCGCTGGCTGTCCTATCACTGTCCGGATTCCCAATGGCGTGGGAAGCGGGACCCGCAGATAACAACCAAGGGGGATGTCGCTGGCCGCGCCGATGACACTCGGCAGGCGAGGGTTATGTTGTAGGAACAAAGCATAGTTGCCCCATCGGCGGAGAAGGCATCGGGTCAAGCTGGGGCCACGAGCGCGAAACACTACCTGCATCAACGCCACCAGGAGGAACGCCGCCGGGACTGTCCCAGAAGACTCGAGCAACATCCACACCCGCATGAAGAATGCAGGGTCCCGAGGGTAGTGGAGAACTTGGGGAACCGATCGCGGGGAACAATCCGATCGTTTCGACACAGAGGGGGACTGCGCAGAGGCCAGCAGCTTCCGATTCTGCCGATGCCTCGCCAGGGCCTCGACGGAAGCACACGTTCCTTGAAGCTTGCCCCTCGGGATCCCGTCCCTCTTCGCGCGGATGGGCCGCGGTCCGCTCATGCAGGCAGCGGCACGCGGCGAGTCGTAAATCAACCACTCGCAAATCGAATGGATTCCCTCGTCGGACGCTTCTTGCTTTCGTCCGTTTGCAGGTATCCGCCTTGCAATGTCAACCTCGCGAACAAACGGCACGCGATCGACGGCGACACGAAGCAAAACCGTGGAACGCCAGAGCAATGCCTGAACCGATGCCCAAACTCGGGTCGGGCGAAAGGGGGGGATAGCAAAGGGGGGGCTTCAGAATCAGCTCACGTAGCTGCTTCTCCCGGCGCCTCCCTGCGCCGGAGGCGGCTATGTATCGAGGAATGGGCCCCTCGGTGGGGCCGAAACCAGCTGCATGCAGCAAATTTCGTACCCCTCCCTTTCCCAATCCCCGTGGACGTCCCCGACAAACTCGGGCGACTCCCCGTGGACATCCCCGACAAACTTCGTCCGGCCCGACAAACTCGGGCGACTCTCCCTTTCCCAATTTCGTCCGGCCCGACAAGTTTCGTAACCCCCCCTTTCCCAATTTCGTCCGGCCCGACAAACTCGGGCGACTCCCCGTGGGCGTCCCCGACCCTCCGCCCTTGTCGAGCCCGATATCCGGCCTCGGACGCCGCAGTGGCTCTGGCCACGCCCCACAGGAGTATCAACACCATTTGGCCCTCACGCTGCATCGTCGACGTCGGCGATGCATCGGCGACATCGACGTGAAGCAAATCGGGCTTCACATCGAGCCGCATAGGCGATGCATAGGCGATGCGGCGCGATCCTCGGACCCCATCTACTCCGACCCCATCTGGGAGGCCTAAAGTATATATATATATGTATATATATATATGTATATATGTATATATACAAGTGGCACGTGTGTGCCCAGGCTCATACAAAAAACTGAAGGGGCGTTTGAAAGAGGAGTGAAATGCAACGGCGAAGTCGCACTCGAGCGCAAGTGGGGTTGCCACACCTTGCGATGTGTGTACCAGGGCCCCCCAAGAAGCCTCAGGAAGCCCGACTTGGATACCAGAAGAGGCTCCAGGAGGCCCCAGGATTGTTAGTGTTGTGTGTGTGTGTGTGTGAAGTGTGCTCTGTGTTGTGTGTGCTTTTTGTGCGTTGTAGGTGTTGTGTGTGTGTGTGTGTGTGTGTGTGTGTGTGTTATGTTTGTCTAGCGTGTGATGTGTTGGGCGTGATTTGTGTCTCTGTGTGTGTGCATGTAGTTCTGAAGCCCCAGGAGGCCCCAGGAGTCTCCAGGCGGCCTCAGGAGGCCCCAGGAGACCCCAGGAGGCTTCAGGAGGCCCCAAGAGGCTCCAGGAGGCCGCAGGAGGCCCCAGGAGGTTTCAGGAGACCCCCAGGAGGCTCCGAGGCGGGGTCTGGGTACAAGAAGGTTCAGAAAACCCCAGGAGGCCCCAGGAGGTTCCAGGAGGCCCCCAGGAGGCTCCGAGGCGGGGTCTGGGGTACCAGAGGGTACGTCGGGGCTCGATTTTGGGAGGATGTTTCAGGCGAAACCGCCATTCTCTGAGAATCGGGGTCGAAATTATTGACAGTACAATGGGTTTTTGAAGGTTTTATGTGAAATTGTTGAAATTCCTATGTGTTGTTGGACCCTGACGTCACGATCTGCGTGAGGGGTCCACCGATTTTCGGAATGTCGAGGCTGTCCCTAACGAAACGGCCAGAAAAATCGCGAACGCCCGCGTACGCATTAATCGCCTCTGAGCTCCACTCCCTCGGAGAGGTGCGTATGATAATATATATATATATATATATATACACACACTTTACCCTGGACTGGTTCATCCTGGTCCCAGGATGGGCCTGGCCAGGATCGCTGTGCGCGTGCATGTTTGAATATCTTTTAACCGATCCCTATCCCCAGCGGCGCGGCCTGGGCCCCACTGGCCGATTTACCCTCCTAGATGGGGATACAAGCCGTTCCCCTCGAGCTTCGGGAAGTGTCTCCCCAACCGTGGTGGTAATTTGCTGGGGGTCTCGGAGGGGATGGGGATGGGGATGGGGATATGAGCGATACCGAAAGTCAGATTCCAGAAGCGAGGGAGCCGCGTCTCGGGAAACACAGGGGGGTACTTTCGGCTCCCGGGCTGAGGATCCGCAGACTGAGCGAGTGGGCGGGCGAGGCCCGCGGAAAAAACACACACGCACACACGTACACACGTACACACGTACACACACACACGCACACACGCACGCACGCACGCACTCACACACACACACACGCACACGCACACGCACACGCACACGCACACGCACACGCAGACGCAGACGCAGACGCAGACGCAGACGCAGACGCAGACGCAGACGCAGACGCAGACGCAGACGCAGACGCAGACGCAGACGCAGACGCAGACGCACGCAGACGCACGCGCACGCGCACGCGCACGCGCACGCGCACGCGCACGCGCACGCGCACGCGCACGCGCACGCGCACGCGCACGCGCACGCGCACGCGCACGCGCACGCGCACGCGCACGCGCACGCGCACGCGCGCACGCGCACGCACACGCAGCACGCAGACGCAGAGACGCAGACGCAGACGCAGACGCAGACGCAGAGACGCAGACGCAGACGACGCAGACGCAGACGAGACGCAGACGCAGACGCAGACGCAGACGCAGACGCAGACGCAGACGCAGATGCAGACGCAGACGCAGACGCAGACGCAGACGCAGACGCAGACGCAGACGCAGACGCAGACGCAGACGCAGACGCAGACGCAGACGCTGACGCAGACGCAGACGCAGACGCAGACGCAGACGCAGACGCAGACGCAGACGCAGACGCAGACGCAGACGCAGACGCAGACGCAGACGCAGACGCAGACGCAGACGCAGACGCAGACGCAGACGCAGACGCAGACGCAGACGCAGACGCAGACGCAGACGCAGACGCAGACGCAGACGCAGACGCAGACGCAGACGCAGACGCAGACGCAGACGCAGACGCAGACGCAGACGCAGACGCAGACGCAGACGCAGACGCAGACGCAGACGCAGACGCAGACGCAGACGCAGACGCACACGCACACGCACACGCACACGCACACGCACACGCACACGCACACGCACACGCACACGCACACGCACACGCCACACGCACACGCACACGAACACGCACACGCACACGCACACACACACACCACCCACCCCCCACCCCACCCCACCACACCCACACCCATGCACCACGCACACGGCACACACGCACACGCACACGCACACACGCACACGCACGCACACGCACACGCCACGCACCCGCGCACGCACCAGCCACCCACGCCACCCACGCACCACGCACCCACGCACCACGCACCCACGCACCCACGCACCCACGCACCCACGCCCACGCACCCACACACCCACCACCCCACCCACACACCCACGCACCACACACACACCACACACCACCCACACACCCACACCACACACCACACACACACACCACACACCCACACAACAACACACACCACACACCCACACACCCACACACCCACAGACCCACAGACCCACAGACCCACAGACCCACAGACCCACAGACCCACACACCCACACACCCACACACCCACACACACACACACACGTACACACACGTACACACACACACACACACGCACGCACGCACACACGCACGCACGCACACACACACACACACACACACATTCACACACATTCACACACACACACATTCACACATAATCACACACATTCACACACACACACAAACACACGTGACAAAAACACGCAGGAAAAAAAAACACAAAAAACACACAGTAGAAGAGCAAATTGCGCAAACATCCACTTTTGGCGCTCCGCGCGGATTTCTTGGATCTGCGCCAGACCCCCCTCCCGGGAGCGCGGAGCGCGCCAGGGGCGGCGACGGATACGCCGCCAGGGGGGGCCCAGCGCGGATCCAAGAAATCCGCGAGGAGTGTCGAAAGTATATACTGAGTTTTTCCGAGAGAAGCAGACCAATCACGACTGGGGGGGAGCTGGGCTCCCTCTCCCGGGGGGAACACATCGTAAATCGATGAGCCCCCAACGGTGGGATAAGACCCACAGCTCCCCCAATTTTGGGTCGGGCATGTCCTCCTACAGGCGGAATTTGGAAGACAAATGATGAATCGACAATCTCTCTCTCTCTCTCTCTCTCTCTAGTTGTATGTATAAACAAGCAAAGAATCGTCCCCAGACTACTTTTTAAACAACTAGTTTTGAATGTTCATCCTGTAGAGGGACATGCCCGACTAAACCTCAAATGTGTCTGATATGAAGAGAAGGCCACGTCGTTTGCCCAGCAGGCTTCCGTGAGCTCCTGCTCCGCGGCCTGCTTGAGCACCTCCTCGTCGGGGCTCAGCGGCCCTGGCGCACGGCTCCGATTTGTAGCAACGCCGATCATTAAAAAGCAAACAGGCCGCCATGCGGAAGGACATGATGCGAAAGGGGAGAGGGTCACACATGCGCGCGGATTTTTTGTTGACGTCGGCGGCACTTCTGGAGGCCACCGCGGGGGGCACGAGGATTAGGATACCCTCAGTTCCCGAAATCTGGCCGAACTCGCCGCGCGCTGCCAAAACTCTGGTCACAACATCCCCGAACTGATTCAACTAAGCTGGCATTTCGCCGGGCTTACATACGAGAGCGCGTCAAAGTCATCTCTGCGGCGTCTACGCCAAGCCAACCCGCTAGGCTCGCCCGAGCGTTGCGGCCACAAAAAAACAATCACGGCTGAAGAAAGTCAAAGAAATGGCACGTCGCGGTCGCGACAGCCAGGTGGGCGTGATGTTTTGCGGAGGCGGCCAATGCTGCAACACCCTTGCAGTATTTAGCGCCCATGATATTTTCAGACAAAGGGCCAGACGTTGCCAGCCCGTAATTACACCGTTCTCCGCGTGCCAGCCCGTGTTGTCGATGCGGGATTCGATTCTCCATGTTCCATGTCCTGTGCCGTGCCTTGTGATTCCAGCGGGCGGTTGCCGTGCCGTGCTGCTGTCTACTAGCTTGGGCTTGATGGTCAGCGCGGCGTCGTACATGCGTTCAACGGGGTCGCGCCCACCGCGCACTGACGGAGGGCGATAGAGGAAGCAACAGAGGGGCGGAGCCACAGCGACGAAGGGAAGAGTGCGGCCAGCCGGCGCCTGGCCGCCACGACAGCCTGCCATCTCACCTAGAGCTCTACGTACCTGTCCACACGCGCCCCAAAGACAGCGCCCTCTCCTTGCCCTTCTCCTCCTCCCTCCATCCCGCTTCCCCAACTTCCCTCCCTCTCTGCTTCCTGCCGTCTCCCCATCCGCACCGCCGCTGGAACGCCACGCCGGCCACCAGGGCACCGATCCTGCGCGTCAGCGAGTATAGGGGATACGCCCTTTTGAGAAGGGATCTTTTCAGATGGCTCACGACATGCTCCTCTGGTTGACTCTGACAATCAAGCCAGCTCGACTTCGTGAGTCAATCCAGGCGCCGGTGAAAGCACAACTGCAGCTGATCCTCATCCTCCTCCGTCTCCTCCTCTCCTGCGTCCTCCCCTTGAAGTTGTTGGGAAGCTTTGATGATCTCCAGCGTCCTTCACTTGATGGCCCAATATTAAGACGCGCTGCCCCAACCCTTCCGATGTGGCCAACGCCGCCTGGTACGGTCGACAAGCTAGCTCTCCGTTGAGAAAGTAGTAGAGACGCACACGGCCAGCGCTACCTCCCCCTCTGCCTTCTCCACTCGCCGTCCCCTTTCTCCCCCCTCTCCTCCCCACCATCCCCAACCAATGTCGTGGAGCATTGGTTGGGTCAAGAAGGCTGGGGGCCACAAGACGTTGCGCACCCCTGGACAAAATAAACAAAACGCCATGAACATAATCTTTTGGCGATCCGCGCGGATTTCTTGGATCTGCGCTGGACCCCACTCCGTGGCGCGCGGAGCGCGCCTTGTGCGGCGTCGGAGGCGCCGTCGGGGGCCCCAGCGCGGATCCAAGAAATCCGCGCGGAGCGCCAACAGGTTGTGCGTAAAGCGCTTCTTCTTCTTATTATTATTATTACTACTACTATTATTATGCCCCTTCTTCTTAGGCTTATTATTATTTCTCTTCTTATTATTTTTTTGCAGGGGATCTCTGGAGGTCTTGGAGTTCCCACGGGCCACGGACGGACGGCGCGGACAGCATGCCAGCCACGCTCCCGCGGCAACCGTCCAACACGGACAGCTGCCGGCAGCGGATGGGAAAGAAAACTCCAGATCGCCCGAGCTGCTCGACACCCACGGGGCGGATTGTCAGCAGGCTTCCGATCTCGCTGGGGAGGCCGCACCCGAGGCAGCAAGCCGAGCACAATGGAGGCAGCGAGCTAGGTAAAGAAGTGGGACTCGGGACGTCCGCAAACTGCGCGGCAGGCTTTGTGACGCCTGGCTTGGGTGCGGAGGCGTGCCTCAAAACGCTGGTCGGGTCGGCCAGGGAGCGAGAGATGGAAGGAGTGGTGAGCGGAGGGGAACACATCACATAAAAGGCAGAAAAAGAAAAAAAACAATAAAAAAAGGTCAGGTCCCATACCCAGAAAAAAAGGAGGAACGAGGGAAGCCAGGGCGAGCCCTCAAGAGCCTTCGGAATCCATCCGCCCATCCAATTTCCAAACATATTCCGCAAACGCGGGCAACACTGATGTTTAAGGTCATCAAAGTCACGACGATCACCCGTACATCCCATCATACATCCTTTGGGAGCGGAGTGGACGCGGGAACTGGTACAACGACAGCGGGAGAGAATCCGAAGCACGGCGAGTGCGAGGTACATGCTGGAACGGCGTGAAATCCTTTTCAAAATCGTCAATACACGGGCAACATCAATAAGGTGAATACCATGCATCCAATTCCGCATCCTCCGAAGGAGGGCAACGGCTGGCGGGGCGGAGGGGAGGTGATACGGTCTAAGCATAGACATCTACTGTTTCTGAACGTCGCGCTTATCAGGCGAACCAAAAACGATGAAGGGATACGACCATGACTCTTCCTGGCAGGACACCAGTCGTCGTCATCAAATATGGCATCATAAGAGGCACGTGTCCGCGAGAATTCACCACAACGCGCGATAAAACGTGCTCGAATGGCATCGGCAACCAGCTGGAGCGACGGAAACTCAACTGGGAGCCCAAACTGCTTAAGATTCGTACACACGTCCTAGGACAGCGCGTTACGAGGCCCGGCTGTGAGCAAGGTGGCGCAGGAACGACAGGTGGAACGCAGCTCACGAGTGGGAGAATACAGCTGAAAAGTAGAGTAGAGGAGAGGCGCACAGAACATACTGAACAAAACAATCGATTGCGCGAGTCCCTCACCCAACTCTCTGATATCCCGCGCACGTTTCTTTAACTTCGTGAGGCGCTCAGCCCATACCCTCTCCTCAGCCCTGTCACCAATCCATACCCCCAGATACTTGACTCGCGTTTCACGCTGGAGCAGTACAACAGGCATCCCCTGAGACTGAATCTGATCAACAGGCACATCAAGAAATGGTGCATACACCGCGAGCACTTGACACTTGGCAAAGTTAAGTGCAAGCCCCACTGCCGCCTTCAACTGTAGAAGGCATCGGAAGAGTGGCATAATACCATCCAAAAGGCACCGCATGCCACAGCAGAAGTCATCCGCATTTGCAAGTGTGAGCTCCAAGTGCTCAGGCAGCTGGGCCTGCGTCCAGGCAAGGATAGGCTCGACGGTAGGACGAATAAGAGCATCGAGCTCGGGTCCCCTTGCCGAACACCTCGTTCAATAGAACTCTCCAAATCGTTCTCCACAAACAGTAATGATAGCTTTGTTCTGAGCAGAAAAGCGCAAGAAAAACTGAATCAGGGGTTTCGGGACTTTCATCACAGAGAGAACGTGAAGCACCCAAGGAATAGAGATCGAGGGGAACGCGGATTCGAAGTCGGTGAGGACCCGTCCAGAAGTATATCGGAAAGCCCAGGCCCGTCAAATTTTGCAAACAAAACGAGCGATTCGCGCGAGACGTGCCCACGTTTCAGGATGCGCCATCCTCGAGCGGGCACACAAAAAGTCAACATTGTCACGTTTTTTGTGCCCCAGTCGGGAATCCAAACCTCGTTATTCAGTGGGGAATCTGCGCAAAACGCCCCGCACCATTTTTCTTACGAAGGAAAGCGGGGGTCTGCGGACCCCATTAGGCAACGAGGATCCGACATGGGGGGCGCATTTTCCTCGAGCGGGCACACCCGAAACGCACTTGTTGCAAGCAGAGGGACTTTACCTAGATTTTTATGGCAAATCGTTTCACCGGCCTCCTTCAAGCATGGCACAGGGGGAAAACAAAACTAAAAGAGAACCCTTGGCCTAAGCCCTTTCCGTGGAAATTGGCTTCCCCGGCTGCCGATGCAGGCCACCAGCACCGCCAAGATGGCCCCCGATGGCGGACTTCGGAGACCCTGAACCCAAAAACGCTTTCATCTCTTGGGGGGCGTGTTTTGTCTTTCACTTCCGCCGCCTTCCGCCGCCCTTCCGCCGGCTTTCGCCCACGGAGGCGGCCTCGCTTTACTTCCACCACCCTTCTGCCGCCTTCCGCCGCGGAAGAGATGACAACTCCTTCGATCCTCGAAGGCAAGGCCCATTTTGGAACTCCTCGTGTGCCTCCGAAGCAGCCCGAGATCGTCCCGGGACTGCCCAAGATGACTTGAGCATTGCCCAGGAGGCCCCGAACACGGCCCACGAGAGATTCAAGAGGATCCCTACTAGGACTCGAACATACCAAAAGTCACTGATTGCCTGTATGACCTTAAGGTTATTCACATTCTCGCCTTTTCGAGATTCCGCCTGCCAGAAATGGCCCAAGCGGCCTACAAGGTAGGCCCAAGACGGCCCAATAGGCCCTCAATTCGGCCCTCGACAAAGCCCGATATGCCGCGGTCCCATGAAGGCTCAAGGATGCACCAAGACGGCCCAAGAGACCTCCAAGACGGGCCAAGAGGGCCCCAGGACGGCCCAGAGAGGCCTCCAAGACAGAAGTCGAGGGCGCCAGTCTGCCCCAGAGAGCCCTAAGATGGCGCAGGGAGCCGCCAAGAGGCCCCTGAGATGCCCCCAAGGGGCCCCATGAGAGGAGGCAGGAAGAAGAGGAATGGAGGAAGACACTGTGGGTAAAAGACACACAACAAAAACACACTGTGGGTAAACAACACACACACAACAAACACACATATTGTGTGTGTTTGTGTGTGTGCTTGTGTTTTTACCCACAGTGTGTGTGTGTGTGTACACACATTTTTTTTTTTTGTGTGTGTGTGTGTGTCTTGAGCACGAGGAGAGCCGTCCCGACACGACGTGGCAGAGCGTGTCACACAGTACGGCTGCCTGCACGCTCCTCGAAAGGCTGCTGCACACGGGACTGGGCCGGCACGGCGGCGGGGCTCGCCGCAGGCATCTCAATCGTTTAGTGAGGCCAGGAAGACAAGAGGAGGAGGAGGAGGAGGACGAGGAGGAAGAGGAGGAGGGGGAGGAATGTGAGGGAGGAAGAGGAGGAGGAAGAGGAGGAGGAAGAGGAAGAGGAGGAGGAAGAGCAAGAAGGAAGACAGAAGGAGGAAGAGGAGGAGGAGGAGGAGGAGGAGGAAGAGGAATAGGAGGGGGAGGAATTTGAGGAGATGGAGGAGGACTGCAAGGAGGAAGAGCAGAACGACACGGAGCACGAGGTCGGTCTGCCAGAAAATGCGTTTTCCTGAGGTGCCCTCGCCGAGCGCATGGTCAACCAGCTCCCCGGGATGCATGGCGAACGTCACCGCCGACGGCCTCGGTAGCGTACCCTGCGGGGGGGCGCATTTTCGTCATCGCCTGCTGCTAAGTGAGCGTTTCCTTATTCGGCGTTTCGACATCGGGCGGAAGGGGGGGGGAGGAGGGGGTGGTCCTGCTCTGGACCTCTGCTTAGTGCGACTGTTTGCAGCAGTGCGTCATATGGGGGGAGACTCCACCTGCTCGAAACAGGCGCCCAAAACAGCCAAGATCTATTCCAGGGGGGGAGGGGGGGACAAGGGCCCGCGACGATCGGCTAAACACTGCATAACAACGATCGCTAATCACTGACGTTCATCCTTGCTTTCCTTCTCTTCTTTAGCCTCATCTGCGCCTTCATCCGCATCCTCCCCTGCAGCGCATCCTCGTCCTCCTCCTCCTCCTCCTCCTCCTCCTCATCCTCCTCTACCTCCTCCTGCTCTCCAGCGACATCCTGCAGATTGCCCCTCATCATCGCTCACTTGCCCTCGTCATCTGGCTTCTTCAGCCCCATTCACGTACTGATGCCCATCCTGGCATGCTCCGCATCCTTCTAAATTTTTCATTTGGCCTCATCCCCACCTGTATCCTCATCCTTGTATGCTCCCTCTTCTTTCGCCAGCCTCATCCTCACCGTCATCCTCATCCTCGCCTGTTCCCTCGTCCTCGCCTGCCTCTTCTCGTCTTCTCTTCAACCTGATCCTGCGTGTGCCTCCTCATCCTCAGCTGCTCTTCCGTCTCCTCTGCTCTTGGGATCCTCATCCTCATTTCACCCTAACCCTCACCCGCTCCTCACGATCCTGCTCCTCAGGTGCACAGGTCCTCAGCATCCTGCTGTTCTTGCTGCACAGGTAGATCATTGACCCTTGCCCGCTTTAATCCTCATCCTGGTCCCCACCCTCGCCTGCTTTCATCCTCATCCAGAGGAGGAAGAGGAGGGAAGGACGCAGCACCATGTGTTCGGGGAGCCGTCCGAAACATCCCCATCCCTTGAGCCCGCAACGCTTCCAAAGCTTCACGAAGCCACGCGGGCTCCAGGCCAGACGGTGACGACGAAGACGACGAAGACGACAAGGATGACCTCCACAACCTTCTATGAAACCGAGACCCCCTGGACTGCAAGCCGCTGCCGCGGGCTCCAGGCCAGCCTCCACCTCCCCCGCCCATCCCATCTGGTGGGGAGAACGTGGGAACCCTGAGACCCATCCTATCTTGTGGGGGGAGCGCAGGAAAGCATCATTGGGCCCTGGATCATACATCCGCTGCTTCTCCCCCTGCATCAAGCTCCCCCCCCCGTCTCCTCACCTTCTCCGTCAAAAAGACAGCTGCCGAGATGACCCGAGATCGAATCAGAAATTCGAATCGGCAATCGAACTGCGTCGAAGCGGCAGATATCGGCAGGCAGTTCGGAAGGCATCGAGGCCCGCACCGAGGCCTGCACCAGAGCACCCACACCGACATCGGAACTCGGAACCGAATCGAACCGACATCGGCATCCTCAAACTCGCACCGATTGGAGTCGACAGAATCGAAGTGGCTCCTGGCCGCTCGCCTCCTCGGCCCCCTCTTGCCATCCCCACCGCGCGCACCGCCGCGGTGGGGATGGCAAGAGGGGGAGGAGGAGGAGGAGGAGGAGGAGGAGGAGGAGGAGGAGGAGGAGGAGGAGGAGGAGGAGGAGGAGGAGGAGGAGGAGGAGGAGGAGGGAGGAGGAGGAGGAGGAGGAGGAGGAGGGGGAGGGGAGGAGGAGGAGGAGGAGGAGGAGGAGGAGGAGGAGAAGGAGGAGGAGGAGGAGGAGGAGGAGGAGGCAAGGGGGGCCTCCCCGCCGACGTCGGCCTCCGCCGCGGCGTGCCCCTCGCCGGGCAGTGCCGCCTGGGCCGAGACGCGACGGGCTGGCGGGGAGGCGCCGCGCTGCGTCCCTGTCGCCGCGACCCCTCTTCCGAGGGGCAGCGATAGTCAGAGGAGGAACACGGACCACCACCACCGAGAACCCATCAGCGGGGGGCCGACCACTGGGCGGTGGCGCGCCCGAATGTCACCCCTGGACAAGATGACGCTCAGGCGTGCCACCGCGCAGGGGCAGGCCCCTCACCGATAGGTTCTCGGTGGCGGTGGTCCATCTTCTTCCTCTGAGATAGGGGGGGGGATGGGCACGGGGGGGGGACGCATGGATCTCCAGTGGCCGATGCATCGCCTATGCATCGTCGATGCAGACGGCCTCATGCATCGTCTGTACGTAATCGGTGCATCCCCCCCCTACGCCCATCCCCCCCCCATCGTTGCCTCCGACCCGCCGTCCCCTCGCTCGCCCTCCTCTCGGCGGCAGAGGAGGGGGGGGGGTAGTAAGTCGTGTCTTTGGCTGGCAGGCTTCGGGCAGCAATTCTGGCAGACTCCGCGCGACCCCCTCTCTCCCCGGAGGCAGACAGAGCGCAGAACGGCAGAAACAGGAGCTCTCGACGGCCCGCGCGGATCTCTCGGATCTGCGCCAGACCCCCCTCCCGGGCGCGCGGAGCGCGGGGGGTCCCTGCGCCGATCCACGGAATCCGTGCGGACCGTCGGCAATCGAATGTTTATGTGCCATCTTTTGTCCTCGGCTCCCCTCCTCCCTCGCCCTCCCCACCTGCGACCCCCCAAACACTGGCTCGAGACCCGTCCGCGGCACCACGCTCGACCAGCGGCGCAGCCTCAGAGTCGTCTCCGGCGCCACAATTGGGCGCTCGGTCTCAGAGCGTGTCCCTTCCTGCGACTCTTCGGCGACACCCACACTTCAAGCGAGCCCTTTTTTCAGATTCACCACGCGATGATATGGAAGTATTTCGGGAACGTGTTTGGAGCTTGCACGTCATATTCGTGTCCTGCCCTTTGGGCTACAATGATGATGAACTGCTTTTCGGGGACGTGCGGCATCTGACTTCGGGTGTCAGTCACTCGATGAGGTACACGATCACGCAATTGTGCTGGGGTGCCCTATGCAACAAAGCAAATACCTTGCCGCTGCAGTCGCAAAACAAATCACGCATATTGTTGTTACCGTGTGGCGTGGCCATGGGTACCTGTTGATGGAGGTACATGGTTTAAGTTAGAGATGTTGCATGCTATTCGTGGTGCAGCGGGTTTCACGCTACCAATGTTACCCTACCGCTTATTGCAGCATTGTGAACACACTTGGCAACCCAAGACCCTGTCTATAGATGGGCAAGTTCGGCGAAACCAAGTGGAAGACATCTAACCTGTCGCCGTAGTCCTGAATGGCATTCGCTCGCCCTGCGCACGGCCCAATTCAATCGAATCCGGGCCGCCGCCCTACATCCCTTCTCCCTACCTCCTTCACTCATCCCTTCTCTCCCCGCTCGCCCAAGCCCTCTTCTCTTCCTGAATCCTTGAAGCCCTCCTCCAACACCCTTCCACCATGGATACGGCACAATGCAATGTCTGTGTTGATCGTATATTGTTTCACGCACGGTCACGACACCTCCTTGCTGCCCTTCTTTGCGCTCACATTGATGCGCACCAGCAGAAACGTTCACTCTTGCTGTGCACGTCGCGCATGTGCGCTGTTCCGTCCTTCTTAGGGGGGAGACAAACCTACCTCGCTTTTGACCACCCTCGCTTCCAAGAAATACCAAACGGTGCCAAATTGCAGCATGTACTGGTCAGGCCGCTTGCGAGGAGGCGCGTGGTATGGCTTGGTTTTGCCTGGAAGCGAAAGCGGGGTAGGTAATTCACGCTCTGACATTAATGCGCACCAGCAGAAACATTCACTCTTGCTGTGCACGTCGCGCATGTGCGCTGTTCCGTCCTTCTGCTCCGTTCGCAGTTGCTCCGTCCTGTTATGTCGTGGTGCGTCGTGGCTGGTGCGTTTTCGCCCCTTTTTTTTGTTTCTCTAAGCTTTTGCTATTCGAGTGCATTCTCGACTTAGCCAGCGCACGCGAAGGCTAATCGGACGGCTGCCTCTTCAACAAGACGCGTAACGCGAGGGATAGAAACAACCCGCTCACAGCGAGATCGGCAACCACGGCGACGCTGATGGCGAGCTCCGTTGAAGACTGCGTCGGTGGTGCCAGTCAGCTGGTGCCTAAACCAGCCTGGTGCACATCGCCATCAGAAAGCATTACATGGCGACGGTGGTCGCGTCGCGGTGACGACATGGAGGTCTGATGCAACGCAGTAGCCCTGTGCCGGTGATCATCAAACCATGAGGATAATACAGTTCGTGGCCCCGGGGGGACAATACCAGATTTCCCTGGCAAGTCGCATGTCGGCATGAACGATGTACGGATGTAGGAGCACGAAGCCTGAGAAATCCTCCTCGCTCTTGGTTCTGGCGGGGCCTTCTCTGGATGGGGTGGGACTTTTGCTATCTCTATGGTGGTTTCAACTCGTCGTGTAGGAATACTCTGAATTGCTCTTTGGAGGTGAGGAACAATGACGGCGAAACAAAAGTTCAACTGGAGCGCGGAGGGAGGAAAGAAAGGGGAGGGGGTAGAAGGAGGAGGAAACCGAGAAGAGACGGAATATAAGTAAGAGAAAACATAACGAAGAAAAGGAAACAATGGAGGGGAGGATAAGGAAAAGAAGGGGGAGGAGGACGACGACGAGGAGAGGCAAGAGGAGGATGCAGGAGAAATCAAAATTTCGGACCTACCAACTTCTGTTTGTAAAACGAAAGGGCTATTCGGGGGTGTTCTACCTGTCGCGTAGGAGTACTCATGGTTGCTCTTTGGGCCTGGTAATCACTGACGGCGATCAACAAATTCAGCTGGGGCGCGGAGGGAGGAAAACGGGTAGGGAGAGGAGTCCGATGCTCACCGCGATCGAACAGGCATAGCACTAGGGCGCAAAATGGGGCCACAAACCGTGCGAGGGGTTTACCAGACGGATGATAACGAAAGATGTTGATGATGCTGCCAAAGGAGAATCGGGATAATCTGATTCAATGTACGACTCGTACCTTCTCTGGTGATGATAAAGTTCGGCCTCGTCGCACCGCCCGCCTATCAAATCTAAGTAACCAATGATGATCATGACTCAGGGGTTAAGAGGGGGTGCTCTATTATCGCGGGCATGCGGTTCTTACGCATTTGTGATCACAGACGGCAGGTGATGAGCACGACGATGACGAGGCTCCTACGGATCATCGAAGGCCTCAGGAAAAGGGGCAAGTCGAGAAGGGGGATGCGGAAAAGGACAGATGGGAGGAGGGTGAGGAATCGGAGTCCCAGGAGGAGGACGAGGGGGCAGAAGGACGAGGAGAGGGGGGGGTAGAAGAAGAAAAAACACCATAAGCCAATCGTTTGGCGCTCCGCGCGGATTGCTTGGATCTGCGCTGGACCGTGCCAGGGGCGACGCCGGAGGCGCCGCTGGGGGGGGCTCAGCGCGGATCCAAGAAATCCGCGCGGAGCGCCAAAAGTTTATGTTTGTGTTTTTGTTCCTCCTTGTATCTTCGGAAGCCTCTGTGGAGTTTCTTGGAGGCAGTTTTGGAGCCTCCTGGGGCCTCATGGACGCTGCTGGGGCTCCTGTGGCCTCTTGGCGGCTTCTCGGGGGGGAGGAAGAGGAGCAGGAGAAGGCGTGATGAGTCTCAAGGGTCGTGGATGCCATGACAATGGACACCCTAGCAATCCGATCGTTGAATTAAAACTGCGCCTAACATGCAGGAAACATGTTAGGACAATGTTTTGAGCATGTGTTGTGCATGTTTGAAACATGTCTTCAACACGCTTCGACATCTCTAAATTCTTTGGAAACGTGCTTCCTCTCCATGGCTCGTCGTCCACAACTCGAGGGTCCATCCACGCCCCGACCCCTGCTGCAACGACCCCTCGGCGGAGAAACCGCGCAGGCGAAGCGCGCGGCGGCGACGCTGACGTCTACGGCGCGCGGGCCGCGGCCGCGCGCCGCTCGGCGGGCCTCGCCGCTTTCGCGAGCGGGTCCAGGCCGCTCTGCGGGGCGCCGCCGCCTGCGGGCGGGCACGGCGGGTGGGTGGGGTGGTTCGCGGAGGCGCCGAGCACGGCGACGCGGACCCCGTCGGGGACCTGCTGGCCCGGGTCAATCCAGGCCCAGGTCAGCCAAGCTTTGCAAGATCCTGCAGGACCCTGCTGGATCCTGCACCCAGACCCGGGTCAGTGCAGCCCTGGCCCTGCAGAATCCTTCGAGATCTGGCGCTCTGACTGACCCCCGTCTGCATTGACCCCGGTCTCTTGGGCCCCGACCCGGAGGCCGGTGGACTTGGCCGGCTTCGGCTCTTGGGGCATGTAGGGGTTCTGGCTGCGGACCTCTTCGAGGGCAAGGAGCCTCAGAAGTTTCTTGAGGCACGCCAACACTGCGAGATGGGGAGCACGAGCACGCCCCCGCGTCCTCTGTAGTCCGCCAGGCGACACCATGCCCAGGATCGCTCGTGAGAGCAATCTGCCCCTGACGGCGGGGGCAAAACAGGGCCGAGTGTGTTGACATCGCTCCTGGACAATGTCAAATTGTGCAGCAGGTGGGGACAGGGTACGTCGTCCATCCATCTCCTCCTCCTCCACCTCCTGCTGCGCCTGCTGCTGCTCCTGCAACCTCCCCCGGACCCCCTTCCCGCCTCCTGCTGATCTTCTCCTCATGTATGAGTATGATGCTGTCGCCGCTGCTTCTCGTCCTCCTCCGCCTCTTCCTCCTCCTCCTCCTCTTCCTTCTCGCCGCCCTCTTCCTTTTTTTCCCCCATATCCTAAGATGGGATTCTTGCTCCTCGTATTCACAGGACGGAGTTCTTGTTATTACTCCGACCGCGTCAACTCCATTCATACACACACACGCCCTACCCTCCTCCTCGTCATGTTATGTCCTGTTATGTCATGTTCTGTTGCTCATATCCAAAGAATGGGGTTCTTGTTTCCCATATCCAAAGGATGGGGTTCTTGTTATTACTGTGAACGCGCGGACCTTCCTTTCACACACTCTCCCCACTTCTTCTCCTCCCCCTGATGATCTGCTATGCTATGCTATGTTACGCAACATTCGGTTATGCTATGTTATTTCCCTACATCCAAAGGATGGAGCTCTTGTTTCCCACATCCAGAGGGAGGGGATTCTTGTTATTCTCCGACCGCGCCGGACCACCCCTCCCCTCCTCCCTCTCTGCGCTCGACAATGATGTTGACTGTCATGATGATGACCATGGTATGGTGAGAGTGTGATGTGAGTATGATGGTGTTGGTGAAAGATGATGATGATGAGGATGATGCTGCTGATGCTGATGATGATGCTGATGATGCTGCTGCTGCTGCTGCTGCTGATGATGATGATGACGATGAGCAGATGATGAGGATGTGGATGTCTCGAGCGGTTTGCTGGTTTTAGCACTCCTAAGGGGGGGCCGCCAGGGGTATTGCACGGCCTCCGTTCGCGCCCAAATGGTGGGGATGTCTCAGGCGGTTTGCCTGTTTTGGCCCTCAACATCCTCCGCTTTCGAAGCAGATTCTGAGGATACTCCTAAGGGGGGGTGTCAGGGGTATTGCACGGCCTCCGTTCGCGCCCAAATGGTGGGGATGTCTCAGGCAGTTTGCCTGTATTGGTCCTCAACATCCTCTGCTTTCGGAGCAGACTCTGAGGATATCTCCGGCGAGGCGTTGGTTTTCGCACCCCAGGGGGGCCAGATTTCGAGGATGTCTCAAGCGGTTTGCGTGTTTTGGTGGTCAAACTCGTCTGCTGTCAAAGCAGATTCTGAGGATGTCTATGGCGAGGCGCTGATTGGGCCCTACTACTAACCGGGTCCCCTTACCTGGGGTCCTCTTACCTGGAGGCTGCCAAGAGGGGGGCGTCCAAGAGGGGTGTGCAAATCATGGCCCGAGGCATGTGCGCGGACCAGGGGGGTGGCCAGGGAACGTGTTGAAACAAGAAGAAGAGCCATGACATCTGGGGAGATATCGTGGCCCTGGCCATCAGATCATGGCCCTGACCCGGGTCCCCTTACCGGGAGTCCTGGCTATACCCGAGGCCTTTCCTTGCCGAGACCCTCCGGTGGGCCGCGCGATGTGCCGCGGAGGCACGGCACCCAGCGGCGCACCGAAGGGGTGCGGAGAGCCGCCGGGGAGCAGCGCCCGGCCGCCCCAGGCTATAGACTGTCGCTCGCACGCTCACAACACAACGTGCCAGGAAGTCGCACTCGGGGGGGGGCACAAGCCCAGACCCCCGCGCGTTCTGAACGGACAACGACGGGAACTTGTTTGCTATTGTCGGCCTGCGGGGGCTCTCGCCGGGGCCCCAGAACGTCAAAAAACGACTCAGGATGAAAAGCCGATCCTGGGGAAGGGGCCCAGACCCATGGGGTCGAGGGTCTGGGCAGGTGGGGTGGGGGCAAAGGTGGGGTTGGAAGGGAAATCGCTCCGAACGGCCCCTGGAAAAAGGGAAGCGCGATTGACGGGAGCATCTAGCTGGGCCCGTTCCCCAGCCCCACCTTGGGATACCCCTCCATCCACGAACCCTCGACACATGCACATGTTTGGCGGATTCTGGAAGCCCTGAACCCAAAAACGTTTTCATCTCTTGGGGGCGCATGTTTACTTCCGCCGCCGTCCGCCAGCCTGCCTTTGCTCGCACTACCCCCTGCCGCGTCAGGATCTGGAGGTCTTGTGAAGGGCTTGCTTAAAGCCTACCGCAATCGCGGCGCCATCGGATCTGTAATCGATGTGCGACGCCACGGGAACACGTGGAATGGACGACAAGCGAACTTGCCGTATAAAAAGTGCGGGCCTTCCGCCAGCTGCCGTCGGCGGAGGCCTCGTTTTACTTCCGCCGACCTTCCGCCGCCTTCCGCGGCGGAAGAGATGACAACTCTTTCGGTCCTCGAAGGCGGGGCCCTCTCTGGAACGCCCCATATGAGGAGCTCCGCGCCAAATATTGTTTACTTCCTCTCGTCGTTCTCTGCTCATCCCCTCCTCGCCTGCGAGCAACTCTTCCCTCTTCTGCCGGGCCTGAGCTTGGCGAGGCAGGAGCCGTCGGCTGGCCCTGCAGAGGCGGCCGCAGATGCCTCCCCACCCGCGGTCGGACTCTGAGTTACCAGCCTGGAACATATCCCTATCCCTGAGCTGGGCATCGCCTCGTCACCATGCCAATCCTATGGATTTCCTGAGTTGTTCAGGGCGCATCCCTAAGATTGTCATAGGATTTTGGCGTGTCGAATCTTGGGGATCCGGATAAGTTCGAGGCTGGTGAGAGGAGGAAAGCAAGTGAGGAGGGAGGTCCTCGCTCCCCGATCTGGAGGAGGGAATTCGGGAGGCAATCGGTGGCAAGTAAGGGAGGAGGGGAAGGGGCCTGGTAGGATGAGGTGGGACCCGTGGCGGAATGCAAGCGGCAGAGGGAGGGGGGACGAGAGCAGGGGGGAGGATGGGAGGAAACGCAGGGGGATCGGCGATAAGATAATCGTTTCTCCATGAGCCCCGATGCGATTGCGGGCGGATTTCCTCGGACTGTCTGCTCTGCAAACTACTCTGCCACCTCTGTGTCCACATTCGGTGGCTCCTGGAAAGTCAAGCCTGAATTCTGGCTCCGGCTCCCCTGCCCCGAATCGAAGCTCCAAAAACTCATTCATGCTTAATTCGTGGGTGTCCTAAACGCACATCCAAAGACAAATGATCAAACATCGAAACCAACTTCCCATGCGTATCTTACACGCCTCCAGGCGGGCAGAAGCATATGCACCTCTGAACACTGGTGCAGGGGCGAACAAAGAGAAACAGCCGGGCGGCTTTGAAGCCTTGGGGTCCAACAGGTCGGACTCATCGAAGCATTCCTTCGGCTCGATGATCGTCCGCATCGTGACGTGCTTGTTCTTCGCAACCTCGAACTTCCACACTCCCGTTCGAGACCCGCTGTCGCTGGGTTACAACGCAACTGCCAGAAATCCACGCAATCCGTGCAGTGATCAACTCGGATCTGATACAGGCTTCTATCGAATATCTCCATCATTTCGCTGGCCTTGCGTTGGATCTCGGTGCGTGTGATGATCTCTGCGAGGCGAAGGGCAACGAACTGAGCACTTCGATTCACTTTACAACCGCTAGTCGTCTCAGCATGGCATATTGTAAATGAGAAACACTTTGCTTCACCTGACGTCAGCATCAAGGAATCACAACTACCACCGATCAGATTGGCGTCGTCTGGGTGAGCCTAGTCCTTCTTCACTCTGATATCGTGCATGTGGTCCTCCATCAAACATGCTGCTGTACCCTCCTGAGGATGGGAGGCTCTCGCGCCGCCATGGCAGGCGTCTCCGACCGATGCCGGCCTCGCAGGATAACTGAGCGGTACGAAGTGAAGACCAGCCAGCTTCTTGTTGCTCTGGGCGCGATCGATGATTAACCTGGCCTGCTTGAGATGTCTGGTGTTGGCTGTCCGAAACTGTTGCTGCCACTGTGCCACTTCACAGTAGATGCCCTGGTCTGGCACAACCATGGCAAGCCGCGCGAAACGCTCCTCAGGTCGCGTTGCTGCGCTTTGGTGCGCTCCTTATCGATGCTGCCCGTCAGCGCTGGGTCACAGAAGATCTCCTTCGGCGAGTCCGTGAAATCCTCCTGGTGGGTGAACAAAGCCTGGGTCGAATCTGATCGCGGCTCATGCCCGTGGGCGTGGGGGGCAGCTGGCGACGCTTGGTTTTCTCGGATCGCTTTTCCATCTCTGCCAAGCTCCAGCCGAGAAAAGCCAATCTCGCAAGCGTGGAGATATCATCCACGCGAACGGCCCAGACCACCAGGGCGCCGCCATCATTGATCCACATGAGAAGGTTGTCACCGAGAACGGACTGGACACCTGATGAATCTCCTGACAAACAGCGGCAGAGCCAGTTGCCACAACAATGGGGCGACCACGGCGCCGCAGATGGGTTGGAAGAGCTGCAGCAGGAAGACAAGTACCTCCAACTATGTGGCTCTGGTCTTCGGCTTCTCATGGTTTCTAAAATGGCGCGAGACATTGCCTGGCGGTTTGAGGCGCACCTTCCGCTGCTCTCTGACTGCGATGCCCATTTGCTTCGCATTATTGCGCAACGCTGCGCGGGGCAGTCCTTGCAGACACGCCGTCGAGATATCCCGAGCCCCCAAGGTAAGATCCTTCTCCAATGAAGAAGGCGACGAGGTGACCCCTTGGGGGAACCGAGACGCCGTTGAGGAATGTCGCGCCATGTCTTTCTTTTGCGCATCTGAGAAGCCTCCGCCGCAAAAGCGGGACTTGATAATCCAAGAGACATCGTGCTTGCTGGTCGTGTAGACCTTCTTTTAGCGCCTAGCACATGCGGCGTCAATAGTCTTGGATACGCCCAGGCTGTTCTGGTGGGTCGCGCGGACGCGCTGGTTGTCTATGGGGGATCTGGCCTCGTTCCTGCCCGCTTCCTCGACCTAGTCCCCTGCTCGATGATGTCGGTCTCCGTGGGGATGTCGTCTGACTGGGCGATGATAGCCTCGCCAGTCCCCAGGTCGAAGTACAAGTTCAAGTTCTCCTGGCAAGGGCCTGGAATGACCTGGCGTGGATCAGAAGATGACTCACTCAGTCTGCAGCCATCCAGTCGTCGAAGGTTGTCTGAGACTGCCTCCAGACTCATCATGGTGCACTGATAATCGTCCATTTCCTGGCCATGCAAGCGCTGACCAGGTGCATGCCCTGAACATGAACAATGCCAAGCTGCTAGTTGCTAAGAAGCCGCGAAGTTCTCGAGCATCTTAGGTCTCTTGGTCTCCGCCAGTGCTGGTGGTGAAGATGGTGGCGGTGAGTTGCTGTGACCGTCGTCCTTGACTGGTAACGGTCGCTTGCTGGAGGCTGTAGGTGCAGCAGACGGTCGTAGTCTGACGTTCTTGTTTTCGGGAGGCTGTGATGGTGATGGCCTCTGATCGATGATCTTCGCGTCGTCGTTAAGGCTCAGGTCGTGCTTCTTGGCGCCAACTGGGGCATCAAGAGGAGATGGTAATGGTGCTGCTTCCGGTGCTGAGGTCGCAGCTTCTGGTTGTTTGGGCGAGCCGCGGTCAAGTGTCAATGCTGGTGGTGCCGCGTCAGCCGGAACGTCGTCGTTGATGAGAATGTTCTTTTCTGACTCCGGAGTGTCCCAGATTTCCGTAGTCTGCACCGTTGATTCCGCCTTTGCTGGACTGCCCGTCGATGCCTGCGCTGTCGCGGTGGGCTCGATCGTTGGCGCGCCGGTGTCGGCGAGGGAGATGAAAATGATGCTGGAGGCTGTGAGATTGGTAGGATAGCTTCCGCGGGTGAGCGTTGGCCGATGCAAAGGCGACGCAGGCTTCCAGCAGGATCCACGCATATCAGTGCAGACACAACGACACCACATCATCACGTGTCGCACGCTGGAGCGCCATGGCAAATCCCAGCAAGAACGCCAGCCCCGGCTGTTCCGCGGCCGCCTCCTCGAGTAGAGTTTTGAAGCGCTGCAATCGGAATTGGGATTGATGGCCGGCATCTTCGAAGGACTCTCCGTCGCGATGCCGGTCTAGTACGCGGTCGCCCTCGCAGCTCGCTTTCTCCTTTGGGGCCAACTCAGGTAGAGCATGCCCGGGAGGTAATTCGAGCGGTGCTTTGGCAGCCTGATCTGCTTGAGATGCTTCGCCCTGTTCTGCTGGCAATGGTTCTGCCGGCGGCGGCCCAGGCGCTGCCGCGGAGGGGGGCGGCGGAGCCGGCGAGGATGCTGGGCCCGCAACTGCCGGCGGAGACTCTGTCTGGATCGAAACTGCAGCCTGTCGCCCGCGCATGGGGCCCCGTCGCGGTGTTACCATTCTTATATCGGTGACATGTCCAGAAACTCATGCCCAACGTAGTGGAAGGCACGCACCCCAGCCGGCGAACGAAGTCGCCGAAGAGTTTCTCGCGCAACAGTCTAGGGTATACATGAGACTTTGTTGTTCGAAAACTGCCCACCAGCCAAGCGCGAGGTCGACGGCGCCTGCATAATACATTGCGGTCCGCCTGAGCCTACATGATGCCACGGATCGAGTTTTCCTCTGAACAGGCGCCCTTTGCGAGTCTTGCGGGCCAAATTGACGCTGCTCGCAAAGGTTGTGGTAGAGCCTACCCTCGTCGTTCATCAAGTCCGTGAGAGGTGATTCCTCTCAAATGCTGCACTTGCCAGGGTTCTCTACAACGTGGTCGGTGCGGTCGTCTTTCGTCTGCTTGCAGATGTCGGTGGCCCACTGAAGAAGTGGCTTGCCCTGGACCCTCGCAAAGACCTTCTTCACCTGCCCCGCCGTCGCGCTAGTCTGCGACCGGGGCGCGCGCTCAGGCAACGGGAACTTCGCCAGACCCTTAAGGACTTACAGAAGGTGTTGACGCGTTCCTGATGCCCCTTCAGTCTCAGACCCCAACCATGCCGCATGCCCGTCAGAAAGAGAGCCGACGCGTCAATGCGGTAGGCCCAGTAGCCGATAGCACCGCCGCCACTGACATGCTCTTGCACGTCCGCTCCCGAGACGCCTTTGCCCATTAAGTGTTGAAGGAATCGTAGATCCTTCTTGGGTGTGATCATCGGCTGCTGGGTGCGACTCTAAGACTTCCCAGGGGCGCCCGGATATCCCCCCCCCCCCCCCGGTTTATCGTTAGCACCGCGCCAAGATTAAATCTTTCAGGGGGTCGTTTTCGCAGGGCGATATCTATAGCGCCTCGCGAAAAAAAAAATCCGCTGCGCGTCGCGCGCCGCGCAGGGAGAAATCCTTGGGGATGCCGTTGGATATGCAGTGCATTTCCTGGAACATTCCGCGGCCCGGAACCTCGCGGATCCGAGACTCCTGGGAGATGCTACGCGCCCCTCGCACGTCCCTGGGAACGCCGAGGACGCGCGAAGGATATGCCCAGGATTTCCTGGGGGCTTAGTGGAGCGAACAGGGCCTAGCGAGGCTCAGCAGGGGATAGCAGGGCGTAGAAGCGCTCAGCGGCGTTCAGCAGGGGCTAGCAAAGTTCGGCACGGGCATAGCAGGGCGCAGCAGGGCTCGGCAGGGGGCGAGCCTGGCTAATCATTGCTTAGCAGGGCTTAGCGGGAGCTAGCAGGGCTCAGCAAGGCTTAGCTTGGCCCCGGGCGCTCTCTGCGGGCTCCTCCGGTGCCGAGGCGAAGCTTCCAGGGTGCCGGATGCGTTGCGCGCTCGCAAGATGAGGGGCGGGGGGTGGGGTGGGGGTGGGGGCGTGGGGGGGGGGGGTCTTACTGGCTTGATGCGGTTAGTGCTTGTGAGATTTTTCGCAGAATTGATCGTCGAATCCATCTGCGCGCGTTTCGCAGCCATGCTGCCGTCCTTCTTTGAACTGACTCCAGACATTTCAGGAGTGCTGCGTCCTGGCGAAGCGCTTCTTCCTAGACGCGCGCTCAGAAGACTCTGCAACCGGAAGTGGGGCAACGGCGTGATCCATGTATGCCTCAGTTGCCAAGTCACCGCCGATGCTGACTGCTCTGGGTCGAAGCCGCCGCCGAAGGTTCTGGGTGCCGTTAGCATGGTAGTGTTTGCAACTGCTGAGCAATGTTTTGTCGGGGGACTCGATGCCGGTGCCAGTGTCCAAGGGTGCCGCATCTGGATGAACGAAGATGCCGTTGGAGCTCTGGATGCTGACGTGGACGGATTGAAGCCAGTGGAGAAGTTAACGTGCTGCATCACGTGCTCGTACAAATGGTGATGGTGAGACTCTTCCTTTGTCGCGTCGCTGTCGATCGGGCCAGCGTCGTGTCCAGATTTTGCGCGCAGCAGTCTGATATACATATATATATATATATATATGTGTATATGTATATATATATGTATATATTTATGTATATATACATACATATATATATATATATACAAGACTGCAATGGCGCTTCGCGCCATGCAACTTGGTCCATGAAGTTTGGCGCGCAGGCGGAATGGCAGGAAGGTCAAGCCGACAAGTTAGCGATAACTCCTGGTTGCCTTTTCCGGTATCGCCGCTATGATAAAGTTATTTGTTACCCTTCCTCCATGCTTCTTTTTTCCTTATTTTCGCCATGCCCTGCGCATTCCCTCCCATCCTCCTCGGCTTTTTTTGTTGCGGGGGCTCCTCCTTGGAGAGCCTCTGGGGGCCTCGCAAAGGCTGCTTCGAGCTTTCTTAAGGCCTTCTGGAGACCTCCTGGGCGTACTCTGGGGGCCTCTGGGGGCTTCCTCGGGCCGCGCTGCCTCCAACCGCGGTCTCCCTGAGAGACCGAGTCGCGATTTGGAATTCTTCGGAAGGTGTCTTTGGGACATCTTGGGCCGCCATGGGGCTCTCTGAGGGCCATCTTGGACCCGTGGTGTGCCGGTTTGGGTATCTCTTGGACTGCCTGGGAGCCCTTTCGGATGGTTGCGGGGCCATTTGGGGGCTCCCCAGGCGGCTTCGGGCGCCCAGGAAGACCGCCGTCTTGGAGCGTCGGGAAGCCGAAAAGGGAGAACCCTAAAATTCACCAAAAACCTACAGGAAATCAATGATTGTTGCCTCGGGGGGCCTTCTTGGGGGTGCTCTTGGGGGCCTCTTCGGGGCCGCCCTAGGGGCCTCTTGGGCCATCTTAAGGTCACTCTTGGAGCGCTCTTGTGCTGTCTTGGGGGCCTCTGGGGCGTCTCCGATGGCCCCCCTGATCGCCCTGGGCGTGCTGGGGGGGCCCGGCAAAACGCCATGCGAGGCCCGCTGGCCGCGCCGAAGCCCGTCTGGGGGGCCCCAGAGCCCCAGATCCCGGGAGCCCGTTTTTTTTTGCGGGGGGGGGGATGGTTTCCCCCCCGCCCGGGCTTGTGCACATCTAGGAAGAGGAACGCACACGCGCACATACATATATATATATATATATATATATATGTTTATATATATACATGTATGCACATATGTCGGCGCAGTTTCTCGCTCGTCGCCCATCTGTGCTGGGGTCCGCGGAAACAGAGCCACGATGTCATCGCCATTTGGAAATGCATTGCTGAACGTCACCGCGCGAAATCTCATATCTTAAAAGAAGTAGCAGTCTAGGACAGAAGCTGCCACGCTTGCCGGTCACGTCGCCGATGAAGGTGGCCCCTTCTGCGGGCCGGAATCTTCTAGGGGAGGCCTGCCTTGCCGATGCCCGGCGTTGGTTCGCCATCAACGCCCGTGACTTCTGAGTTCGCCGGTCGGGTCTCGATGGAAGTGTTGGGAATGATGTCCGAGTGCTATTATCTGACCGCGTCGGCGCCGATGATGCCCGGTGCTGCCCCGGGATCGCATGGCAGACCATGTGCCTTTCGTCCTCTGACCATGTGGTAGCTGGTCGAGCTCGAGTCCTGAACGGGATACTGACCAACTTCAGAGGACGTCATGTCTCCGACCGAGAACCCCAAGCCTCCTGCAATAACTCCGCGTTTAAGTACAGGTTCCTCAGGGTCCTCGCGAACAGCTGGGCTCTCGTTTTCGCTCAGGAAGCTGAGGCTGGGTGTCCACGAAGTAGGTCTGCCTGACGATGGTCCACTTGGTGATGCCTGTGGGATCGTGGCCATCGGCGTTCGAGGTCTGTTACCACGTCGTCCTCGTCCATGGCGGTGCTGCGAGGTGCTGGGGAATCGTGTTCATCGATACTGTGTGACTGTGTTGCTTGGAAAGAGGACCATGAGGATGCAGCTCCTTTCGCTAGCGGGGTGTCTCCGCCGTCGAAGGGGAGGGAATCGTGGTTGCTGATGTATGTTCGACGCACTCGCGTCTTCATGGTCCGTATCTCCGTTTCTGCGCGATACCAATTGTCAGTGCTATCGAGACCCCACCAGCCATCGCCGTACTCGTCGTCGTCGTAATCCCCCTCGCAATGGCCTCGGCGTCTCCCTTTTCCATATCGATTACATTTTCGTCGTTTTCCTCGTCCATCGGATTTGCCGCGATTCTTCCCGGAGCTCTTGCCTCCGTTGTAGCTGTCCGACTTAACCTTTACCACCACCGCGGCCTTTACCCTTGCCTTTGCTGGGTTTCTTGTCGTACGGCGTGTCCTGGTCGTGCTGGTCCTTGGCGTTCGGGCCCTTGAATTTGGTCGCTGCTGGGCAATCTGGGGTATTACGCAATGTTGAGCCACGCTTGCCAGGGTTCTTCTTGCCGCTTGATTTGTAGACGTCGCCGTCGCTGTCCTGATCGTGCGACTCGTCATATTCATGATCCGCTTCTTCCCAGTACTCGTCATCATACGATTGCCACCCGACTTGGTAATCATCGTAGCCGTCGTAATCGCCGTAGTGCAAACCGTAGTCGTCGTCCAGGTCTACCCAGTAGCCGTCGTACTGGTCAGGGCTGTCCTGGGCCTGGGGTTGCTTGGCGAGTCGTGACAGGATCACCTTCATCTCTCCATACTTGGTGATGTCGCCGTCGATACTCAGCTTGATGTCGTTCCTTCGCTTGGGCTGAGATTCGCAGGCGTGTTATTGATTGTCAATCCTGCCTGGTCATGTGCTTCGCCATGCACAGGCTCGAAATCTGAAGAATACTGAAGAAGATCCCGCTGACCTCGTTCATGACTGAACGACTTACCGAGGTCAACGCCAACCGTGTCCTGTTCATGAAGCCCGTACTCTGTCGATAACCATCAAGTGAACATAGAAAGTCCTGAAGCCTGCGCTGGGATGCGTGCCAGTGGGTCCTCATGGGTTCGCGTCGGCGCGAAGGCGTTCTCGCCGATGTACTCAACTCCATCTCGAACAGGTTTGAATCTCAATGCCTGTTTGAGCGCGCCTCCCTGAAGGCGCTGAAGGACAAGGAGCGCTGCCACGCTCTCGTCGTCAATGTTTTTCGTCCTCCACCACAGGCTCAACTTCTGCAGATACATATTGATGCCGTATTTCGCGATGCCCGGCCTCCAGCCAGGAGGTGTTTGACGTGTGCCCTTCTCGAAGGGTTTTTGTTCACCAAGCAACGATCTAGCCATTGTTATGGATGTCGTCGTGGGTGCTGTCGGGGATGCTATATGAGGATACTCTGCAAGCTTTACCGGGTGTAGTGATGTCGCCAGGCCGCAGATGAGAAACAGTAGGGGTCCTCTGCGGCAGCGTCGCGGATGGGGATGAAGTAAACCTTGATGCAATGGATCTTTTCGCTTCTGGTGGTGATCACCTCCGTGGGGTGCCCGTTCCAAAACCGATTGTTCTTGATCCACTGGTCGAACTTCAGCTTCGCGACGGATGTCGCGCGCGCGCCGCCCCGAAAGGCGGCTCCGCTACCAGAGTGGAGATAGGAGCGCGTTCGCATCCAACCCGGTGAATTCACAGGGGCAGGACAGCGCAGGTCAGCGCAGGTCAGCACTTCAGCGCAGGTCAGCGCAGGTCAGCGCAGGTTAGCGCGGACATCTTGGAGGCGCATGTCAGCGCAAGTCAGCGCATGTCAGCGCAGGATAATCGTTTCTCCTTGAAGCCCGATGCGAATGCGGGTGCATATCCTCTCACTGTCTGCTCCGCGAACTGCTCTGCCACCTATGTGTCCACATTCGATGGCTCCTGGAAGATCAGAGCTAAAGTCTAGCTGGGAGGAAGGGAGGGCGAGGGAAGGAGGGAGCGACGGAGAAGACAGAGGTCACCGGAAGCTCCTGCCCACACTACCCACAGCCACTCCTTCTTCCGATTCCCTTCCTCCCGGCCCCCTATGTGCCTGCCCCCCCTCCCCTCCCTTCCCCCTCCTCATTCCTGCTCCCCCTTGCTTCCCATCTTGCTTTCCCCCCCCCCTGCCGTTCCCATTCCTTGCTTCGCGCTCTTGGGGCGGCTGCGGCATATCTTGCCGCCGCCGCCCTCTTGTTTGTCCCGTTGACAGATTGCACGAACAAGAAACGAAAATGGCCGTCTGCGGCTCATACTGGCTGCCGCCTGCGGCCATGAGGAGAAGGAGGAGGGGGAGGAGGACGAGGAGAACGAGGATGAGGACGAGGAGGAGGATAATGAGGAGGGAGAGGAGGAGGAGGAGGAGGAGGAGGAGGAGGAGGAGAGGAGGAGGAGGAGGAGGAGGAGGGGGAGGAGGAGAGGAGGAGGAGGAGGTGGAGGAGGAACAGGAGAAGGAAAAGGAAGAGGAGGAGGAGAAGCAGGAGGAGGAGGAGGAGGCGGAGGGGGAAGAGGAGGAGGAGGAGGAGGTGGAGGTGGTGGAGGCGGAGGAAGAAGGAGAGAACCGTTCTGGGCTGTTCCGATTTCTTCCGCAGAGCAAGGGGAGGGTCTTGCGCGTACGTACTTCAGAGTGGCACGTGCGCGCGTGCCAATCTGGCAAAGAGTTGCAGCAATTCCGTATATACATCGTGGCTCGCGCGATGGCCAAGCCGCCACCGTGGGCCGCGTCCACCCGAGGGGCGCGCGGGGACTGCGACGCGACGGTGGCGGCCGCGGACTGGATGCTCCCTGGCCCCGGGCTGCCGCTGTGGGGCTACCGCTGCGGCGAGGCGGCCAAATGGGCCGGTCGGCTCCACTGCAGGGGCTGCGGTGGCTCGGCGCCGGCGGTGGTCCGCCAGCGGGCTGCGGCGGCCGCGGCGGGCCCTGGTGAAGCCGAGGGGGCCCCGCCGTAGCCGAGGGCCGAGCGCGGCTGGGTGCATGGCGGAAACAAGCCTCGGCGGGCGCGGTTCCGCGAACCGGCCGAAGTCGTGGAGGTCGACGACGGCGAGGACGACAAGCTGGCCTCGGGGTTCGCGCTCCTGGCGTCACGAGGGCTCACGCTCGACGACGACGCCAGGAAGAAGCTGGGCTTGGAGGCGGCGGCGAGCAAGGCGCCCGCGGCCGAGCCCCCGAAGTCACGCCATGCGGCGGCGCAGTCGGCCATGTGGAAGGTCAAGAACGCCACCGCCAAGCCTGAGCGAGCCCAGAAGTGGCTCGACGCGGCGCGCGAGCTCGCGCAGAAGGCGCTGGGCGCAACCAAGGCGGCCCGCGACACCGCGTCCGCGGCCCACGAGGACGCCGAGGTGCTGCTGGAGAGGGCGCGCCGCGCGGAGCAGGCGGGCCTGCCGCCTGAGGCAGCGCAGCAGGCGCATCAGCGCGCCGCCGACATCGACGTCCAGGCGCAGGCGACGCGGAGCTCAAGGGCAGGTCCGACGGCGAGGGGGCGGTGCAACTCAACCAGGCGGTGGAGATGCCCAGCAAGCTCGCAGCGGCTACCAAGGCCCGATCGACGCGGCCTAGGCAGCCGCCCTGCGGGCAGCCGCCGCGGAGGGGGCAGGGGCTGCCGAGCCTCCTGCCACTGCTGCTGCGGCCGATGCGGCTGGCGGAGGCGGCGCGGCAAACGCCGGCCGGCATGGGCGGCGCGGAGTTCGCCTCTGGGGTGGCTGCCCTCGACGCCGCCAAGCGGAGCGAGATCGAGTAGTTCCTGGAGAAGCACGGCTGCTCCCTGCCGCAGCGGCTGCGACTCCCAGGCGGAGCTAGCGCATGCGCGGGCGCCGAGGAGGCCGCCAAGGGCGACGACGCGCTCCATAGGGGCAGCGGCCCAGAGGATTCGTCAGAGCCCGCGTGCAGGGGCCTGGAGGCTGGACACGGCCAACTCCGCCTCCAGGTCCAGCGTGCTCCGCTGGCTCCAGGAGGAGGCCGATGGCGACATCCTCTTCGTGCAGGCGACAGGGGTTGCGCCGGGCGCCAGGGCGGAGGTCGAGCAGGCCTGCCGTCGGGAGGGTTGGAAGGCTCCCCTCGCGGAGGCCATGCGCACGGAGCGCGGCGGGCTGCCCTGTGGCGTGGGCATCGCCTGCCGCGCGCATCTGGGCATGGGCTGGCCGCCTGCTGGCCCGCCGCTGCAATCTGACCGCGTGGTTGCCCGCTGGATCAGCGTTGTGGTGCCAGGCGGCTTTCTCGCGGTCTCGCTCTACCTGGCGTCGGCCAGTGGACTGGGCCCTGAGAGTCGGGTCGCATTGGCGCAGCTGGGCCAATATCTCGAAGCAGCGCGGGTCCCGTTCATCATCGGTGGCGACTGGAACTGCGCGCCGCGAGAGCTGGGAGCCTGGGGCTGGCAAACACGCGTCTCGGGCTTCGTGGTCAGCTCGGGCGCGACAACCTGCAGAGTGGGGGGCGGCGCGGAGATCGATTTCTCCGTGGTGTCCGGCAGCGCTGGGCCTCGGATCGGGAAGCCGCGCGCTCGGGCAGCTCCCCGAGCCCGCGCTGCCCCGTGAGACCGTAGCTGGACGGCGCCAGGGTGCAGGAGAAGGCGCTGCACCTGCAGGGCGCCACGCGCCTTCCCAGCGGAGAGGCCGGTTGGGCCGCGGCGAGCGACGCCCTGCTGGAAGGTTCTACTGCAAGACCTGGTCGGCGCGATCGGGGCCAATCGCAGCGCCCCGCAAGACCCGTGCCAGGCTTTCCTGGGGCGAGCGCCCACGGGGCAGTCTCCCGGGGTGGGGGGTCGCTGGGGGGGGGGGGGGCACTGCCACATGTGCCACGGCCTCCTTGACGTCGCCCATTTCGAGCTGCCCTTCTGTTTTGGGGCCTGCCCGCGCGCTGCCGGTGGGAGTCAGCGAGGCCGCGCTAAGGTCGCTGCGGGACAACTTGGCTGTGGACTGGAGAGAAGCTGTGACTGGCCTACACAGAGAAGTCACAGAGGACGCGGGGATCGTCGGTGTTGAGCAAGTGTTTGCGGGCTAGGAGGGGGCTCCTCCGCCTCGCCTGGGGGCGTCGGCTCACAGGACGGATGGGCCGCGAGGCCGCTCAGGCAGCTTGGCCGCGGGGGCCCTCCCGAGGGCCGCTCCGATGGGCGTGGCCCTCAGGCCAACCTGGCGGTCGCCGTCGCCACGTTTGCGGAGGAGACGGGCACGAGAGGCAGGCCCAGCAGGACCGCGACCGATTTGGTGGAGGCCGCGGGGGAGCAGAGGTCCCAGGTTTGTGGCGAAACTGGGCCTCAGCGAGGTGGGCTGGGGACTCGTGTTCGTCAGCCTCGTGGAGCTGCCGACCATGATAATGGTGTAGCTTGGGAAGGATCTGGCGTCGCCACTTTGGACGAGCTTTACGAGCGCTTCGCGGGCTTGCTGGAGGAGGACACCGCTGGCCTCCACGATTGGCAGGAGGAGGAGCAAGCTCGGCACGGAGGGCGCGGCGCGCAGTCCAGTTTCGTGGAGCAGCAGATCAGCGTCACGCGGCGGGGGGCACATGCCAGAGGGCGCCCGCAAGCGCAGGTTCGGCGAAGGATCGCCACAACGTGCTGGGAGCTGCTGGCCAGCAGGAGGCGGTCGCGGATGCCGCGTCACATTCCGCGCGAGCTCGTCGCCCAGGCCGTGCTGCAAGCCGGGCTAGGGGGGCTGGCCAGCCCGCGCCTAGCGGGGGACATCGGCCTCGAGGTGGCACGGAAGGCGCCGCGGCAGAAGGACCTGGCGCAGCAGCTCCGCTCGGCCAGGGCCCTGACCTTCAGCGAGCTCCAGGCGCTGGAAGGCCGCGCGCGCCAGGCGGCCCAGGCCTTCGACCAAAAGGAAGCCGAGGCCCGCGCCAAGGCCTGGCGGGAGTGGGCGCAGGCGGCCGTTCGAGACGGTGGAGGAGCAGCGCGCGGCTTCTGCCTAGCCCCCGTGGGCTGGACGGCTGACCAGACAGCCGCGGGCCAACCTGCGGGCGTGGCGGGCGCGCTGCAGGCGCTCGCAGCGGGGTGCCAGCAGGTGTGTTGCCACGGCGCGAAGGGCTTCGATGTCGAGGAGGTGCTGCCCGAGGAGATGCTGGAGGAGGCGCCGCGGCCACCGGCGCCGCAGGACATCCTGGACGCCGCGCGGTCCTTCAAGGAGAGCACTGCAGCGGGGTCGATGGCCTCGAGCCGCGCCACTTCTGCGGCGGTGCGGGGAAGTCATGAGAGGATACGGTGTGGCTCCAGAGTTTCGATGCGGACCGCTCCAAGGCCCCGGGCTTGGTCTCTGTCTCAGGGCTGCTCGACCTGAGCAAGGCCTACGAGAGGGCCACGCACCGAGGGATGGTGCGCGCGGCGATCAGGGAGGGCTTCCCGCTGAGAAGGATCAAGGTCTTTCGCCAGCTCTACGGAGGCAAGCGGAGGCTGTGCTTGGACCGCTGGAAGACGGAGGCGTTCCAGGTAGCCCTCTCGCTCATAGCTGGATGCTCCTTCGCAGCCGCGCTCTGCGGGTCGTCCCCATCCAGCCGCTCGACGCGATGCTCAAGTCCTGGCAGTCGGTGAAGGCCTACGCGGTGGTCGAAGACATCGCGCTGGCGTTCCACGCCAAGAGAGCGCATGCGGGTCGCATATTGGTCGGGGCCACCCGCATGCTGCGCCAGAGCCTGGGGGGCAGAGGTTTCAAGATCTCGGCGACCAAGGGCCATATCCTCAGCTCTGATGGGGGGTTGCTCGCCGCGTGAGGGCAGGCTCATGCGCTGGCAGTTCAGGCACGCGGGGGCCACGGAGAACCGGGGCGTGGATGTCCAAGAGGGCGTCCTGGCGGGTGCTGCGCCAGCGGATCAACCGCCTCAGGCAGCGAGCCGGACGCTACACGGCCTTGCTTCAGGCAGGGGCCAAGGGGCTCTCCCTGGTGTTCAGGGCGGGCGGCTTGGCCTCGATCTTGCACGGCGCCAGGGTCAGCGGGGCGCCTCCGCAAGGGCTGCAGCGTGCCCGCGCGGTGAGCGGGAGCCTTGACTGGCGAGATAGGCAGCAAGTCTCGGACGGTGCTGTTCGCGCTGCGGGAAGGCCAAGTTTGGAGGCATGACCCCGCCTACGCCGCACGAGCTTCCCCTAAGGGCGTGGGCGACGGCTGTCTTCCCGGGGTGCAGGCCCGCGGCGGCTTTTAAGAAGGTGCTGGAAGTGAAACCTGACAACTGGGGCGACGTCACGGGACCTGCGGGGGCAGTCTGCCTCTCGCTGGAGCGCCTTGGCTGGGCCTTCAGGGCGTAGCACCTTAGGGGGGCGAGCGGGGCCACGTCGTGGACCTGCAGCTCCTCAGCCCGCGCATGAAAGCCAACTTGGTGGAGGAGGGGGTCTACCGCTACCTGCTGAGGCAAGTGGCCAAGCGCGAGAGCTTCGAGCAACTGGAAAGGCGGGCGCCCGACCTGGAGCCTTCCCGAGCCGCGCTGACGGGGCTTCGCCGCGACGGCAAGCAGGAGGGGACAGCGCTGCTGGATGCCCACATCGCAGGAGAGCTCGCGACGCAGAGCGGTCTCTACAAAGAACGGGCGGCGCTAAGCCAATTGTGCCAGCGGTGCGAGGGAGCGACGGGCACGGCACATCACCGCCTCTTCACCTGTCCCGCGATCGTGACTTTGGCAGCCGAGCTGGGAATCCAGAGCGTGGCGGTCGCAGGGAGAAGCGCGCCAGAGGACGACCTCGGGATGACGCGTGGCCTGAACAACCTGGGGGTCGACCAGGCGCCGCCGCCCAACGTGGACGAGAACTGCCACAGGGCTGGGCTTGCGCGCCACGAGTGATTCAGGGGCGTGATATGCATCGACGGCTCGGCGATGTGCCCCGAGGTGCCCAATCTCACTCGCACAGGGTGGTCGGCCGTGATGATGGATGGTGTCGCTCGGTCCTCGGCGGCGGCATGTGCGGGTGCGCGCCTGGATGGACCCAGGAGATAGGCTATGCCGAGCTGCGCGCCCTGAAACGAGTGCTGCAGGAGGTGGGGCCCGAGCCGGTGGCCATCCGCACGGACTGCAAAAGGGGCCAGGGACGACTTCGTGCTGGGGCCCCCCCAGAGCTGCGGGCACGAACACAAGTATGCGGACTCGTGGAAGCAGCTGTTCCACCAGGTCGAGGAGCTCGGGGCCGAATTCGTGGACCTGCGGTGGGCGACGGGCGGCCCACACCAGCTGGGCCAAGGCGTGCCGCCGCGACGCCACCCTGCAGGCCTCCGCAGGGAACCGCGAGGCGGACGTCAAGGCGCGGCTGGGCGCGAAACTCCACCCAGGCCAGCAGCTGCTCGCGGAGCTCGAGGGCCGCTGGATTGAAGCCGCTTCGCAGGCCGTCGCCTGGTGCGGCCACCATGGGGGAATCCTGAAAGGAATGGCTGATTTCGGGTGGCCTGACACGGGCCCTCTCCATAGTCCTCGGGCTCAGGATCCCGAAGCGCTCCTCTTGGTTCGCCCCGACATGGGCCACCAAGTGTGTAGGCTCGGTCGAGCTTTGGGCTGTTCCGTTTGCGTGATCCGACGGGCCTCGAAGGCCAGAGTGGCTTATTTCCAAAAGCTGCAGTTTCCGGGGCCCACTAAGCCTCCATGCGTCATGGCAGTGCACTAGCCCAAGGGTTGGATACTTTTTGCCACGAACCACAATGATGAATGGCCCCTATCCCGCGGACTGTATACCACTACAGCAGAGCTGCGCCACAGCGTGAGGCGGAGAAGCCAGCGGCGGACGTCAATAAGCTTGCGTCCGCGTGAAGAGCATGCCCAGCAACACGGGGCGGAGTGGATGGGCAGGAGGCAGGCCGGGGGCGGACGGGGGACAGGGCGGAGGGATCTAGGACTGGCCAAGACAGAGGGCCAAGGGGCCCACGGCGCCCCAGGCGCAGGCGTACCTCGAGGACGTCTCGAGGTGTACCTGCGGGGGACGAGCCGCGCCAGGGGCCATGGACGACTGGGAATGACCAGCCTGTCTTCCCCCCCTCCATCTCCACCTTTCCCGTTCCCCTCTCTCCCCCTGTCCCCAGTCTCCCAATCCTCCTCTGCACCTCCTCCCCGTCTTCCCTTCACCACCTCTTCCTCTTACCGCCGTTCCTTCTCATTCCCTCTTCCCTCCTCCATGCTTGCCTCCCCTGTCGTTTCTCCCTGAGTCTCTCTGACGCTTTGTGATATTCTAGCAAACTTCACGCGGACAGTCGGGTGAGACACCACTTCTGAACATTATCAATCTGAACTTTCGCCCCTTCCTTTCTCGAGTCTGACCATCCCACACCAGGACGAGCTCATACATACGAACGCTTTGCGTTTGTATGTGTTCCCTGTTCGCTACAATCGATGCCTCAGGTGGGAGTGCAAGTACGTGTGGCAGATGTGCTCCACGTTCGCTTCAAAACTAGCTGTAGGTGTTGCTTCGGCTTGGCGGCATCGAGACGGTACATCTTGGGAAACAATACGACTCCACATTGTGCGGGATAATGCAATGGGGAACTACAGGCAACGGAGGTCGCCGTGATATGCACCCGTGGCGCAACTGGATATGACGGAACACTGCCGTAATTTGTTATGTGGCATTAACTTGGCTTGAGCTTCAGCGTTGAGCCTTTTCTCCTGGATTGGCAAACGGAGGTTGAACCTTGAGCCAAACATGCCACGGGAGGAGAATGCCGGGGATGGAGGTTGAACAATGGGAGGATATGGACGAGGAGCTTTCCCTCAACGATTGTACATTCATCAACAACAGACTTTTTAGAGCAGAGGGGGATAACATGGCTCTCTTTCAGCTCCGCTCCAGTGCGCTCCCCTTCCCTCCTTCGCTTGGCCTGCCCGCCCCCTACAATGCTCGACCCGCCCTTGCCCATCCACTCCAGCTCCGTCTGAATCTACGCTCCTGCTCCTCCTCCTCCTCCTCCTCCTCCTCCTCCTCCTCCTCCTCCTCCTCCCCGTCCTCCTCCTCCCCCTCCTCCACCTCCTCCTCCCCCTCCTCCACTTCCTCCTCCTCCTCCTCCTCTCCTTCCCTCCCTCCCTCCCTCCTCTGCCTCGCCCCACCCCGTCCGACCTCGCCAACACCAGCGCCGACATGCTCCAGTCTGACCAGCATCCGAGCCACGCCTGGCCTGGCCCTGTACCCAACCCGCCCAGCCCTGCAGTAGTCCACGCGTGGTCAACCTCCCTCCCTCCCTCCCTCCCTCCCTACACCGGCCACTGACCCTGCCCAACTCTGCCCGACCATATCGCGCCCTGCCGCACACGCTCCTGCTGCCACCGCTCTCGCCCCCTGACTGAACCTCCCCTGACCATACTCTCCCCTTTCCCTCTCTCGTTCCCTCTGCCTCCCCGGTCCCCGTCCCCCACTTCCGCACCCTCCCCTGCCCCCCCCCCACCACTCCCCCTCCCCCTCCGCCCCCCTCGCACGCGCGCGCCCCCTGCCCCTCCGCCTCCCCATGCGCTCCCTACTCACTTTCCCCAGCCGTCCGCACGACGTTTTCGCTGTTCCCATGCCATCGCGCTGGATCCCCTCCGTCGTTGCCGCGGCCGCCTGGTCCAACGGCTGCTTCCGCTGCAGTCGCAGTCGCCTCGGTGGGAGGTGGGGAGACATGGGAGGGGACCTGCTGTTCGAAAGCTGAGCGACGGCCTCCAGACCACGGTGGGAGGGAGGGAGGCGGGTGATCTTGACAATGACGAGGGGGAGAGGGCCGCGGAGTTGGAGAAGGGTTTGGGCGAGGGGGAGGGGGGGGGAGGTGGACGGCGAGGGGAGCGGGTACGGGCGAGGGAAGGGCTTGTGTGTGTGTGTGTGTGTGTGTCGGGGGGGGCGTCCCCCCAGCTCCCTCCTCCTCCTCCTCTTCCTCCTCCTCCTCCTCCTCCTCCTCCTCCTCCTCCTCTGGCTTGGCAGCCAGCTTAAGGTCGAAGACTGCTTGATCCTCTTCTTCTTATTATTAGTATTATTCTTCTTCTGCGGGGCAAATGGCCATGCGTGGCCAGCCAAATGTGACAGTTAGAGGGGTGAGGTGCTTGTTGGCGGCGCGCACAAGGGGGTAGGGGGAGAGGGAAAGGCTTCTTAGAAGGAAGCCGCTTCTTAGACTACGCTGGCCCTGCATCTAGAGACAATGCCCGCGCCTTCAAAGAAGCAGGGGTACTTCTAAGAAGCCTTCCTCCCTCCCCCTACCCCCTCTGCGCGTGGCTGGGCTTCAGCCACGGAGGTTATGTAAGCAATGCAACCTTCTTGTGCGAGCGCCCCGACCTGGAAGGGCGCCTTTGCGCCCGCATGGAAGCAACCAACCATGGATCCATGCAGACGCCGAGCTCCCGTCTTCTCTATGACTACTTTCCAAGCCCCCCAAACCCATTCCGAAGACCCGAAGTTCGGTCGGGGGGAGGGTGCGGGCTTCATGTGTGCTTTTTTATTGCTTCCCGACCCCCCCACACTGGGAATGGAGGGCCATTTGGCACCGTCGGGTTGGGTTGGGGTGGTCTGTTGGGTGGTGACGCTACGGTCTCTGTCGCAGCGCACCTCCAGATCCGCTCTCCGAAGCCGGCGCCCCGAAAAACAGCGGGAACACCGAAGACCTCAGAGCACGATCTCCGATGTCCTCGCGCTTCTCCTCCGACGAGCCATAACTGGGGAGCTGTGGTCCTCACGCCCCTGGGGGAACCCATCGCGTCGACGATCTCTCGAGAGGGGTGTCGAGATCGATGGGTCCCCCAGGGGGGAAGGACCACAGCTCCCCCAGCTGAGGCTGGCCTGCTCCTGCTCCCGCTGCTGCTCCTGCTGCTGCTCCCCCTCCTCCTCCGCCCGGGGCCGCCGGCCTCCTCCGGACGTCTAAGGCGACGATGCAGCCCGTGGTGCACGCGGCGCCGAGGCCGAACACCACGCCGGTCATGCGGCCCCGGGGCCCTGCGCGCTACGCGCCGGCCCAAATCTCCCCTTGCCGTGTGGGCGCCTTCGGGCTCCCTGGCGCCCGAAGGCGTGTGCACAGCCTGGAGGGGGCGTACCTTTTGCTCCCGCCATCTCCCGCCAGCCCTGCCGGCTTCCGCCGGCCGCGGAAGGAGGAGGAGGGGGAGGAGGAGGGGGAGGCGGAGGAGGAGGAGGAGGAGGAGGAGGAGGAGGAGGAGGAGGAGGAGGGAGGAGGGAGGAGAGGAGGAGGAGGAGGAGGAGGAGGGAGGGAGGAGGAGGGAGGAGGGGGGAGATGACAGCTCCTTCGGTCCCCGAAGGTAAGGCCCCTCTTGGAACGACACACAGCCGCACTGCTCCACGAGCCGGATGACGAGGGCCAAAACACAGGATGCATCAACCGTTGTGCCACTTGAGCAGCTTAGGGACCGACCGTCCCAGCATTACTAAAGGCCTACCACGAGATGTTCGAGAGATCGTGATCCACCGCCGCTTTACTGTCCGGGAAAAAATTCTCCCCCTCTTTCTCGAACCCCGGAACCGGGGGGTCCCTTCGAACCCCCCCCCCCCCACTACCGGTTCCCCCCCCCCCCCTCGTAAACCGGGGGGGTGTCACTACCAGTTCGGCCCACCTCCCCCCCCCACGCTCACCGCCAGCAAACGACTTCCGGGTCCCTACCACCGTCCGCACCACATCCCCCAGTGCTGTCCCCAGCACCACTGTCCTCACCACCACTGTCCCCACTGTTCCCACCACCGTCCCCACTGTCCCCACCAGTGCCCCCACCACTGTCGCACTGTCCCCACTGTCCCCACCACTGTTCCCACCACGGTTCCACTCCCCACTTTCTCCACGGCCCCAACCACTGTCCCACTGCCCCACTGTCCCAATGTCCCACTGTCCCCGCCGCTGTCCCATTGAGCTGTCCCACTGTTCCCACAACTGTCCCCGCTGTCCCCACCACTGTCCCCACTGTACCTGTCCCATTATCCCACCGCCGTCCTCGCCACCGCCCTCACCACTGTCCTCACCACCACTGTACCCTCCGCTGTCCCACTGTTTCCACCATATTCCCACTGTCCCCACACCACTGTCCCCACCACCACCGTCCCCACCACTGTCCCACTGTCCCCACCACTGTCCCACTGTCTCCTCACTACTGTCCCCACCACCACCGTCCCCACCACTGTCCGCACCACTGCCCCACTGTCCCCGCACCACTGTCCCCACCACCACCGTTCCCACCACTGTCCCAGCATCCCCACCATTGTCCAACTGTCCCGAGGAGCGGGAATCGTTTGCCGGCGGCGAGGGGGAGGGAGGGGGGGCGGGGTTCGAACCGCGGGTAGCGAACCCCCCCGGTTTGCGAGGGGTGGGGAGGGGGGGTTCGAACCGGTAATGACCCCCCCCAGTTTTCGAGGGGGGGGGGTTCGAACCGGTAGTGACCCCTCTCCTTTTCATGATGGACTGGGGGGGGGAGGGGTTCGAACCAGTAGTGACCCCCCCCGGTTTTTGAGGGGGGGGGAGGGGTTGGGAACCCCCAGTGACCCCCCTCCCGGGTTTTCTGCCAGCAGCGGTAGAACTCGCTCTTTCAGATGTTCTCAGAACCCAGAAATGTTCTCAGAACAAGAACAATGCTCTTAGAACACAAACCCGATGTGTCAAAACAAGCCGGTCCCAGCCAGAAATGTTCTAAGAACATTTCGTGCAAATCACAAAAGGTTCTTAGAACATTCTTTGGTAGGCCTATAGGCGAGCCAAGACGCTTCGCCACTGCTTGAGCCACACACACACACACTCCCGCCTCGAGTCTCCTCCGCATATGTCCCACGGAGAAACAAACACAAAAGAAAAGGTCGGCGCCGCTAGAGCGCTGTCCTTCAAGCGAGGCTTGTGTTCTGGAATGGAGCCGAGCTCCATCCGTCTCGGCTTAGGTCGGGCATGTCCTCCTGCAGGGCAGGTTCTGGAAGAAAAGTCCAAGATCGTCAAACAATTGTCAAACATAGTGAAACGAACACGAAAACTCTCCCTCCAGACTGTTTTCCACTATTATTGAATCTTACTCCTGTAGAGGGACATGCCCGACTCAAGTCTAGGCTGCAACGAGTATCAATGAGTATTGCCATACTTTCAGGTACATTCCTGGCGAGAGCCTGGGCTTCGCCGGGAACTGTCCTCCATCTGGATGTGAGGCTGTCTCACGCGATAGCCCTACTTCGAACAGATCCGCCCTCCATGCGTGAAGATATTGTGCACACTTGCGTACCAGACTAGACTGCATTCAATATGGACAAAATCCCACTCGAGAATGCACTTTTGAAAAGGAGTCCCCCTCAGTCCGTGCAGTAGTGTGGAGTGCTCGAGCCACGACTGCGCGGCACTGGAACGAAAGCAAAGTGTCGAAGACGACCCACCCTCCATTCGCTCCGCTGATGCGAACTATGAAAACGTATGTGCGCGGGGCCTGGGCGAGAACGACATTGTTGACCCAAATTCGGCTCCTACTTTGCCCCCCCGAACGTTTCAACACAAGCGTGCGCGGCGCTGAGGGCGGACACAACATGCCGCCATCCGCTGTGTAACTGCCGGAGGCAAGTAACATTGAAAACACGCAAGGCGTAGGGAAGCGGAACACTTTGAACAAAAACAGGTTCGCATCAGGGCCGTGTGCAACAAACAGATTTCGGGCGAACGCCTGGCGCGCTGTACCAGCAAGTCCGATGGCCCCACGATGAGGTATGTTGTATAGATGGCCAACTCGAGAAGCCATGGATACAAACATGCTGACGTGTCACTGCTAATTGCGCGGGCTTCCGCCAGTTTCCGCCGACATACCCGCCTCCGTTTTGACGCGCTGAGGCCACGACCCATCCTGGAACAACCCATACATACGAGAGGGAACAAGAGGGCGAGGGGGAAAGGAGGCACGGTGGAGGAGGAAGAGGAGGTTGGAACAAGCTGACAGCCATGACCCAACGAAACCACACAAAACCACACTGGTCGAGAGCCGACTCCGCACCGGAAAGCGCGGTCCTTCGCCCAGGCGAGGTCCGCCTCGACAAGACCGAATTGGCCCACAACTTTCTCGCGACGAGCATCAGAGGATGGGTGGGAGGCTCCCGAGTCAGCCCCAGGGCCCTCAACCACCAGCGTCTCGACGCACCCAGTTTTTATCATTCGCGGTACCTCTTACCAACCCCCTCCCCTCCTCCCCGAGTTACGCCCGTAATCGCCAGGGGGTAAACAAATGGCCTCGACCAAGTCCTTGCACTCGGCGAAGTCAAGGCCCCTCGTAGGCCAAAGTGCCAAACCCTTTCAAATCCTTCTTCTAGAACGGAACCTTCCGCAAGCGATTTATCTGCAGCAACTCGGCCAACCCACCCGTGCCCTTCATGGTCCTTCCCATGACCTCGACGGGACCTCCCTGGCTTGCCTCCGCTGCTGAACGCAACGCGTCGCGCTTGCAACATCCGCCGAGCCTCCCGAATCTCCGACGAGATCGAAGATCTGGGTGGCTGAAGAGGGGTGTATTTGGGTCGGGAGGACTCTGGTGGCCTCTTCCTCCTCCTCCTCCTCCTCCTCCTCCTCCTCCTCCTCCTCCTCCTCCTCCTCCTCCTCCTCCCCCTCCCTCTCCTCCTCCTCCTCCTCCTCCTCCTCCTCCTCCTCCTCCTCCTCCTCCTCCTCCTCGCACGTGCGAGTTCGTCGAGCCTGTCGCCGCTGGAGCTGGAAGTGCACACTAGCGGCCAGTGCCCGAGCCCTCGGTTCCAGGAGAAGTTCGAGCGGCGGCTGGTGGCCTGTTGCTCCTGCTGCTCCTCCTCCTCATCATCCTCATCCTCCTCCTCCTTCAGCAGGCCTCCTCCTCCTCCTGCTCCTCCTCCTCCTCCTCCTCCTCCTCCCCTCCTCCTCCTCCTGCCTCCTCTCTCTCTCCTCCTCCTCCTCCTCCTCCTTCCTCCTCCCCCTCCCCCTCCCCTCCCCCTCCTCTCCTCCTCCTCCTCCTCCTCCTCCTCCTCCTCCTCCGAAGCACAGCATTTCTGCTTCAGGAAGTGCTGGTGAGCAATGGCAGGGCGGCTGCCCGTCTCCATTTTGCGGATCCGCTTGTGAGCCGCGCGCGTTCTCTGCTCATCTTCCGAAGACGACGCATTGACCTACCGACTTGGCTTGCCATCCTCGCTGGCCGAGTGCATGTCGGCCGTAGGGCTTCTTTGAGCTTCCAGCAGGGTCCCTCCAATGTCCTGTGGGCATCCAATGGAAACCTGGGCTGGTCTGAGATTATCCTGGCTCTCCCTCGTAGATGCGTCACAGAAATTGAAGAAGGGTTGTTCTGCATACTTCGCTCGAGGCTTTTCGTTTACTCCCGCCAGGGCGAAGAAATCTCTCTCTCTCTCTCTCTATATATATATGAAATCCCCCAAATGCGTGAAAATGATCCGCTTCTCAGCTTCTACTCTGGTGACTAGCCGGCCGCTCTGCGGTTGATCGGGAGTTTCTGTATATAGAAGAAGGTGCGTGCGCTTGTTGGCGAGGGTGAGGATGAGGTTCCTCCCCCTCCTCCTCCTCCTCCTCCTCCTCCTCCTCCTCCTCCTCCTCCTCCTCCTCCTCCTCCTCATCCTCCTCCTCCATCCTTCTCTTGCCTCCGTCTGTCCTCCTCCACCCCGCAGCTCCATCATCTTCTCCTCCTCCTCCTCCTCCTCCTCCTCCTCCTCCTCATTCCTCCTCTGGGCACCTCCCCCGGGGCGCGGATCCACCGGATCTGTCCGGATCTGTCCGGAAACGGTGCCGGAGGCCGTTCTCTGCGCGCGGCGGGGGTACTTATAAGTACTTATGCAGTTACGCCAATTATAAGTAGCTCCTAAGTCGCTCGTAAGTAGCTGATAAGTAGTGTAAGTAGCTCGTAAGTAGCTCATAAGTAGTGTAAGTAGCTCATATGTAGCTAAGTTACTTAGGAGCTACTTATAAGTAGGGGCAGCCTACTTATAAGTAGCGTAAGTACTTATAAGTACTTTGGCCTACTTATAAGTACTTACGGCCTACTTATATAAGTAGCGTAAGTTACTTACGAGCTACTTATGTAAGTGGCGTAAGTGCCACATAAGTGGCGCGTAAGTGCCACATAAGTGGCGCGTAAGTGCCACATAACTGCAGTTACGCAAACTAACGCCATGTATGGGCATGCATTTTCAATCAATATATATATATATATATATATATATATAACAGCGCGCGCGCTGAACAGGACGCCCAAAACACTTGTGACGCCAATGTCGTTAACCCTAAACCCTAAGAGAACCTTGGTGCCCGATCTGGAATATTGCGCGGGCGCCGTGGGAGGCATGCTGCGAAATCAATAGTTGTTTCATGCATTTGTGCTGCCGCTGGCCCAGACAAAGGTTTCAGGCACCCTTGCAAGCTTGCGTTCAGCGCAGCCCCCGCCTTGCGTTTCGCGCATTGCAGTTGGGCCATGGCGGGCGAGACCATGCAGGCTCGCGTGGAGCGCGTCCAGGAGCAGATCTTCGACATCATCAAGGAGTACACGTTGAGCCATTGCCCCCCGATTCTCCAGTTGCGCGACCAGGCGGTGCGATTGTTGCGGAAGGAGGGTCTGCTGAGGCGCCAGAAAACGAATGGGCGCTACGTGGCCGTGCACCCGCGGAACAGGTACGGCGATGGCATAATTCCATCCCACGTGCGCACGCTGGTGCGCAGTTTTTGCAGCGACGGGTTCAGCATGGATGAGGTGGGCGTGCCCTTTGCCATCGAGATGCCACCCCCATCTCACGAGCGCCACGCCGAGGCACTCGAGTTCAACGGAGACCTTGTCAAGGAATCCCACGGCTTCTTGCCGCCATACGACGAGGGCGAGATCAAAATCCTTAGCGTGAGCAAGTCGCACACGACCCAGGCGACCCGCTGCATTCAGTTTGGCAGCCCTACAGATTCAGATAACGTCGAGTTCGGTACCGACGGGAAGCTTGACATCCACAAGATCGGGTTGAAGCGCCCCACGTTGGCAGATGCTGCGAAGGAGGGGTTTGAATGGGACGTGCTTGTCTGGCAGGCTGAAGACGCATTCGGCGCCATTATAGACTTGCTCCAGGACCCGCTTAAGTTTGTGAAATCGATGGCCCACCCTTTAACTTTTCGATTGCCCCCGCCCCCGCCCCCCCCCGCATTTATGTTGGCTTTAGCCGCGTTCAATCAGGAGTCTGGAAATGCTGCGCAGAAGGTTTCCATGAATGAGACTAGGTGGGAGACCTTGTCCAAGATGCACGGGGACGTGCAGAAGATCGTCACCAACTTCGAAGCCAATAAAAAGGAGGGCGACATCTTGAACCCCGACGTCGCGTGGGGTAGGGCAATAACAAAAGCGCAATCCAGAAATCCAGATTTCGTTTCAGAGATCCAGAGTTTGGCGACGTTTGCGAGGAAGCTCGCTGGTGGACCAGACGCACCGAATTTGAAGGAGCTTCGGGCTTTCAACCGTTCGTGCCAGAAGCCGCGCATTGTGCAGGGCCCCGTCTTGGCGGCGGTGGCTGATGCAGTGATCGGCTCGGATGGTTTGGGCTGCATTCCCTTCCGCATTGATTGCGTAAAGGCAATGATGAGCGCCGACAGCAAGTATGCATCGGGCGACTTTCAGAACCTCTTTGCATCGGGTGACTTCGGGCTTAAGCTCACGAGTAACAAGGAAGTGCAGCGCATGATCTCGCAGGCAGACATCATGAAATCGATGGCTATAGACATCGCAAAAACTGTCAACCTGTCAGAAGACAACGCGGCCGTGAAGACGTTGATCAACAGGTTCGGCATGAGGCTCGTGCACCATTGCATGAAGAAGCCCGACCCCAGGAGCCAAAAGTTCGAGTCGCTTCACCACATCGGCTACGAGTACGTGCAAGACCTGGCTACCATTGCAGGCACGCAGATCACATCCCCGTGGGCGAAGAAAGGAGCCCCGCCCAAAGCTCCCGCGCAGCAAGCTGCGGCTTCTGCACAAGTGCAGAGCGTAGGCGGAATCGCCGACAGGATGCACAAATTGGCAAGTATGGGCGTGAGCGCCAATTGCCACATCGAGGTCATCAAGATGAAAACTGTATACAAGGTGCAGGAAGTCAAGGAGGATGAGATCAAGCTGCAGAGCATCGGCGATGGGAGCGACTACACAGTCGATTCGGCATACCTCCTGAAATCGCTACTCACCCCGCGTGCACAAGAGTTCAAGGTGATCACAAAACGCGAGCCGAAGAAGGACGCCGCGCTCTCCCCCTTCCACGCTTGCAAGCCGTAGGAGGGCGGCGTGTATACTATAGGGGGAGGGGGTGGGGGAGGGGGCAACGATTTTGGCAATGGAGCTTGGTTGTCTTACACACCCGCAGCCCACGTGCTCTTTTCCTTTTGTTCTCCATCCCGCACCTTTACCCCAAACCCACCGCCCATCCCAGCCCCGCCCAAACCCACCACCCCCGCAACCCATCCCACCATCCCAACAGGAATACATCAACGATTGGAGTGCCAGGTGCGACCCGCGCTCGAACTCGGACTGGCAGCGCGTGGTGTTGGTTGGTCACGTGACGTCGGCGCTTGATGCATTGGGTAACCTACAGGGGGCAGCGGGCGAGATGGTCGACATCGTGACGGAGCCCACGGAGCACCGCGGCGTGTACGCCAAGGTTGACATCGATGTCTCCAGCGCGATCTTCCCGCCCTTCTCGACCAAAGCTGCCATCTCGGATGCAGCTCCAAACGGTGCCATCGACGTCGGCGCGGAGATCGCGAATGCGGACGGCGTCGCGCAGAAGCTTTACATCTTCATGAAGCTGCAGAAGCATGATCCAGGCGGCATCGCGGACAACACGCGCGGCAGCTACAAGATGGCGAAGATAGAAGGGTTCATGCCGCACTACTGGCTCATTGACAAAGAGGTGACCGACCCCAAGAAGTCTAACATGGCCATCAAGCTTCACACCGTTGACGCCTCGGTCGGCGCGGAGAAGTTTACATTGAAAATACCGTTCCTGGAAAACACCAAACCCATCAAAAAGGGTGACCAGCTTCGTGCACTGAAGCCGCAGGCGGCGAAGGCGCCGCCGATGAAGAGGGTCCGCACGCAGTAGTCGTGGCTCGCGGAGCCGAGCTTATTAGACACTTGTGCCGCGATCTCAGGTCGGTGGGGCGGCACGCCGATTAAGGAGACAATGGTATTATTATTGCGGATTTCCTTTAGCGCTTGCAGGACACACGGCGTCCTCTGGACACATGGCGTATTCTTCTCTTTCAGCGCTTGCAGGAGAAACAAAAACAGCTCGCATGCGCTCGCGCGGGGAGAGGGGGATGGGGGAGGGGGCAGCGGCAGCGCTGGTCCAAGCCTCGTCGCTGCGGCTGGGCGCGGGCTCGATTGCAGTGACAAGCCGTCAGTGATCAAGCGAGGTTGCGCTCGGCCGCCGCGGGGGGTTCGCGCGGCTGTTTTTCACGCGCGCCGATGTCGTTCACGATCGAGGCGAAGCCCGTGGTCCAATATCATGCCGCGGACATGAAGCACGTCCGCACGTGGGTGCCCCAGTGCACCAAGACGATCGATGGAGCTACGTACGTCGAGCTCAGGCAGACAGATAGACCTCTCGCTGTCTTACTCGGCCTATCCCACGAGGGCAAGGCCAAGTACTGGAGCAAGAGCTGCATCCTGGAGGATTTGCGCAAGGCGAGGAACACGCGCGTGGACGAGGTCTTACTTGCCCACTTGCATGCGTGCAACCCGTGCGAGAAGCCACCCGCTCTCCCAGATGGCTTCAACAGGATGGCGGTGAATCCCGACGACTTGCCCTATGTTACCAGCGTGGCTTTGACTTGCAACGAGGGCGCGACCTTCAATATGAAGATGACCGTGGAGCTCATGCCATTGAGGGTGCCATGTGTTGAGCTGACCGTGGAGAATCTCACTTGGCTCCAGAAGGTGGCGACGGCGTCGGCCTTGCAGCCAACGCCTGTGAAGCCGCTCAAGCGCAAGCGCCCAGAGGATCGCATTGAATTGCCCACGCCAGAGGCGAAGTTCGATTATCGCAGGAAGTCTATATTCCTGCAGTGCAAGGATGCAGACGGGCGCAAGCACTTGCAGTACCAAAAGCCAAAAACCATGGAACTCGCCGACATTGAGACAGCGATTGAGACCCTTACGGGCGATATTCTCAAACGTGGTTGGACGGTCTACGACGGCAACGCCGATGACGACGATGGCGGCGGCGATATCCCGCAGTTGGAGTCGCAGGAGTGAGCGTTGCGATGCGCGTGCGCACAGCAGTCTATCCTAGCATAGGCATTGGCGGATGCAGCAATGCAGTGTCGCCGAGGGGGGACGGGTAGGGCAAACAGATTTCGTTGCATGTCCAATCGGTGCTGTTGCAAAAGTCTAGACGCGTCGCGCATCACCGTCAGCCCATCCAGAAACAACGCCCAGGCGAGTTGAGGTGATCAGGGAAGTGCGGGAGCAAGGAGGGGGGCAGCCGAACCGTGCGAAGGAGGAAGGAGGAGACGGAGGATGCTGGATGGATGGATGAGGGAGTGGGGAGAAGGAAGATGAATAGGAGGAGGAGGAAGAGAAGGAGGATGAGGAGAAGGAGGAGGACGGATGACGGAAGACGGATGAGCAGGAGGAGGAGGAGGGCGAACAAAATGGCCAAAGGTCTCTTGGATGCCTGTCGGAGCCTCTTGGGATATCTCTTGGGCGCTTCTTGGAGGCCTCTTGGGCGTCTCCTGGCGGTCCTGGGGGTCTCTCGGGCGTCTTGGGTGCCTCGGGGGGGGGGGGGGGGGGGGGGGGGGGGGGGGGGGGGGGGGACGGGGTCTTGGGTTCCTCTTGGGGCCCTCTTGGGAGCATCTTATGAGAGCCTATTGTGGCCATCTTGGGGGCAATCTTTGCGCCTCTGGAAGCCTCCTGGGCGCCTCTTGGGGCAATCTTGAAGGAGATCGATCAAAGAAGAGGGGCCCCTTAATTAGCCTTGCCCCTTTAGAGCCCCCAGAATCGCCTCTTGGACCCCTCTTGGGGCGCTCTTGGAGCGCTCTTGGGCGCTCTTGGGGCCGTCTTGGGGCTCTCGTGGGCCCCTCTTGTGTCCCTTTTGGGCCATTTTGGGGCCATCTTGAAGCCTCGGATGGCCATCGGAAGCGAAAAGAAGCAGAACATCATTGGTTTCCGAAGGTGTTTGAAAGATTTTGGCCTCTTGGGGGGCCTCTTGGAGCTTTGGGGCGGTCTTGGGACCTCTTGGAGCATCTTCGGAGCCATATTGAGGCATCTTCGGCTATCTTGGGCCATCTTGGAGCTCATCTTATAGGCTCTCCGGGGCGCTCTTGGAGCCGTCTCTGGCGAACTACCCTCTGACACCTCGCGGGGCGCCCTGTCCAGGTCCATGGGGGAGGGTAAGGGGGGAGGGGTAAACCCCCCCCCGAAGGGGGAGAAGGAGGTTGGAAGAGGAAACTCCCTAAACCACCTACGCCCAGAGGGCTTGTGGGATATGTCAACCCTTTCCAAATTTCGCAGCGATCATCGCTTTCCAGCCCCCGCACGCGCGCGTTCGCTACGTGGCGCGCGCGCCGCATAAAGCGGCGGAGGCGATGGCAAGAAAGAGTGTCTGGGGGTGGTAGGTGGAAAGACAAGGAGGGGAAATGGTGACAAGCGATGGCGGTGGGAGCATGGGCGTTGGGAATTGGAATTGGGGGCTGGAGGAGCGAGGAACATGGGTCGGATTTTTCGTCAGCGATCTCTTGCTGGGGCCCCAGCGGTGATTAGCAATATAAGCAGCAAGAGTCGCGTTCCACTCCCCTGACTGCAAGACACGCACCTCATGCGCGTGGCATTCGGATTTCCGCTGTGATGAGGAGCCGCCATCCATATACAATGTACTTAAAACTTATAGTGTACTGTATGCACTATTGGCTCAAACCACCAGCGCGGGCGCTGCAACTAATATGATAAGCGCGGTCAGGCCAGCCCCCGCGAGCATCGCAATCACCCCTCCATCTGCAGTCCTAGCAGAGGCGGCGTTTGCGCCGATGGTATAGCCCTCGAGCGGCGTCACAACAGAGCAGAGTGGCAGTTGCGAGTCAACATCGGCAGTTGCCAGTCACAGCAAAGTCGGCGTTCGCGCGCCAATGGTCTAGCCCTTGATCTCGTCAAAGGACCAGTCCTCGGAGTCCATCCAGATCTCGTCATCGGGCCCGTCCGCGGGGTTCACCTCTTGTAAGCCCTGGTCGGATATCATCTCCCGCTGCAGCGGCCGATCCCACGTTTGGATCCATGGGTCCATAACGAAGCCGTAAGCTCTGTGCACGCCGCCACGATGTTTCTTGCCTCCTCGACGACGGCGGTAAGGCCGCGGGCTGCGACTGCGGCTGCGATTCGAGGATGCGGGCTTTTCTCCTCGAGACCTGCGACGGCAAAGCTGCGGGCAGCGACTGCGGCTGCGACCCGAGGCTGCGGGCATAGCTCCTCGGGGCCTGCGACGGCAAGACTGCGGGCCTGCCTTCTCGAGGCATGGCGATCGCCGCCGCGGGCGGCTGCGGCTGCGCCGCGGCCGCGGAGCGCGGCTGCGACTGCGGCTGCGACAGCGGCCGCGGCTGCGCCGCGGCCGCGGAACGCGGCTGCGACTGCGACTGCGGCTGCGCTGCGGCTGCGCCGCGGCCGCTCGCCGAGCGGACCGCCGCAGCTGCGACTGCGGCTGCGCGCTCGGCGGGGGACGGCGGTGCAATGGCGGCGTGATGGGGGCGCTCTTGGACCCCATGCTGCCAACCTGAACCGCAACGGCCAGCATCTTTGCGCATCTTATATTTGCATTGCTTATCTGTGCGATTCTTACCATCGCGCTTCTTATCTTCGCGCTTCCTTATCTTCGCGCTGCCTTATCTGTGCGATTCTTACCATCGCGCTTCTTATCTTCGCGCTTCCTTATCTTCCTATCTTCGCGCTTCCTTATCGCGCGCGGTTGGGTTCAGAGAGCGCGCGCGCTCGTGCCTAACCCAAGCAATGCTTGCACTTGCGAGCAGCGGCGCGCGCGCTACGCACCGCCAGTTATCTTGCCTGGCATTCGACGGTCTTATATTTGAACACATTGCTTAACACTATTGTTTGTTGTTGTTCCTTTTTCGGACCGCGTCCAGACGCGGAGCCGCGGCCCGCGGCGACCAGTCCTGGCGCGTGAACGCCTGAAAAGGAATCTAAGAACACATGCGCTCTAAACTGGGCGCCCCTCACTGCCAGGCGGCGTTGTCGCCAGGGCCATCGACCGCGGTCGGCTGAGAATGCTGAGTACGATACCGAATCATACGCTCCACGGCGTTGTAGTGCACCTCTGCCATATTCAGTCGCCTGGTGCGATCTATGACCGAGTCCTCGCATGCCTCTATGGCGACATCGACGGCTCTGGCCTCGGTGGCGTCGTGCGTGTCTATTGCGTCCTGTCGCTCATGCCACATCGCGCCCAGCATTGCCCTCGCCTGCTGGAGCTGGCCCTCCAGTGCGTCCATCCTCTCCTCCAGCGCTGCCCTGCGCAGCTGCATCTCGCGCATCCGCAGATCCATCTCCTCCATGCGCTCGAGGGCGAGCTCGCATGCCTCGGTGTCCTGGGCCTCGATCGCGACGAGCAAGGCGGAGCGCGGCGTCCTTGACCTCGAGCGGCGTGCCCCGCGCCGCGGTGGAGCGCCGCGCTGCGCTGCGGTGGGGCGCGGCGCCCTGGCCCCCGGGCGCGGCGAGCAAGGTGACACAGACCTGGCGCACCAGACCGAGTCGGACGCCGAGAGCTCGGAGATGGCAACGCTGCCAACGTTCCTGCAAGATTCTCCCGAGCACGGGGCTGGCAACGCTTCTGCAAGTAGCGCCGAGAGCTCCGGGAGTGCCGCTTTCTTTCTCTGGCTCGCCCGCGCCCTGCACTGTCGGCGATACACAGTCGGCGTCACGCCGCCGCGGCCCTTGCCACGGCCGCCGCGGCGTCGGCGGCCACGATGGGCGGCCATGCCGCCCTCTCACGCCCGCATTCCTTGAAGGACCTCGACCGCGCGGTCAAGTACATTTGGGCCAAAGCGGCATCGGTATAATAATTGTAATTGTAATTAAGCATCGTATCTTCGCGCCGCTTATCTTCGCTTGCCGTGTCTGG